>OX243826.1:32608859-32658859 GCA_945859605.1 Lumbricus rubellus | reverse complement strand
GGTGGAACTGGTACAAGTTTAGGTTTTAATTATATGCTCGGAACAGCGCTAGCTACCAAATTTTGTCGTCATTTGTGACGCAATCTGGCGCCTTTGACAGACGATGATCGCGTTTTGATCTTAATTTTACGAACTGAAAAGGGATTTAATTCGTTTGAAATGATTAACGAAATTTCCAACAGAGGATGGAATAAACAATACCTTGGATTATTTGCTACGGAAAATTAATAAAAACAGGACTTTCTACTCGTAAACCATGGGAATCACGACGCGCATAATATATCCGCTAACATTGCTCTTGTGTCCGAGTAAATCTCCAGTCAAGACAATGACCCGGGTAGGCCCTACAAGCAAATTTCCCCGGATCATTCAGCGCGGAACAGGTAGTCCTAGAAACACCGTACAACGTATTCTAAAAGATGGTCTAAAGTTATTTGTCGACGTGATGTCAAACAGCACTCCAACACTGACGCAAAGAAACGGCTAGTGTGCTGCCAGCCGTTTCTTTGCGCGTCTAAAGCAGCGCGCACGACTTTTGATAAAATGGTTTAGCGAAGAGAGGATATTCATGGTAGAGACTCCTACAAAAACCCAAAATGATTATGTCTATGCACGTGTTACCAAAAAGCGATTTGTGAATATATCGGGGAAACGGCGCCATAATACCTCAACAATGACAAAATATGGTAATATTTTGTCATTGTTGAGGTATTATGGCGCCGTTTCCCCGGGATACAGCTAGCCGCTGTTCCGAGCATATAATTAAAACCTAAACTTGTACCAGTTCCATCTTGTCAAGGTTAATACTAGAGTGAAATAGACGCATAAAGTATAAATAAATTCCAGCAATTGGCGAAGTTACATGCATGCAAAGTTGGTACATTTATGCTGAACCAACCTGTATATATGTATGCATGTGTTAATGTATGTATGTATGTATGTATGTATGTATGTATGTATGTATGTATGTATGTATGTATGTATGTATGTATGTATGTATGTATGTATGTATGTATGTATGTATGTATGATTGTATGTATGTATGTATGTATGTATGTATGTATGTATGTATGTATGTATTGTATGTATGCATGTATGTATGTATGTATGTATGTATGTATGTATGTATGTATGTATGTATGTATGTATGTATGTATGTATGTATGTATGTATGTATGTATGTATGTAATACTATGTATGTATGTATGTATGTATGTATGTATGTATGTATGTATGTATGTATGTATGTATGTATGTATGTATGTATGTATGTGTGTATGTATGTAAGTTTGTATGTAGGTTTGTATGTATGTATGTATGTATGTATGTACGTATGTATGTATATATGTATGTATGTATGTATGTATATATGTATGTATATATGTATGTATGTATGTATGTATGTATGTATGTATGTATGACATTGTATGTATGTATGTATGACATTGTATGTACGTATGTGTGATAGGCAGACAGACAGACACGGTTGAAACAACTTACTTATCTACATGCATGAATAGAAACCTTTCTGAAGTACATTTGACTCTGAGTTGCTTGCTTCTATCAGCAGACGGCTTTTTAACCTTCAACTCGCATTCGTACTAATCATAATATAACAATATCATTATCTAGATCGGGGTGATAGAGGATGGTTGCGATGGTTCGGATGGTCTCATTGGTCTGACGAGTGGAGGAGGGGGGAGGCACGGCTGTTCAAATGTAGGCTATTCCAGGTAGATGTCTATCAGTCAGCTACGCTCCTCAACCAACTAAGTGATTGGCATTGTCATAATTTCAGCAATTGAATCTTTCTGATGTAGGTTACACAGATGCTACCCATCTGTTCATCTATTCATCTACCCATCTATTCATCTACCCATCTATTCATCTATCCATCTACCCATCTATTCATCTATCCATCTACCCATCTATTCATCTATCCATCTACCCATCTATGTAAATGCATATATCACTATATGCCAACCCACTAAAATTATTTGCTTGTTTTCTGGTACAATTCATTCATTCATTATATGCATTTATATAGCGCCTCTTCAAGTGGTTACTCAGAGGCGCTCCCAACCTCCTTGTCTTGCCTTGCCTTCAACCTTCCTCGACACGAGGGTTGGTTGCACTTTGAAAAATTCTTCTCCATTCGCTCCTGTCTTCGGTTGCTCTCAACAATTCCTCTGTTGATAATTCCGTCCATTCACACATCTTGTCCCACCACCTCTTCCTATGTCTTCCTCTTGATCTTGATCCCGGAACCGTTCCTTTTTCTTTGTTCGTGGTTGGGATGGGAGCGCCTCTGGGTAGTTTCTTGAAGGGGCGCTATATAAATGCTGTGAAAGAATGAATGAATGAATGAATGAATGAATGAATGAATGAATGAATGAATGAATGAATGAATGAATGAATATCGGTACATAAATAATATCCCAATTTGCAGTGGTCTATTCCAGGTCTGGTTTTAATATTTTTAGGCTTATAAATTCTGTTTTTGTGTAGGATCCATCTAATAGCCCGTTCTTGAAGGACATGTTGTTTAAATAGGCTAGAGATTCGATTTGTATGCAGAGGCCCACAATATATTACAACAATTGATATGTATGTGAAAACTATGAATGTATGAGTGGCCAGGTGGCCTAGTGGGTAGTAGTAGAGTGAGGCTCTGATGTGGGGTGGAAGGATTTTGTTTTGACGGGGCTATTTTGGCGGGGCTATTGTGTCGCTGAGCGATTTTGACGGGGCTGTTTTGTCGGTGGGCGATTATGACGGGGCTGTTTTGTCGGTGGACCGTGGGCGATTATGACGGGGCTGTTTTGACGTGGCTAATTTTACGGGGTGCCGGTTTAACACGTTAGAGTGAAACCATTCTGCTACATTTTCCGGGTCAGAGTTAATATGATTAGTGTTTCAAGTGAGAAGTGGGAGTTCAAAATATTAGTAGGATAGGTCTGCAAATAACGGGGAAAATATATCAGGGTCTGCTTATGTGTTGCTTAGATGAAAGTTGTATTGATAAAAATAATTCTTGCTTTGATAAAAATTGAATTTATGGAAGCACTTGTTGTTTAAATAGAAGTTCAATTTAATGAAAATATCGTTGCTTAAATAAAAATTCATTCATCCATTCATTCCGAATACTTATATAGCGCCCCTTCAAGAAGCCTACTCAGAGGCGCTTCCAGCCCAGCCACGGCTAAAAAGATAGGTCTTAAGCAACTGGTAGAAAGCAGGCAAATTATTCCGAGGTAGTAAGCGTAGTGCAAGCGGGAGCCCATTCCATGTGGACGGGCCAACAACCGAGAAGGCTCGACGCTGTCTGGTAGCAGAGGAACCAGCAGCTACCCATTGGCCGAAGAGCGTAATGCTCGACGGGAGCCTATGTTAGATAGAGGGCGACAGAGATCAGATAAGTAGGGAGCACTACCAGTGATGCACCGCCAGACAAGTGCTGCTACTCTGTACGAGATGCGCTGCGAGATTGGAAGCCAGTGCAGAACATCCCGCATGTAAGCAGAGATCGGGGCAAATTTCGGAATATGCCCAATAAGCCGGGCAGCAGAGCGCATGACTCGGTCAAGACGCCCTATTAGGCTAGATGGGTGACCAGCAAGAACTGAGCAGCAATGATCAATTCTGCTGGTTACAAAGGCGTGAACAAGGACCACAGCGGCATCATGAGATAGAGACCGCAGGATAACACGCAACTGGCGGAGCTGGTAATAGCAGCTTCGTGTTGGTTCAATAGAAGTTGGATTTATGGAAATGACTAGCTGGATTGTGGAAGGTCATGAGACATTACGGATACCCTGAGAAGATTGTGAGGATACTGGAGAATGCATACAAGGATACCTTCAGCGCTGTAAGGGTGAATGGTGAACTCTCGGACTGGTTTGAGACCGTAGTGGGAGTACTGCAGGGGTGCGTCCTGTCACCCTTGCTCTTCAACATATTCCTGGAGCTGATCATGGCTAGGGCTTTGGATGGAATGGAGGAGGGGGCGGTGATTGGAGGAGAGGTTATAGGAGATCTGAGGTTCGCAGATGACATAGCACTGTTGGCAGAGCAAGCAAAGGGCTTACAGGAAACACTGACAAGCGTAGTGGAAGTGAGTCGCAAGATGGGAATGGCAATAAATGTCACGAAAACAGAAAGTCAACTTCTGGGAGGAGGAGATAAGAGGTTTCAACTGGAAGCAGATGGGCAGCAACTTGTGCAGGCGGATAGTTTCGTTTATTTGGGGGAAACATCAGCACGCAGGGAGATCAGAGAAGGACGTGAAAGGAAGAATTGGAATAGCGAGAGGAATATGGCAGCCTTGGCAGGCACTTGGGAAAAATATGGAACGCAAAGGAAATAAGCAGAGACACAAAAATCAAGTTGTGCGAAACGCTGGTGTTAAGTGCATTACTCTACAATTCTGAGACCTGGACACTGAGTGAGACCGAGAAGCAGTGATGAAGGGTGTTCGAGATGACCTGTCTACGAAAGATAGAAGGAGTTACAAGAAGAGATAGAATACGAATTACGGTACGAGATTATATACGAAAGATTAAACATCCATAATGAAGTAGTGAGCAGAATACAGAACAGACGACTGCGCTACTTTGGGCACATGGTCAGGATGGAGAACAACCGGTATCCAAAGATAGCCTTCAATGGGGAGGTACAGGGAAGGAGAAAAAGGGGAAGACCGAAGAAACGATGGAGGGACGTGATTAAGGAGGACTGTCAGGAGATGGGGCTGTCGATGCAGGAGGCTGTGCATCAGGCGGAAAACAGAGGAAGATGGAGAGCTTCCATAGATGAGCGGCTTCTGCGTGCTGCAAAGGCCATAAGTCAAGTAAGTCAGCTGTACTACCCGGCGTTGCCCGGGAAAATTTAGGGTTTTGACCACCTCACTCCCTCGGGTGAAATCACGTATTAAATCTGTATAGACGCTAACTACCGCATCGAAATTTAAAATGCCCATATCTCGGGTTTTAAAGTAAATTGAGAGCAGACAACAGTCGCACTGACCGACAAATTCGCATTCTATCCAGCGTTGCCCGGGGAAATTTTGACTTTTCGCTCCACCCATCGAAAGTTCGCGTTGCTGACCACTACACTCCGATAATGATCATGTTGTTGGTATTGTGGTCATGTTTTTCAGTTCACATTGGACATCGTCATTAATTTAATAAATATAATTGCAAATCGGTTTGCTATGCTATTATTGCCATTGACCACGTGACGCTTCGTCGCTTCTACCGTCAGAAATGACGTCATAATGACGTTGTCAAAAGAAATTAAATTTTGGCAAAAGTATCGTTGCAGCGTGGTTGTAGACTGTTAATAGCAGGTTAACGGCGTCTAAATTTCGAGTAAGTTTCCATATCGAAAATTAAAATTTCCATAACTCGGGTTTTAAAGTGAATTGAGAGCTGAAAATAGTCACGTTAACCTACAAATTCGCATTAGAGGATACAAAAGGCTGTTTCGTAAAAAAATGCATCAGTTTTCCGAGCCTTTCCTGGGACAGACATGCACACAACGCGACATCGCCACAGAATTGAACTATGCTTTACGGTTTAAGATTCTTGCTTCAATAGCCTAGAAGTTCAATTGATGAGTAGGCCCTACAAGTTTTGGCCGCATCGAATTATCCGGCTCCGAATTGTTCGGTTACGAATTGTCCGGTTCCGAATAGTTAGGGAACCGCCTCAATTAGTCTTTGAAAATTGGTTTAGTAATTTATAGTATCGTTGTGTGAATAATCATTTGGGCAATAAATTGATGACGTCGTTTATTTCACATCTGCTTCAGCTTCGTTTGGAGAGGACAGCGAAAGAGGACGAGAGACGCCAAACGCCGTCGTCGTCGTCAGCGAGATTGGTCGCGAAGATAAGGATGGAAGAAGAAGTGAGGAAGAAGACGATTCAGAAAAGAAATCTACAATTTCCAGTTCAGTTGAGAAGAAAAGCATCGATGCCGCATCAGCATCAGCATCATCATCATCATCAGCGTCCGTCGGAGGAGGAGGAGTGGTTGGTGAGAGCAGCGATGATGGAATGACCGTACCAAGAACGATCGGATTAATCGGAGGCGTCTCGTTCATCGTCGGAACCATCATCGGTCGGTACCAATAACTCACTCACAACTCATCTCTCTCTCTCTCTCTCGTATAATTATATATATACACACAAATACATAGCCTACACATACACATACACATACATATACAATGTTATACAATTATACATATACAGTATTATATTATACACTGTGTCCTGAAAAAAGGGGACCCATTTTGTAAATATGAAAATAAATAGTAAATATTTATCAATGTTTACAATTCAAACAGCATTTTAATCCTGACATATTTGTCTAACACTGGTGAAAATATAAAAGTTCCAGTCACAATAATGACGTCATAATGACGTTATTTCCATAAAATGCATTTAGCCGGCCATTCATGCATGATTTCGGTTGGTATATTGACTCTTTCTTGGTAAAACGGAAATCCATTTAATGGAACCAGGGTTGAAAATAAATGCAGCTTATTAAAGGATTGAATAATGCAGGAGAATGTGTACCGGTACAAGACAAGGATAAGAGACATTGAACCCCATGAGCGAATTGTGGTAGTGCCTGGGAGGATTTTTTATCGTTTGTTCCCGTCACATATATGTTCCAGTCACATATCTTTGCTTTCCTGGCATGACTTTTTCTACCACTGTGCGTGATTTGGGTGTGACCTTGGACCAGGAATTGACCCTTTCTGATCATGTGAGAAATGTATGTCGCACTTGCTTCTACCATCTTCGTCAGATTCGCTCGGTGCGTCGCTCTCTTACAACTAAAGCCGTCACTACTCTGATGCATGCATTTATTTGCACAAGAGTTGACTATGGCAGTGCCATTTATGCGGGCTTAACTCTTTCACGCATTAACAAGTTACAATCTGTTCTTAATGCTGCAGCTCGCCTGATTGGTGGCATTCCAAAGTTTGGGCATATATCAAGTTTTATACGGAAGGAACTGCACTGGTTGCCTATGCAAAAACGTATTGAGTTTAAGATTCTAATGCTCATGCGTAATTGCCTAGCAGGCCAAGCTCCTATCTATCTTATGGAACTTTGTGTGCCTGTGCTATCCATTCCAGGCCGTAGATTCCTTCGCTCTGCAACGCATGGTGACCTGGTTGTTCCTAGGGCTCGATCTTCCACAGTGCTGCATAGAAGTTTTGCTATGGTCGGTCCGTCTTTCTGGAATAAGTTACCTATTATTCTCCGTAATGAACTTCTTTGTCTTTCTTTGCCTCTTTTCCGCAAGCGTTTGAAAACCATTCTCTTTGACTATGGTTTGGTGTCAGGTCGGGAGCGCATCTGAGGAGTTCTCTTGAAGTGGCGCTATATAAATGTTCAATTACAATTACAATTACAATTACAATATCGATGCTGCTGCTCGGCGTCCGTGCAAGAACTAATAATTATAATCGTTGAAATTCGATATTTTTGCGCTGTTGATACATGGCATGAAGCCAGCAACTCTCCCGCCGTAATTCTTTCAACACCTAATGGCTATCTCTGCGTTGATCAGCCACGGCCACTCGGCCACGATGAGAGCCGTCCACATGGTGGGATAAACAAAATAGGGATATGCATATAATTTTCATCACAACAATATCCACTAGCCTAAGCACGAACTGGAAGACATTACTTTCAGCACATTTGAACATCTCGTCGTTCTCGTCACTTCGGGGCCTTAATCGTCGTTGGCCTTTATCGTCCTGGTTCTCGGAGAGCAACATCTACTTTCTTCAGAGAATTTTCTGAGTTTCTTTCGCACTTATCGGTACTTTCCATTCCAGTCTACTTGCTCGGTGACCTCAACTTGTATCTTGACGACACTGATCTCTCTGACACTAAAACCATAACACATCTTCTCGACTCGTTCTCTTTTGTACAGCACATATCTGTACCAACACATAACAGAGGACAACACTTTTGATGCCATCATCACACCTGCAGATGCTCTCATCCAAAACCTCTCCATCTCTACACCTAGCCTCTCGGATCAGTCTGATCAGCTTCTGCATCAATCGACAGATAGCGTCATCAACTCGTGATGTTGTGAAACGCCGATGCTTCACAAACTACAACTTGGAAACTTTCACCGAGGACCTTGCTGCCACAGAAATTTTCAAGATGGCGTCTACATCTCAAACTTCACCAGATCCTGAGCAAGCCTTCCAGGAAAAGCGTGCGGAATTTATTCGTAGACGGCTCGGTGAAGCACCGAGTAGCAAGAACACTTGGAACATTCTGAATTCTCTCCTCCATCCAGCTCCTCCAGACTGTCAAGCCGGCACGCCGGATGAACTGCGAAATTCATTCTTAGATAAAGTTAATAATGTCAAGAATAGTACTGTTAACTCTCCTCCTCATGCAATACCTCTGCTTACTACCGCCTCTCTATCAACCTTTGATCCTGTCACTCCTTTCTATGTTGCTGACCTACTGATGAAATCCACATCCAAACACTGAACTTGACCCTGTACCTACCTGGATTCTAAAATCTCAACCTCACTTTTTTGCTATTATAATAGCTTTCCTGATGATGATGATCTTCGTTTAATTATAAAAGAAAAATCCAGGTGACACACCGCACCCAGTTACACGATCAATCTATTTCCACTGGCACACTTCCTAACTCTCAGAAGAAAGCAGTTATTCGTCCTCGTCTTAAGAAGAGTGGCCTTGATCAAACTCTCTGTTCTAACTGTACCTTGAGCAAGTCCTTCACTCACAATTGCTCAGCGCTTCGGCGTGAAGCTCCAATGCAGTGTCCGCTCTGCATTCGGAAGCGCCTCTGAGTAGAGAGCTTGAATGGGCGCTATAACAAGTGCACATACAAACAAACAAACAAAAAACTGTAGGCCTATCTATAATGTTTCCTTCCTATCCAAAATGATAAAGAGAGTAGTTCACACTCAGCTCTACTCTTACCTGTCTTCAAATAATCTGCTTCCACCTCTTCAGTCGGGATTCAGGCAATTCCACTCCACGGAAACTGCCGTCATGAAAGTCTACAACGACCTTGTCCTTGCTGCTGATAAAGGATATGTGACTGCTTTAATACTCCTTGACTTCTCTGCTGCTTTTGACTGTGTTGATCACTGCATCCTGCTTAAAGTCTTGCAACATTCTTTTGGTATCTCTGGCACTATCTTCAACTGGTTTCTGTCTTACCTCTCTAACCGCACTCAGAATGTTCGCATAAGCCTCCTCACATCATTCATTACATCTGTGCTCTTTGGTGTTCCACAAGGCTCTGTTCTGGGGCCACTCTCTATACCTATGCACTGTCATCCGTTGCCTCTCGTCATGGTATAGAAATTCACCTCTATGCTGATGATGCGCAACTCTATGTGCATTTGCGCTTAAATGACGTTGCAAAGAGACTTCGAGCCTGCATTGATGACATCATACTAAGGAGTCTGTCTATGCGCCTTAAATTAACCCTGGCAAATCTGAGCTAATTTGGTTTGATCGTTCTTCTAAGCTTCTACAGTGTGCTGAACTCTCGCTATGCACTTCCTCTTCTCTACTTTCTCCTTCTTCCTGATTGTTGTCGACGACAACGACATTTTCTGCACCATTACATCATGCCGTTACATTACGCCATTACATTATGCCGTTACATTACACCATTAAATCATGCCGTTGCATTACACCATTACATTATGCCGTTACATTACACCATTACATTATGCCGTTACATTACTATTATGATGCAAACGAGTCGAGAGGAGAGAAAGGTCAGAGCAATGGAATAAAATGTAGGACACATTTTCTACAGTTACAAGTTAAAGTCAAGGTTTATATTTTAATTGGAATTAGAAATCTCGAGCACGAAGAAGCAGAAGGCTGAAACCTTGTTTAAAGCAAAGAAAATTGAAGAAATGAAGTTTCGGCCTAACTTTGGTTAACGTCGTAACGAGATACATTTTATTTTTAATATGAATTACTAATGTTCTATAACAAGTCCAAAAAATCGAAGGCATGAACGAACGCATTCATTAAGCCAATGTTTGACGGCTTGTATTTAATTTCTATGACGTTCATCTTATTAATAATAAATAGATTAAAAATATGGCGACTTTGCTTTTTATAAGACTAGTGTCTAGTGTCTATCAGTTGTAGATAGTTAATGTAGTCGATCTTTCGTGAGAGGTTGATCTGATAAAACGAAAACATCGATCGTGTTTCTACGTATTTCTCTTTTGAATATATTTTTAAGCACATGTTTAAGTATGATAAGCGACGACATATCAGACTTTTCGCCGCCCTGGCCCCCCTCCACCGCCTCCCACTCCTCCACCGCCTCCACCATCTCCCGTTTGCTGAACTGCTGCTTAACGACAAGTGCATGGTGTCAGATGTCTATGGCTAACAGACATGGAACAATGTGATAAGGAACTTCTGCTCATCGTCTCAATTCATCGATAGATCAATTATTATTCGTCGATGTTGACTCTCATCCGTGTGAAACACAGATGTCTTCATTCACACATAACTGTTCTTTATTTAGCTGACAACTTTAGCAAACATCATAAATGTCGTTGAATTTGGACTTGAAGCGCCTCTGAAGTCAACGTATGTTACATTGGGCGGTGTACGATGTAGCGGTAAATAAGTTATCTGGATTAATGAATTAATAAGATTACGACAGATTAAGGTAGACGTTAATATTTATTATATTAACAGTAAGAAGCTTAACACATTGACCGATACATTAGAACGTAGAGCTTCTGCAAAATAGTAGGATGAAAACGCACATTACAGTGTAAAACAGTTGTTCATCTGGCTTTAGATGTTGGCTTCTGCATGGATGATTCGGCGTCATTACACATCTCCAACTTCCAAGCATCGCAATAATTGCTCAGATTATTTAGCTAAAGCAAAACTTGTCATCGAATGCTTGTTGTGAAAAGACAGACAGACAGACAGACAGACAGACAGACAGACAGACAGACAGACAGACAGACAGACAGACAGACAGACAGACAGACAGACAGACAGACAGACAGACAGACAGACAGACAGACAGACAGACAGACAGACAGACAGACAGACAGAACGAGAGGCTGAGAAGCTAAGATGTCTTAGGTTGCAAATACAATGTAAAGACCAGCAGGGGCCAGATTTATGACAGTATCTCAGACGCGTCTTATGTCCTAGTTGCGACTAGTGGCCAACTAACGGATAAATCGGAATTCATCACCACGTCTTAGTCATCTAAGTTACGACTAACGCTAGGCGGCCTGGGAGGGTCGTGTAAGTCTACTAGTCGCTGTTTTAGCGTCAAAACATGGCCGGCGGAACATTTGCGATTCGTCCACTTCGACGCGGTTTACACCATCAAAGAGTGTTTTAGTGGCACCACATTTAATTCCGCTGGTGTGGGACGATGAACTGATTTATGCTTTTCGTTTTCGCCGTCACAAAATGCCTTTAATATGTGACAAAACGTATTTTAGATCGCAAAATGTACCGTCCGAGATATCTTCCGCAGGCGGATGTAACGTATTTGTTTATTTCCATGTACGCGGACAGCCCATTTATTTATATAACGTCTATGGGGCGGTCGCCTATTAATATAATGTAGGCTGTGACTAGCGGACCGCCAGGCGGCCGTCGAATTTCAAATACTAGCGGACCGCGAGTCACGTGTAACCTGTCACGTGACTGGCGGCCGTCCAATACGGAATACTAGCAAGCCGCCAAGCTTTCTATTTACACCAATCCACAAGAGTTTCTAATGACTAAACTAACCCTAACACTAACCCTAACCGACCCTCACGACGCCTAACCTGAACCTAACCAACACTCACGAAAAGATTGGTTACTTACTCTGTTTCTCGTAATTTTCTAAGTCATTAAAACAAGAAAACTTTTGTCCGACATAAAACCAACTATCTGTAACTGCCGCCATTGTAACAATATTCAAGAATCAAGACTCGTCATGTGACAGGTTACACGTGACTGGCGGTCCGCAAGTATTTGAAATTCGACGGCCGCCTGGCGGTCCGCTAGTCACTTCGTATAATGTAAGCCACCGCCTGAGACATCTTCCGCGGCCTTTGTTTACTTCATATGCGGGCAGCTCATTTAAATATAATTATAGTGTCTGTGGGATGGCGGTCACCTATTAATATATGCTGCGCATGCGCGCCAGCTATAACCACGCTCTAGTTGCCCGACTAAATAAGTGATCCTCTAAGTATGTGTCATGAAAACGACATGTCGTAAAGTCTGCGACACGTCTTTACAAGTCATATCTTAGCGGTAAGTCATGTCGTAGCCAAAGATAGGGACATAAATTCCACCCCAGAGGAGAAACTTCTACGCTGCATCCAAGGCTCGCCTTATAGAAGAACGAACGGGAAAAATTTGCCACCACCACCACCACCACCCACCCACATGATGAGACTGACTGAGGGCTGATTGATGCAGGTATACGAGTCTGAATAGATTGCATTGTTGATTGCCTTCAGCTGGTGTATAGCACCTCCAATGTTCACCTGCTTAAATTTTGAGTTATTCTGAGCATTGTGTTTCAACCATCTATTATTATTATTATTATCTAATATCTATAGACTGCGATGGCGTATATTCATTGCATCTGAAGATGACTCTTAGTTAAGAGATCTAAGTCGCTCTCGACCAATATAATCATATTGTAAGAAGGTTTTACGCTTCATCGCATTTCAGTTGTTTCATTACAGCAGGTCACATAATAATAATAATTATAAACATCTAATCTAACGACAGACAGATAAAACGTTTACATCGATGCTAATTGGTGATCGACAAATAACATAATAGGCCTACTACGACTTATTATTATTATTATTATAATTATTATTATTATTATAATTATTATTATTATAATAATTTTATTATTACTATTATACAAACACACATTTATTCTCTTCAACAAAAATTCCAAAAAGAACAAATCAATTGTTCAGTGCGACCAACCACCCTCATCCATGTCAGCTAGGGGCTTAATAAATGAACCTGTGAAAGCCACAGCGTTAAAGCGTTGTATTGTCATGGAGATACGTTGGAATAAAAAGCTTTATTATCGGGGTTCTCCGGTATCTTGAGTAAGACGGCGACCCAAATCTGTGATAAAGTCTAGGCCCTTGTTGTTGATCGGGCCTAGGGTTTCCACAGCCACCGGAATGAAAATTATTATTATTATTATTATTATTATTATTATTATTTTTTTTTTTTTTTTTTTTAGCGCCCGAGGTATTTATGATCTCTCAGGCTTTAAAAACAATAAATACTAAAAACAGTGTTGTTCTGGAGTTAACGGTCATCGTCATCGGTCGATTGTGCAAAGGTAGAGCGAAAAGAAACAGCGTTAAAGCGTTGAATACAAACAGAAAGACGCTGAAAGAGATGTGCTGTCTCCTGCGGGTCTTCTGACACCATGGTCAACCGCCGCCCTAGTTCTGATAAGAACTCCAGGCCCTGTGCATTGATGGGACCCAAGGTCACAAGTGCCACCGGAATGAATTCGTGTGTACTGGGGATTCCTGCATATTTTGCTGCCTTCTTGGTGGATGCCATTTCAGCTGCTGCTCCAGATGTTACGGAGGTCAGATGAATATACGAGCCAGCACACGTGTGAACACTTGTAGCATCCCATGTCATGTATTTCCCTCTTGACCACGGGATCAACGTTGCTCCATCCGGTCTTTTGCCATCAGTACGGAACAGACCTGCTGGTTCCTTGGAGCTCGGAACATCTGCTCGCTGAAGGGCCCTCCAGATGATATCGTTTAAAGCAAAGTGCCTACTTGCACGCCCTCCAGAAAGTCGACAGACCAGTCCATGATGTCCTCCCTGGTCAGTCACTAAGCCGCACTGGCACTGGTGTGGCTCGCAGAGATCCAGGCCAAGGCGAAGGCCTATCGCCACTCTGACGGCCTCATCGCTGAGACATAATCCACATGAGGCCATTGGAAAAACTGCCATCCAGTCTCCTGCATGGGCGGATGTTACAGCCCGCAGTCTCGCCATGTTGAGCGGATCTGTCGCCGAGGACCACACCAACGATATGTCTGCCTCAACCAGTGGTCTGTCCCAAGCTTTTTGGGCAGTGATGGTCTCTATCTCTCCGCTCGGGAGCGTCTCCCTGCGCTCGATGAGAATTTCATTCTTGAATGAATCTTGCCAATCGTCCGAGTGAAGAATTGCGGTTGCAAGATTTCTGGCTGATGCAGCTGAAGCAATATATGCGGAAGATGCCAGCATCTGAAGCCGTCTAATCCCCAAACCGCCGTCTCTTATCGGAAGTGTCGCTTGAATCCATTGGATGTCACTGAGTCTGATGTTGACGACTGACTCCAATCCCTGTCTCATCTGTTCATCCATAGTTCTCAACAAGATGTGATCCCAGCACTGCGCAGTTCTGAGTAAGAAGGTCAGCCTCGCGGCCCCGAAGCACGATCTCATTAGCATCAGGGCTCCCTGCGTAGGCAGCCTCATCAAGTCCTTCAATGCCTGTTCCAATCTTTCAGAATGGTCCTGCAATACTTCATCCAGAGCCGTGCCTCTTCTGAGCGGTGCCCCCAGCAGAGTTATTGAGTCCATGGTTGCTCGTTTGAAGACATCAAATGTTTTGTCTACCTCTTCCTCCCCGGCCAAGATTTCGCATTTCTGCTTGTTCAGGCATAAGCCTAAGCTTGGCTCCAGATCCGCGATGATTTTCATGTCATTGACCACGTCTTCGGGTCTTCCTCCTAGTGACAGATCATCCAAGTACCCGACTCGGAAGCTGGATGTCAATGATTGTAAGACAGGCTGCAGTGGCAGACAAAAGAGTAGAGGACCCAAAGGGTCGCCCTGTTGCGGACCCATCTGTGATGCAATAACGAACTCCCCGAACTGGAGCACTGACTCCGCGGAGTATGCCTGATGTATGAACGGGTATAGGTCGGGTATGATTTTATTGACAGCGCGCAGCATTACGTCTCGTCATTATTATTATTATTATTATTATTGTTGCGGACCAGGGCTGGGCGAAATGAACCAGGATGCCGAATACCAGCCCCGGTCGGGTGTACCAAAGACGTGTCCGCGGGATAAGGCCTTGGCGGTAGACCAAGGGCTAGCCTATGAGGCTTAAGCGTGTAGTTCAGGAACAAGTTCTCTTCTCGAATAAAAACAATCTCTTCAACTCGACTCAGTCCGGTTAACAACTCTTTATTCAGCAAGTTCAACGTCTTAAACGGAAGCTCAACTCAACAAGTTTTGCACGTCCGATCAACTGATTAACTGAAAACGATTAAGTGATCGCCTAACTCACTAACTGGTTAACTGAAACCGACTGTCTTTCTGCCTCTATCAACATCAACACAACAACCAAGAAGAACGAACTAAGAACGCAGAAGAACGGAACTGAACTCCACTGAACTCTAAACTAAGAAGAACGAACTAAGAACGCAGAAGAACGGAACTGAACTCCACTGAACTCTAAACTAAGAAGAACGAACTAAGAACGCAGAAGAACGAAACTGAACTCTACTGAACTCTCTCTAATCGTAACCAAAACTCCTTAAGTACTCTATAACATAGGCTGAAACAGCTTTAGCCTAGCAGGCTAAAACGGCTTAAGCCTAGCAGGCCAAAACGGTTTACGCCTAGCAGGCCAAAACGGTTTAAGCCTAGTGGGCGGAGCCACAACAGTTTACGCCTAGCAGGCCAGAACAAGTTAAGCCTAACAGGCCAAAACGGTTTAAGCCTAGTGGGCGGAGCCACAACAGTTTACGCCTAGCAGGCCAGAACAAGTTAAGCCTAACAGGCCAAAACGGTTTAAGCCTAGTGGGCGGAGCCACAACAGTTTACGCCTAGCAGGCCAAAACGGTTTAAGCCTAGGGGGCGGAGCCACAACAGTTTACGCCTAGCAGCAACAACGGCGCGGCCGTGGGTAGCAGCGGCAGCGACAGCAGCGCAGCGGGCGGCGGCAGCAACGCCAGCCGTGAACAGCTGTGCCAAAACCTTAACATTATTATTATTATTATTATTATTATTATCATTGTTATATTCCTCTAAAAACAGAGTACTACGGCCTCGTCGAGCCCAGGCATGCGATGGCGTTGAATCGCTGAACTGTTACAGAAATTTTCTGGAACAGGAAGAAGGTTTCCTGAGGGTCTTCAGTAATGCGTGACAATCGTCGACCGAGTTCTGTGATGAAAGCCAGGCCTTCTTCGTCCATAGGCCCCAGCGTTTCTATCGCAACCGGAGTGAAGTTGTATTTCGTCTGCAGTTCCGAGTATTTAAGTTTCTTCCTAGCAGCGGCTATTTCAGCAGCTCCGCCCGCCATTTTAGATGTCTCAGCCAGGTAGGATGGTGCTAGCGTATCGACGATGGTCACATCCCAAATAAGTGAACGCCCACTTTTCCACGGAATGAGGGTTTGACCATCTGGTCTTTTCCCATCCATACGGGTGAGACCAGCTGGCTCTCTGATCGACGGAATACCTGCTCTGATGAGATTGCGAAGCACAATTTCGTTCACTGAGGAATGTCTAGCTTGCCTGCCGAAGCCAAGTGAGCAAGACAAACCATGCGAGCCTCTGGCCAAAACCATTGTGCCACATGTGCAAGCGTGTGGGGCGCAGATGACCGCTCCAAGTCTCAAGCCTACTGCCACCCTCATCTCCTCGTCGCTGAGTCTTAAACCCTGGGCTGCCAGCGGAAGGGCGAAGAGCCAGTCCGAAGCTAGTGGAGCTTGAATTGCATTGAGTCTTGCCTTATCATACGAGTCGGCAGCGCGTGATGTGATCTCTGATAATTCCGCTGATAAAAGAGGTATGTCCCATGAGGACTGCTTGCTGTCAGAAGCTGGTAATTCAATTGTTTCCGTGGAGCTCTGTTGCCATCTGGTTCTGTATGTTTCCATCACAGAGTCGTCTGGAACCTGTGTGAGTGCGAGGATGAGCGATTGGGTGAGTTGAGTTCTTGCGGCTGAGGCTAAAAATGCTGGAAGTGCCAACGAAGATGCTCTCCTTATTCCCAGACCGCCCATCCTGATTGGCAGGGTAGCGAGTGACCATTGATCGTTCGATAAAGCGATATTAAGAATGTTTTCAGTCCCAGCTCGCAACCCCTCGTCGAATTTCATGAGGCCAGGGTGGTCGCAGCAGGGCGTGCACCGCAGAATATGTATCAGCCTCGGAGCCCCTATTGAGCACCGCAGTATCAGGAGTGCGTCCTGCTTAGGTATCTGCTCAAGTTTTTCCATTGCTCTTGACAAATTCGAAACGAGAGTGTCTAGAGTGTTGGTGAGTGATTCTTGCGAGGCAAGTGGTGCGCCAAGCAGCTCTGCTGAAGATGGATGTACACGCTTGAACTGGTTCGCCGGTTCTGTCAGGGTGATGTTTGCATCTCTGGATATTACCTCACATTTTGAGTTGTTGACGATTAAACCCAAGCGGGCGCATCCTTCCGTGATAGCCACCACGTCCTCGCAAACTACCTCATGCGTGCCTCCTAACGTGAGATCATCCAAATAACCGAATGCTAATGGTGATCGTAAATGAGACAAAATTTCTTGAAGTGGCAGGCAAAACAAGACAGGACCTAGAGGATCCCCTTGTTGCGGACCTTCTTGCGATTGAAGAGTGAAGTTGCCATACTTCAAGATAGACGGCTCAGCGTACGAAAGATGGCAGTAGTCGTAAAGTTCAGGGCACCATTCTGACAATGATAAAAGCATTTTGTCGCGATGTAGACTATTGAAGGCATTTGCTAAATCGAGTTTGATGACAATGGAGTTTTCATTCATCTGTTCCAAGAATCTTCTTGTAGCGTGAATTGCGGCTTCGATTCCTCCTGAAACTCCGACTCCCAGTTGTTTCGGGGATAGTTGAGGCGCCACTAAAGGGATTATGTGAGCATTTGCACATTTCGAGGCAAGTCTGCGCCACAAGTAGCCAATGACGATTGGTCTAAGGCCTCCTGAACTTTTCTTGAGGGCGAACAGTGTGCCACCGAAAATGATCGGACGCAGCTCTTGTGGGAGACTCCAGCCAGAAGTAGATTCATCAAAGCCGTCACAGCTTTCAGTAGCCCTGGACCTGCGGCTTGGTCGTTGAGTAGTTCCAGGACGTGTTGTGGTCTATTATTATTATTATTATTATTATTATTATTATTATTATTATTATTATTATTATTATTATTATTATTATTATTATTATTATTATTATTATTATTATTATTATTATTATTATTATTATTATTATTATTCGTCATGTTACAAAAGGTTACTATGCCAATTTATAGCCTCCCTCTCCCAAATCTGGCATACTGTTATTATTATTATTATTATTATTATTATTATTATTATTATTATTATTATTATTATTATTATTATTATTATTATTATTATTATTATTATTATTATTATTATTATGGAAAAGTCGCTAAGCTGAATGTCATTCACAGCTCGGGGAGTAGTGGCAATGTCCCGGAGAGGCAGATGGCATTCCCACGTTGTAGAGCCACCGAGATTCGCTGGAGTAGGTACGAAGTCTCCATTGGGTCGTGGGTTGCGGCGGTTATTCGGCTCCTCAACTCATAAATGAATGTTTGTCCTTCATTACACCACACGCCGCTGGTCTCCAGGGCGACCGCCACAAATGCGTGGGTTCTGGTGATGGTGGAATACTTGATAGATTTTGACGCAGCTGCGCGTTCGGCGGCTTCGCCAGCTCCGATGGAAGTGTGTGGAAGGTGAGACAGGGCGAAAGTGTCGGGCAATGTCACATCCCATGCCAGGCTTCGACCTCGTGACCATGGAATGATTGTCACGCCGTCTGGTCGCTTTCCGTCTTCTCTGAGCAGACCAAGCGGTTCTTTGTGAGACGGGATTTTTTCCCTGCCAAGAGCCCTCCATATAACGTCATTGATCATGCTATGTCTTTGGTGTTTACCGCTTCCTCCTCTGCACACCAGTCCATGCAATCCTCTCGCGTCAACATTCCCTCGGCAGTGGTGGCACACATGAGGTTCACAAAGCGACGTTCCGAGTCTCAGCCCAACTGCAAAAAGAATCTCCTCGTCAGAGGTCCGCAGGCCCAGCGTGGTCACAGGGGGAGCTAGCATCCAATCTCCAGAATGAGGGGCTCTCAAAGCTAGAAGGCGAGCGCGGTCGCATGGGACACTAGTAGACTCGAGCAGACCCGTCCATGCCTTTTCAGTGACTTTACAATCCCACTCCTTTTGGCTGTGAGATGCTGTTCCAGTTGGTGGATCTTCACCTGTCAGTGTAATCCATGCCTTGAGAGCTGAGTCCGCAAGGGCATAATTATGGAGCATCAGCTGACTCTGTAGGTAGGATGCAAGCTTGCAGTTCGCTCGTGCTAGCGGCAGAAGCCAGAAAGGCAGAAAGTGCCAGCGTTGATGCACAACGAACACCCAAGCCACCATCTCTCACCGGCAGAGAAGCCTGGAGCCAGCGGTCGTCATCAAGGTCCACGTTCAAGATGGCTATTATTATTATTATTATTATTATTATTATTATTATTATTATTATTATTATTATTATTATTAATGATATTATTATTATTATTATTATTATTATTATTTTTATTATTATTATTATTATTATTATTATTATTATACTATCAATATCAACATCAAACAATAACCGGAGATATAAATAATGTTGATCTGGAACGGCTCACTCGATAGTGCGCATATGCATGTCTGGTTGGGCAAAAGTGCCTCGGAAAGAAATAGCATTAAAGCGTTGGATGGTGGCAGAAAGGCGGAGAACAGAGGGAGATGGAGAATTATTATTATTATTATTATTATTATTATAAAATAATCTTTATTATTATTATTATTATTATTATTATTATTATCACTGTTATTCAACAAAATCTGGTTCGACAAAAGAACCGCGGAAGGCAACGGCATTAAAGCGCTGGATTTAAATCGACAAGCGCTGGAAGAGATAGCAAGTTTCTCTAGAGTCACTGGAAAATTAGGAAAGACGTCTTCCTAGATCTTTGATGAAATCAAGACCGCTTTCGTTGATTAGACCCAGGGTCTCGAAGGCCAGCGGCACAAATAAGTAGATTGTGGACAGTTCACTGTTGGCTACTTCGTGTTCTTTCTTTATTATTATTATTAGTAGTAGCGGTAGTAGTAGTAGTAATAGTAGTAGTAGTAGTAGTAGTAGTAGTAGTAGTAGTAGTAGTAGTAGTAGTTGTAGTAGTAGTGGTAGTGGTAGTGGTGGTGGTGGTGGTGGTGGTGGTGGTGGTGGTGGTGGTGGTGGTGGTGGTGGTGGTGGTGGTGGTGGTGGTGGTGGTGGTGGTGGTGGTGGTGGTGGTGGTGGTGGTGGTGGTGGTGGTGGTGGTGGTGGTGGTGGTGGTGGTGGTGGTGGTGGTGGTGGTGGTGGTGGTGGTGGTGGTGGTGGTGGTGGCACTACTACTACTGCTATGACTCGTTGAAAAAATTACAGAATGAAAGAATCAAAGAATAATATTAATTTCATAGTTTTTTCTCTCAGATAAGCAGACTATCGGTAAACTTTCGATTTACTCTGACTTTTTTTATGCACTTCAGGTTCTGGAATCTTCATATCGCCGAAAGGAGTTGCCGAGGGATCTGGAAGCGTCGCTTTCAGTCTGTGTAACTGGGCAATCTGTGGAATCATTTCCATGCTGGGTATGCGTTATGCGTTATAACTGGAAGAATATTTGATCAGTGGACATTAATTGCAGTACAACTGTACATCGTTAGCAATATTAGAGATAGTTAGGGACTTGTTATCTTGTTTAGTGGCGATATTATAGATAGTTAGGGACTTAGTACTAACTTGTTTAGACTTAGCTTATATTACCCTATCTTTCATATTGCAATATTGTTTGGGCTTCTAATTACTCTTCTCGAATTACAAGACTAACCTCACTTCAAAACAGAGCTGCAAAGATTATTATGGGGCTCTCCCGCCTTTTTTCTTCACATCTCCTGTTATCTAAATTAAGAATACTTACCATTGATCAGATAAGAGTCATGCAAATGTCCAAACTTATGTTCAACCATACGCATAATCTTTTGCCTCATGACTTACTTGACTTGACTTATGGCCTTGGCGATGCCGCAGCACGCATAAACCGCTCATCTATGGACGCTCTCCATCTCCCTCTGTTCTCCGCCTGATGCACAGCCTCCTGCATCGACAGCCCGATCTGTACCTCCCCATTGAAGGCTATATTTGGATATCTGGAGTTTTCCATACCGTACGCATAATCTCATGGCCTCATGGCTTTGCTGATTTCTTTACTCTAGCCTCTGACTTAGTTCCCTATAACTTCAGATCCTCGTGCAATTATAGACGTATTATCACTAGAACAAACTCGTATGTTCTCAATTAAAAGTGCTGGTCATAAAACCTGGAACATCTTACCTTTGTTTATTCGGAATTCCCTCTGTTTCACCTTCTTTCAACGTAAGCTTAAATGTCAGTTACTTTACGCTGTCTTCTATTGAACTACAAAATCCCAATTATCTATGTATCTGTCCATATTCATTTATTTTCAACGACTTTTCTAATTTGGCACACTCAACATCACCTTTAGACGTTTTCCAAATAGACAAGAGATCAGGTGACGAATCTTATAGTTATAATGGAAAAGATGAGAGAGTATCAACAACCGCTACCCATGTGCTTTGTCGATTCCAAGAAGGCATTCGATTGTGTGTCACATGAGCAATTATGGTTACCGATGGTTGAAATGGGCTTTCCACCGCACATTACATTATAATATCAACCTGGTAGCTGAATTGTAAAGCAAACAGACGGCAAAGGTAAGAACTGGCGGCGTAATGTCGAGTGAGGTAAGGATAAGAAGGGGTGTTTGGCAAGGGTGTGTGATTTCGCCGTCTTTGTTTAATATACTGTAAGAAATGGTCATGAGGGAGGCACTGAAAGGATACTCAGGAGGCATTCAAATTGGAGGAAGAAGGATAACAAACTTACGTTATGCAGATGACATAGTGCTAATGGCAAGCACAGAAATGGAGCTGCAGGATCTGATGTCTCGCTTGAACAGGGAAGGTCGAAAGAAAGGTCTGGAGATCAACATGCATGGGGAAACAAAGTGTATGGCGCTGTCAGGGGAACAATGTGATACCAAAGTACAGAACATCACGATAGAACAAGTGGACACATTCGTGTACTTATGCTCACTCGTAATAGAAGACGCTAAGTGTAGCAAGGAGATAAGAGTAAGAATCGCGAAAGGATATGGAATAGGTGCAGATCTGAAGAAACTATGGAAAAGCCATAACATCAAACTATCTACAAAGCTAAAGTTAATGGGGACGCTTATAATTATGGTCAGTGATGATTTATGGTTGTGAGAGTTGGACAATCAAAAAGAGTGATGAGGATGTAATAATGGCATTTGATATGAAAGGCATAAGAAAAATCTTTGGAATAACATGGACTGAGAGAAAAACAAATTAATAGGTAGGCCTACTGGAGACTGCTGGTGTAGAAAGGAGTCTAGAACTTGAATCAATTAAAGGAAGGAAGAAGATGTCATACGTCTGGCACATCATCAAGGTCGAAGGCAAGGCAATCGCTCGGTCGCATCATTTTGCAATCTTCTCCTCTGCATTTCTCATAGTTTGGAGCAGGCAAGTTCACCCGAAATCGCTTCAGCCGTGGCTTTTTTCGCTTAAGCCTTTTCTGTTAAACTCACTGTTTCATTCAAGTGGATTGAAAGCTGGCTTTCAGATAGAAGACAAAAAGTGGGAATAGGAGAGAAACACTCTAGGTGGACAGCAGTGCTAAGCGGAGTGCCACAAGGATCAGTGTTGGGGCCCACTGTTGTTTGTGCTTTTTATTAATGATATAGACGATGGGATTCTATCAACAAAATTTAAGTTTGCGGATGACACAAAATTATGTAGAGCAGTGAGTAACGAAGAAGAAGCAGATATACTACAGGAAGATCTAGGAAAAATGTTAAGATGGTCACAGGACTGGCAAATGCTCTTTAATTTGGAAAAGTGCTCAGTGATGCATATGGGAAGAAGAAACCAGAAGTTTGCATATGAAATGGGGGTAAGGCACTGAGGGTGAGTGATGAAGAAAGGAACTTAGGAGTGATCATGCATAAGAGTGCAAAGCCTTCAAGGCAATGTACTGAAGCAGCAAAAAAGGCAAATTCAACATTAGGCATGATAAAAAGGACAATAGTTACTAGAGATAAAGGATACAATACTGAGGCTTTATAAATCAATGGTTAGGCCACAGCTGGAATATTGCATTCAGACATGGAATCCATACCTGAAGAAGGACATTGAGAAACTGGAGAAAGTACAGAGAAGAGCTACGAAGATGATTTGGGGTTACAAAGATTTGAGCTATGAGGAGAGGTTGGGAAGGTGTGGGCTAACAACACTGGAGAGACGGAGGAGCAGAGGAGACCTAATTGAAGCATACAAGATCATTACTGGAAAGGAATCACTATGTTGGGAGAAGTTCTTTGAATTAGCACCAAACAAAGCAACTCGGGGTCATAGGTACAAATTGTTTAAGAAGCCGACGGGAGCATTGGGGCAGAAATTCTTCAGTGCAAGAGTTGTTGACATTTGGAACGGCTTGGACGACAGCACTGTTTCGGTGGACACAGTTGCAGCGTTTAAAAGGAAACTTGGAAAATTGGGCTACTAGATGTTCCTGGTCAACTTTGCAGTGGTTCTAACACAGGCCCAGCGTCTTCTGAACCACTTAAAACCCATGTTATGTTATGTTATGTTAAGTCTTTCATTTATCATAGATACTTAATTCTGAGACGCGTTTCATTAAATCAACCATTCATTCATTTAAAGAGTTCTTATAGCGCCTCTTTAAGCAGGCCCACTCAGAGGCACTCCCAGTCCAACCACTATGATACAACTATAAGTTTCCAAGAACCTGGTGAGTCAACCCTATGTAACAGGCGTATCTCCAGTGGAAGACTATTTCAGACTGATGAACTTACAAGCTATAACAGTAGGCCTACTGAGAAAGAAGAACGAATCTGACTGTATCAATGGACAACACGAGAAACCAAAAGCTCCCCGATAGACTAAGGTTCTCAAACTGTGATACGCGTACCCCTGAGGGTACGCCAGGCAGCGGTAAGGGGTACGCGAAAAATTCCAGAAATATACATTTTCTTTGCGTTTATGGACTTTGTGTCCATCTTCCCCCCTCAACGTCCGACCCACACCTCAAAGTGGTGAGGGGGTGTTAACAACTTAGTAAGGGATTGCCTGCAGAGGCTATACCATCAGTGGTGAAAGCTATGCTGAAGTACCACCTAGGGCGCTACGCGAGGTGGGAAGGCTCTGCAGGAACCCTGAAAAGTTGGCTAACGTGGGCGGCAAAGATCTGGGCAGCAGCAGGTCTTGTATCATGGTAAGGCGGAGGACGGCTCTTAGTAGCCATTAACGGTTTACACATGAAAAGGCTGGTCGGAGTGTATATCATACACAAAGAACAACCACTGCGAGGTGGAAAGACGTGGGAAACTACCACCTTATTCTCCCAATCAGCAACATGGACAGTCACAGACACAACATAGCATACCGGCTCGGACGTCGCCCGGGTAACCAAG
This sequence comes from Lumbricus rubellus, assembly GCA_945859605.1. Classification (NCBI taxonomy): domain Eukaryota; kingdom Metazoa; phylum Annelida; class Clitellata; order Crassiclitellata; family Lumbricidae; genus Lumbricus; species Lumbricus rubellus. Next base: position 32,634,165 of record OX243826.1, on the reverse strand, counting down.
GTCCGCGTCCCCTGCCGAGCAACCAGGACAGGGTCGGAAAATCGGCTACTGGAAGGGAAGGAGGTGGAGATTGTGAAAGGGTAGAAGAAAGGATAACATTACAACTAAGAAAAACAGTACATATTGGGACATGGAACGTGAGGACCCTGCTACAAGTGGGCAAGCTCCAAATTCTAGGAAGGGAATTAGAAAGAAACGGAGTGGAGATATGCGGATTGTCGGAGACAAGATGGGCAGGAAGGGGTCATTTTACGACAGAAGATGGTCATACCGTTGTTTACTCAGGAGGAGATAAGCAGGGACAAAGAGGAGTGGCTTTGTGGATACATAAGAAGTTAACAGGGATACTCTTAGAATATCAGCCAATTAATGATAGAGTGCTAATGGCAAGAATAAGTGCCAAACCAAGGAATCTTACCATAATTCAGGTATACGCACCTACACTAACAGCGGAAGAAGATACTACGGAGGAATTTTACGAACAACTAGATACAGTCATAAAGCAGATACCAAAACAGGACATCTTGATGATAATAGGAGATTTTAATGCAAAGGTAGGAAAACAATTGACGGAAGTAAGAGCAGCAGTGGTGGGAAAAGGAGGATTAGGTGAAACAAATGAGGCAGGAGAAAGACTAATGGACTTTTGCACAGAGCAGGAGCTGAGTCTTAGCAACACAAGGTTTACACATCATCCAAGAAGATTATATACATGGATATCACCAGATGGAAAAACAAGAAACCAGATAGACTATATAGCAATTGCACAAAAATGGAAAGAAAGCATCAAGAACTGCAAGACATACCCAGGGGCGGATGGTGACACGGACCACCAGTTACTGGTAGCAAAACTAAAGATAAAACTAAGAAAGATAAGAGAAACAACACGAACAAGGAAACTAAATCTAGAAGATCTACAAGGATTAAAAGAAGAAGAATTTGCTATAGAAGTAAAGAACCGGTTTGAAGGACTGGAAATAGGAGAAGAGAAACAAACACCGGAACAACTATGGAAAACAACCAAGAATATACTCCTAGAAACAGCAGAAGAAATAATAGGATATAAAAAGGGACCAAAGAAGAAACAATGGATTACCACTGAAACACTCACACTGATACAAAAAAAGAGAGAGGCAAAAACAAACGACAGAGAACAATACAGAGAGTTAAAAAAAGAAGTACAGAAGAAAGTCAGAGAGGATAAGCAAAAACAAATAGAAGAGACATGTAACGAGCTGGAGGAGAATAACAAGCAAGGGAACATGAAAAAAGTATACCAAACGGTTAAGACACTAACTGGGAAATTCAGCCCAAAACTACTTGGAATAAAGACAACATCAGGAGAACTGATAAGAGACAAAGAAGGAATTGCAGAGAGATGGAAAGAATATTGCAAAGAGCTATATGATAACAAAGATGCAAGCACAAGTGAAGAGATAAGATACACAAGAGAACCAACTCCACTAAGATCAGAAGTGGCAAGAGCTATGAAAGAAGTGGCGAACGGGAAGAGTGCAGGGATGGACGAAGTACCAATAGAGTTATTTAAAGCAGCAGGAGAGACTGCACTGGATCGCATGCATCTTATTTGCAAGGAGTTATGGGAATCGGGAGAATGGCCAGAGGATTGGACGAATTCAATCTTTATACCGATACCTAAAACAGGAGACCTGGGTAATTGTGGAAATTACAGAACCATAGCCCTGGTATCTCATGCCAGTAAGGTTATTCTGAGGATCATACTGGAGAGAATAAGAGGGAAGACGGAATCAGAACTTGCAGACGAACAGGCCGGTTTCAGAAGAGGAAGAGGCACCAGAGACCAACTAACAAATCTTAGAATTATCATGCAGAAAATGCATGACCACCAGCAACCGTTATACATGTGTTTCGTGGACTTTACAAAAGCGTTTGACTGTATATCACATGAACAGTTATGGATGACAATGGCCGAAATGGGTTTCCCTGCACATATCATTGATCTACTGAACAAATTATACTGCAAACAACAAGCTAAAGTAAAGGTTGCAGGTACACTATCAGGAGGTTTCAGAATAAAGAAGGGAGTAAGACAGGGATGTGTGATGTCACCTCATTTGTTCAACATCATGGCAGAGATGGTCATGAGAGAGGCACTGGAGGGATGGCAAGGAGGAATACGGATAGGAGGCAGGGTCATTACTAACCTAAGATACGCAGATGATATAGTACTATTAGCAGGAACAGAATTGGAGTTGCAAGAACTAACAGAACGATTACATCAAGCAGGAGAGAAGAGAGGTCTGAGGATAAACATGGATAAAACTAAAGTCATGACACAAAAAGATAGAACGTGTAATATTGAAATTGGAGGGAAAAAACTGGAACAGGTGGACACCTTCCATTACCTGGGATCAATGATAACTGAAGACGCAGATAGCAGCAAAGATATACGAGAAAAACTAGCAAGAGGACTCAACACAGGAACAGCGTTGAAGACAATATGGAAAAGTCATAATATAAAAATGATTACCAAGATCAGACTTATGAAGGCGTTGGTATGGCCAGTGGCGACTTATGGGTGTGAAAGTTGGACGATCAGAAAAAGAGAAGAAGACAGAATAAATGCTTTTGAAATGAAATGCCTAAGAAAGATCTTGAGAGTACAATGGACGGAAAAAAGAACAAACGAATGGGTATTGGAGAAAACTGGAACAGAAAGAACCTTATTGAACTCGATAAAAAGAAGGAAACTCATTTACTTCGGTCATTTGATGAGAAAACAGGGGGGCTGTATGGAGAAGGAAATAATACAGGGTACGATGTCGGGATCAAGGGCAAGGGGAAGACCGAGGATGGGTTGGATCGCTAATGTCATCACATGGATGGAACTACCATTCGAGCAGATATTGAAGGAGACGGAGGACAGGAAAAAGTGGCGAAGACATGTCCATGAAGCGACCAACCCTCGAATCGAGGAAGGTTAAAGACAAGACAAGACAAGTCCATCTTCCTTTGATTAGCAATGATCTTTAACGTTGCAAGTTGCAGCTGATAAGAGCATCGTCAGTTATTTCTGTCACAACATAGTAAATGATTAGAATCATTAGACTCATATACTAGTGCATGCAACTATTACTATTAGTCTGGAACAAATAATGTATAAATAGTTTAAAGTACCCCAAATGCCATAAATTCTCAACCTGTAGAGATTAGAGAGCTCGAATAGCGGAGAGCTGAATTGGCCAAAGGATTCATTTCTGGTCGTGCTTTCAGTTTTGCGATTTCTTTCAGCACGTTATATTTGGGTGAAAGTGGTTTTTAAACTATTCTTGCTACCAAAACGAACATGGGGTTGAAATTGACAAATATCTAACCAGATATTTTAAATATGTGCTAAAGAAATGATCATTTTCCGCCCCCGTCGCCAATCCTCCACCATTACCCAATATGGTGATCGGACATTCCCCCCCCCTGGACAAAACCCCCCCCCGGACAAAACCCCCCCCGGACAAAAACCCCCCCGGACACAAACCCCCCCGATTTTACCTAGGACAAAACCCCCCCCCGGACAAAACCCCCCCTTTACCGTGCAAATGGCCTATTCTGCAGTCGGTTGATAAAGCTTAATTGTCCAGGTTTTCGTAGTGGTGTTAACTTGGTATACTTAATGCCACAAGCCAACTGGACGTAAGTTTTCGCATGTTTTCGTAGCCGTGTCACCCCCCTTTATTGTGACATATTCTGCAGTCGGTTGATAAAGCTTAATAATGATTGTCCGTGTTTTCTTCGCAGGGTTTCGTAGCGGTGTCAACTTTGCCTAATTAATGCCATTAGCCTGGGGTATTGACACCTATAGCACTGTCCAAGAGCGTCTATGTTTTTGTACAGGTGTCAATACCGGTGTCAACTTGGCCTAGTTAATGGCAATGGACCTACGGAAATACATAACTTGTTAGAATGATTGTTGCGTACTTAGGACCGCCGTTTTATAGTACGACAACTTATGTAATATACTCTACCAGGGGGGGGTTTTGTCCTACCCTGGGGGGGGGTTTTGTCCGGGGGGGTTTTTGTCCGGGGGGGGTTATGTCCGGGGGGGTTATGTCCAGGGGGGGTTTTGTCCTACAACCACCCAATATCACCCGAATTAAAACTATAAAGATACTGGGTGTCCTCCTTCAAAATAACATCAAACTCACAGCCCATATCGACCACCTCACATGCAGCTACCTGCTCCTCCTCTTTCTATGCTATCCGAAAACTCAAAACCCATGACCTCTCCTCCTCATCCATCCATAAAGTAACCAAAGCCAACCGTTGGCTAGATTACTTTATGCCTCCCCATCCTGGTGGGGTCTCGCCCTGGCTTCCGATAAAAAGCGCCTTGAAAAACTCATAAAAAGAGCTAAAAGCCTAGGTTACCTAGACTCCTAGAGCAAACCTTTCCAACAACATAGCTGATGCAAAACTCCTCTTCTCCATTTACACAACCCCAAACATGTACTTCACGTACTTTCTACCAAACATGTACTTCCTACCTCCACTTCTCTCATCACTTAAGACCCAGAGCACACAACTATATTCTCCCACCAAAGGACAACTCTCAATTTATTCCACGATCATTATATAAAAATATTTAGCTTATTCTAAGACTATCGAACTGAAATTTAATCTATCTATCTATCTATCTATCTATCTATCTATCTATCTATCTATCTATCTATCTATCTATCTATCTATCTATCTATCTATCTATCTATCTATCTATCTATCTATCTATCTATCTATCTATCTATCTATCTATCTATCTATCTATCTATCTATCTATCTATCTGTCTATCTATCTATCTATCTATCTACCTATCTACCTATCTATCTATCTATGCAATTTATATAATGCCCCTTCCAGGAATCTACTCAGAGGCGCTCCCGACCCAGGCCCGGTCAAAAAGAAAAGTCTTGAGCAATCTACATAATGTGCCAGAGATGTTCCGAGGTTGGAAACGCAGGTTAGAGATTCCAGATGGAAGGTGCAGTGATCAAAAAATGCCCTATTCTGCCTTGTTGCTGTGCGGGCATAGGGAACCATGAAGTCACCTCGAGAGGCCGAGCGCTGAGATCGGCGACCCACAGTAGTGGAGGTCAGAATGAAGAACTCGCGAAGATAAAGAGGTGCTGTTCCCGAGACGCAGCGCCAAGCAAAGGAAATAGCCCTGAAGGGGATGCGAGACTGAACTGGAAGACAATGTAGGACATCACGAATGTAATGCGAGATATGACCAAACTTAGGAACGCCACACACCAAACGTGCAGCCGCCCGCAGGACGCCATCCAGACCACGCAACCGAACCTGAGGAAGGCCAAAGTAGAGAGAGGAACAGTAATCCAATCGATTTGCAATGAAAGCGTGAACTAAGGTGGAAGCGGAAGCGGAAGACAGAGAGCGAGACACGACTCGCAGCTGACGCAAATGGTAATAACAGGAGCGAGTCAGGGCCTTAAGATGATCAACAAATGTCAGCTCCGGGTCCAGGATGATGCCTAGATTACGTACAGAAGTGGAAAAGACAAGGTGGAGAATTCAGAAGCCAGAGACCCCAGATCCAGCTTATCTAACTGTTTGCGAGTTCCAAGCCAGATATATTGAGTTTTTGAAGGGTTTAAGCGGAGTCGATTGGATGACATCCATACAGTAAGACAGTCTGTGGCATGCGACATGATTCGGACGGCAGAGGCAGCTTGCAGCGCCGAGCAATGAGCGTAGGACTGGACGTCGTCAGCGTAAGAATGGCTCTTAAAGGCCAAGTTTTTGGTCCCAGCATTCTCTTGGTAAACTGGCGTGGCCTATAGAGACCGGCTTGTCAATCAGCTTCAAGCGCACCTGCACGAGAGCACTGACCACTGCTATAGCCTATCTAAACCAGGTTGAGGAATTGTCTCTAGACTTCCCTGAGAGGGGTACCTTACGCAGATTAGCTTGGCGTATACTGCCGTGTGTGTGCAGTTGTGCACCACTGATGCCACTGACCAGAACTTTGCAGGTCAGCTAAGCTGTTGGACGGTTTGTCTAGAGGCCCTAGACCATGCCCCCAGGGACTAGCCATCAATACCAACGGCCATACCTGTATACAGCAGTGGAATGATCTTGATACCTGTCAGCCAGACTTTAGTGCTAGTGTCTGCTCATTTCCATACCAATGGACACAGACAGAGACATGTAAACACAGGCCGTATACGCGAAGGTAAAGACAGAACCATCACAAAGAACCTTGGCTGACCATCAAGCCCTTCTATAATTCTGCTGGAGGGAGGAGAGGGAGGGGATGGAATTATTTGTTCCTCTCGGCCTGCACCTCTGCTTTTCAATTGTTGAGCCTTCCATTAGAGATTAGTATCCTGCCAACTGCTAGCAATACCAAGGCCAGGTTGTATTACATCACTTTAGACTCTTTCCCTTCTCAGTTCCTGTAGGCCTATAAAACTCTAGCTGGTGCTTTGATTTACCGGCCCACAGCTCCATGATGTTTCATCCAGCAGCTTGATAACTTGCTTGGAATATGCATATTAGCTTGCCCGTGTGTGTGTGTGTGTGTATATATATATATATATATATATATATATATATATATATATATATATATATATATATAATATATATAGACTGTATAGGCCTATATATAAAATAATTATGTGTATATAAAATAGAAGACTATACACCAAGATACTTCCGCCAATGAATGGAAAGACCTTGGGTGTACACCAGCTATAGCTAATCTGCATAAGACCAGGCCAGCAACTTACCATGCTACAGTGCGACAGGACATTTGACAGGGCAGTTGACCGGCCGAGTATAGCCGATGGCAAGATCAATCCACACAAAGATTCAAAGAACCTTGAACCGATGGTGTACTAGCTATCTATATTCTATAGTTCTATACCAACCCTGGCAACCCCTAGTTCATGTGTTTGTATTTACATCAGAGCATAGCCAACATTTGTTTATAAGTCTGGTTACCATGCAGCGAGAGCTTTATAGGCTTCAGCTGAGATCTCAATTGATGAATTGAGAAGCGTTCAAGTGATGTAATACAACCTTGCCTTGATGTTGCTAGCCCTTGGCAGAATGCAAATCTCAAATAGAAGGCCCAACAATAGGCTAATCTGCATACAGAGACCCACTCAGGGGAGTCTATAGAATCTTTACAGAACAATTCCTCGACCTAAACTAGGTCGAGGAATTGTCACGCCTAGCAATCTAAAGCAGCGGCCAGTGCTTTCAGATGAACTTGGAGCAGATGCTGATTGGTCAGCGTCACGCCCACTAAAGAGAGACCTGCTGACCAATCAGCCTGGTTTCTGGGGAAACTGCCAACGGCTAACCTTGGTCTTTAAAGGAACAAGAGGCAAGCAGGGCCTCAATGTCAGCCGTAAAGAGAAGGCAAAGTAGAGGCCCCAGGACGGAACCCTGGGGAAGGTCAATTATTATTTATTATCACTCGTGTTAACATTTCTGCGTTATTGTCAGATTGTTTTTCTCAAATAAACGAGTATATATAGTCTAAAAAATACCGCAGCACTATAGGTTGGCACTTTCTTACAGCGGGTTATAGACCAATTTTCCCTTTAATTTGTTGGTAAGATTCTATGATTGAAACTAAATTTTGATCCCTTTGTACGTCTCTAATAAACGATGTTACCAATGATTAAATGGACGCTTAGTTGTCACTGCAGGGGACTTCGCAATGGTATTTTGTTCCTTGATCTGATTTTGCCATCATTCGGGTTTTGTGTTTACTTGGGGGTACAATAAATATAAAGTTTGAGAACCCCTGTCTGAGACGGAGATCGATATGCTGTGCGAGCTACCACAGAAGATTCTGGATAACAGAGCTCACCAGGGCCGTTTTAAGGAATTTTGGGGCCCTAGGCACAAACTCTAATCTTAAACGCAGCGATGAAGCTAATCTAGTCTCCCTCCTCTGCGGGGAATCAGGTGGTTTTTTGGGGAGGGGCGGAAAGCGAGTAAGCTACTTGCTGAGGCGTGTAGCGCGGGAGGGGAGGGTATGGGAGGGAATGTCCTCCCACCAAAAAATTCAGAATTTTTGCATGGCAATAATGGCATTTTAAGCTGCTAGCTTAACAAAATTGCTCTACCATTGCAGTACTGACATGAGTAGGCCTAATCTAACTTGAATAAATATTCTTGCAATTATAATAATGTCTTCTTAGCACATTAGCAAAATTAATTTCAGTGCTGATAACATGAGTGATTGAAAATTTCAATAAGTATAATTATTATTAGAATAATTTCTAAGTTAGGTATCACAAGTTCAGCAGCTCAGTTCTGCTGCTTCTGGACCACTACAGTGCAAGGAATAGCCTAACTGCAGACGGGTGCATAATTATAATATTTATATGCCCTACCTTATTGCACTGGAATTAGCTTATTCCCGTTGTTCAAAACGATCCTGCATTGCTGACCAGAATAGGCCTACAGTTCTCGGAATTTTTGCAATTATTGTTACACAAACCAAGGAGGAAACACGAAAATCTGGAAGCTGTATAGTAATGATGCCGTTTTCACTAAGTGTTCAAGTAGCAAAACATTTTGCTATTTTGACAGTTTGAATAAAGACATTTAGCACTGGAAAGTCGCCAATAGTTGTACAAAAGTCTTAGTACAAATATTGACAGTAAATTGTACTAATTGTAGTCTAATAGGCTATGGTACTAGGCCCTATCATATATAGGCCTATCACATTTGTAGATTTTATCATCATAATCACGTAATTGTAAATAATATCACGATATAGGCTATTAGGCCTATCAGACGCTAGAGTGCATTTATTGATATAACAGTATAGGTCTATAGGCCTACTGCTGACACCGCTATCACAACAATTTTTGTACCCGGTATTACAAGTGCAAAATAAATTAAGTTTAACATAATGTTAAAGTTCGTATAATATCATTATTAATACGGTGCTAATTTGTTTGGCGATGCAGAATTTTTGGGTCGCCGCGGGGCCCCCCTGTTGCGCGGGGCCCTAGGCCCGTGCCTCGCGTGCCTAGGCCTTAAAACGGCTCTGGAGCTCACTTAGATACACTTAGGAACATAACCAAGGAGACAACGCCAAACCAGATGTTTGGCAAGTAGGCATACAATGGAATTAGCCACAATGATGAGACGCGTGACCTTGTTTCAAGTAAAATATATAGGTTACATGGACTTTAGCAAAGAATTTCTTTCCAATATGTAATGGTTGCCTAAGAACAGAATATTCTAACGACTACTAAGTTCCTTAAGTCATTGGAACATCATTCTGGCATGCTTCTGCATAATCGTGGCTTTCGTAGGCTTATAATTAATACCAGTGTGAGTGTTGGTCTACCTCTGAACTGTTACTGAGAATGTCATTGCTCACATGCACGTGATTCTGATCATACTTGCTATCGCTCAACGTGCGACTCATCCGTTACATATCTTCGTTGACAAACCAAACCATGTCGTCGCGATTACAGGTTCAGACTTTATTTTTTAAGCAGTTTTTTGTGAATGCTGACAACGTTTCTTCGTTGTTATTCATTCACAGCTGCTCTCTGCTATGCTGAAATGGGATGCGTCATCAAAGCATCAGGAGCTGACTATGCGTTCATGGACGCTGCCTTTGGATCCGTTCTGTCCTTCATCTTCTCCTGGTGTTGGGCGCTGCTTCTGAAGCCAGCCAGTCTGGCCACTCTGACGCTGACGTGTGCACAGTATCTGCTCACACCGTTGTTCGACGATGGATGTGGCAATGTACCAGAAGACATCAAGAAGATCTTCGCCGTCTTCTTTCTACGTAAGCAACATCACAATCAGTTCATCATCACAAACAATTGCAACCAGTTCGTGTAATTGGATGTTCATGTAATTGGATGTTCATGTAATTGGATGTCAATGTAATTAGATGTGTTCATTGGATGTTCACGTAATCGGATGCTCATGCAATTGGATGTTCATGTAATTGGATGTTCATGTAATTGGATGTTCATGTAATTGGATGTTCATGCAATTGGATGTTACTGTAATTTAATGTGTTCATTGGATGTGCTTATTTGGTGATTATATCTGATAGTTTTTATAATTCAGAGTGAGATCTTACTCTGTTTTAGGGAAAGTGGAAATTAGAACATCGTACCATCGTATTAGAACATAGCAACAGGAAAGACACATCATCTGACATTTTATGAGTTATTCCATCGCATTCTGTTTATGCTGTAGTCACTGTAGTGGACTTAATAATACAGCAATAACTACGACAGTCTCACCCAGCCTTGTGATGGCATTGGACTACTGGGGCCAGTGGCCTTCCTCCTTCTCTTCCTCCTCCTCCTCTTCCTCTTAGTCCTCCCCTCTTCCTCCTCCTTCTTCTCCTCTTCCTCCTCCTCCTCCTCCTCCTCCTCCTATTTCTCCTCCTTCTCTTCTTCGTCCTCCTCCTCCTCCTTCTGACCCTACTTCTCATTTCCTCCTCCTCGTCGTCGTCCTTCAACTCCTCCTCCTCCTCCTCCTCCTCCTCCTCTTTCTCCTACAATATCTCTACCTCTTCTTCCTACTTCTCCTTCTCATCCTCCTTCTCCTCCTCCTCCTCCTCCTCCTCCTCCTCTTTCTCCTACAATATCTCTACCTCTTCTTCCTACTTCTCCTTCTCATCTTCCTTCTCCTCCTCCTCCTCCTCCTCCTCCTCCTCTTTCTCCTACAATATCTCTACCTCCTCTTCCTACTTCTCCTTCTCATCCTCGTCGTCCTCCTCCTCCTCTTCTTCCTCCTCCTCTTTCTTCTCCTTCTCCTCCAATTCAAATTGTTCTGTGTCGGTTCGAGTACTATTAGACTAATCAGCGATGGACGATGATGTTGTCGTTGATGATGATGATGTTGATGATGATGTTGTCGTTGCAGTTACATTGATAGCCATCAACATCTACAGCGTTCAACTTGCCGCTCGCATTCAGATCATCTTCACGGCAGCAAAGCTTCTCGCTCTGGCCATCATCATCGTCGGTGGAATTGTGAAGCTGTGTCAAGGCAAGTGATGACCGACTCAAACGAAACATCAACCGCAGTCGACTGTTGTTGTTCGCATAATTCAGAATGAATGCAAATTAAACTCATTTCAATTAAACCGTCCACACAGTTCTTTGGCTCGTATGGCAATCGGTAGAAAGATGTTGATGAGAGATAGAAAGATGTTGATGAGAGATAGAAAGATGTTGATAATAGATAGATGTGCCTGATTCTGTTCAATAGCCCTCTACGTAGGCTAATCTTATTGCAACCAGGGAAACCAGAAGACTTACGTCAGCATTTTAACTTCGTAATGGAGACAGACAGACAGACAGACAGACAGACAGACAGACAGACGCGTATGCATGGCGTCAGTAACGTTGGCTGATTAATAATAATTGTTGTTGTTGTCATCCGTGATGCAGGTTACACGGAGCACCTGGCGACTGGTTTCGATGGAACGGAGACGAATATCGGTGTGATAGCCATGGGATTCTACGGCGGAATGTTTGCCTACGACGGATGGTAAATTATTGTACAAAATGGCGATAGATTAATAATATAATAGTAATAATTAATGGCTGGAGATTCGTATATCAATACGTTTCTTTTCCCATGGGCTCGTCGGGCGGTCCGGATGCTTTGCGCCCTCAACACGTCGCGGAGCTTTTGAATGATGCGGACGCAGAAAGACCTGGGTTACTGAATACTGAGGGCGACGACCGCATTCATCAACCTACTTCTGGCTGGCACTTGCCCTCAACAGTTTCGTTGCATCTTATTTCGTGCTTCACAAGAAATCTCCACCAAACAGGGGAGGCATAAAGTAATCTTGCGATTACAGACGTTGACCGTGGAGGCCGTGGGCGACCAAAATACATGGGGCAAACATGGATTGCCGGGCTTTACAGCATATTCTGTCAATGTGAGCCTCAAAAGCCAATCCGATCAGAGACGGTGGCACCCAAAATAACCATCTGCTGGACCCTCTCGATACCCGAGATGGGGGGAAGGGAGGGCAATAGTTTTAGACCTAGGTCGCCTGATGATCATTTCACTGGTCTTAGCCTGATTTAGTTTTAGATTGCTAATGTATGGCCACTGTGAAATATGGACAAGTTCAGAAAGAGTGGTGTCAATGCAAGAAGCTGGGATTAGCAAGTAGCTAAGGAACATAGGAGTTAGTAAGAGAGCAAGTGAACAGATCCGCAACAGGCAGAGCTAAGAGATGGGCCATGGTTGACATCAACCATAATTGTTTAGCTTTTGCAGTTCAAGCAGAGCCACTCAACAGCAGCCTCATCGGCCTCATGTAGGACGGGCATTCCGCCCGGAAAGCGAGTTGTTACACAGTCATTTACAATGTGCGCCATAGTCTGAATGTTCCCACAGCTGCAAAGGGAATCCGTGGCTTGACCCCAACGGACCAGGTTGGCAGCGCATCGCCCCTGGCACGTTCTGAAGCGGTTCAGCGTGACCCACTGAGCCCGCGGGAGGTCATAGCCCGGGGGCCATACAGACGGCTCAGCCACGAGTGAGCGGTTAACAACTTCATCTGCTGACCACTCGATGCTCCAGGAAAGCAATACCTGTAATGTCCTCCTCAGGTTGATCCCTCCATATAGGCCGGTGTCACGAAATAGAGTCTCCCTCTGGCTGAAAATCGGTTTTGGAAGACATTTTTCTGGTGTAAAAGTATATATATATAATCGTGTAAAATAACGTGTTATCGTGTTAGCAACGTAAACTAACGGTTTGGTATGCTTATCTATTAATTTTATTTGAATGTAGCCGATTTCACGATCAACGGGGGAGACTGTGTTTCGTGGGCGGAGGAAATATTCTCTCCCTCCGGAGACTTTATTTCAGAATATAGTCTCCGGGGGCGAATTTATTCTAGAACAGATCCTCCGGGGGAGAATCTATTTCGAAATAAAGTCTCCGGGGGGAGACTTTGGGGGGAAAGACTCTATCACGCGACACCTGCGTGACGGGAGGCGTAGTATTGGGTGACACGTAATATCCATAATTATACAGCGGAAGATTTCTGTTTGCCCGGATCTTCCGCAGCATCTTCGTGTTTGCCTCCATTCTTCTCATGTGCGGAGGGGGGGGATGTTGCTCAGAACCGGCAGCCACGCAAGCGGAGTAGGACGCAGTGTCCTCGATATGATCCGCATAGTTGCGTTTAACTTTGTGTCGACAAGGTGAGTATGGCGAGAGCGACCCCATACCGGGGCACAGTATTCGGCAACCGAATAGCAGAGGGCCAAGGACGATCTTCGTAGGGTTGTGGCTTTGGCTCTCCAGCTCGTTGATGATATGCCTTCGAGGCCGGTAGAGTTACCTTTGACAGATGCAAGTGCTCTATAAATGTCGCATATATTAAAATTGACAACACTGGTTTGAACAACAGTTTGTTTAAGTGGAGGAAGCTCATAATGAGGATAAGTGGAAATGTTCATGTAGTGAAGGTTGAGCGATGAAGCCGACGTTGGTACCGACCATGCCAGGTTGGTATCCATCCCTTAGGAGGCGCACCTCCGTCCGCGGCGAGAACCACATCACTCTCCAAGCCCGCAAAAGATTCCGATTTTTTCCCGGATATGGCTTTGCTGATTCTTGCAGCGATGACTGTTGCTTACTCATAACGGTGTGCTCGGAGAAGTTTGCATCTCCTAGATATTGAATGTAAGGAGTCATATCAGGCTTAAGGCGGGTCTTTGTCACGTATAGTAACCTGACTGATGGGGGGGGGGGGGGAACGCTCCAATGCTGTTTCAATGGTCGTGTAGAAATCGGTGAAAATGGCGGTGGGAGTGCGGTCGGCATCAGATGATGTTGTCCATGGGTAATTATCGAGGTAAGCATGCAACGCAACCATGCAACCTGGAGTGCGCAGCCGAAAACTTCTTACTTACTTAATGCAAATCACCATAATGCAAAGCACCATAATGCAAAGCACCATAATGCAAAGCACCATAATGCAAAGCACCATAATGCAAAGCACCATAATGCAAAGCACCATTATGCAAAGCACCATTATGCAAAGCACCATAATGCAAAGCACCATAATGCAAAGCACCATTATGCAAAGCACCATTATGCAAAGCACCCTAATGCAAAGCACCATAATGCAAAGCACCATAATGCAAAGCACCATAATGCAAAGCACCATAATGCAAAGCACCATAATGTTGTCTTGCTGCTCATTCTTTCAGCGCCATCTGTCGAACTGAGTTGAACTTTTGGGAGTTCAGCAGCGGGAAACAATCCGACGTTTGTGCTCTTTAAATCTCCATTTAAATTTGATTTCCAATTTGATATCTTTGTGGAAGAATGTCTTTCTCACTCTTCCACATCAATAAAGTTTCCAATGTCATCTGATGCGACACTCCCAATTCTCTTCCTTCTTAACTTCCTTGTAGTCGTAGACATGCAAGTAGGGGTTAAAGGCGTCTGACGCTCCACTTTGCACCCAGTGACCCCATGACGTCATCAAGTGCAAGGTCATCAAGTGCAAGGTCAAGGTCAAAGGTCAAGGTCAAGGTCAAAGGTCAAGGTCATCCTAATTAGGTCATCTTAATTAGGTTAATTAGCCTATTATAGTAATTAGGTCATATTAATTAGTAGTTATAGTAATTAGTATACTAATTAGGTAATATTAATTAGGTAATTATATTAGTAATAGTAATTAGTTAACCCTAATTAGTAGCGCTAGGGGGCCCGCCCCGCCCCGCCCCTTCCCGCCGCGGGGTCCGGAAGCGCGGGAACCGGAAGCGCGGGAACCGGAAGTGCAGGAACCGGAAGTGCGGGAACCGGAATTGCGGAACCGGAAGTGCGGAACCGGAAGCGGCGCTGGGAATGCGGCGACCAATCAGCGAGCGAGATCCGTGCTAGCCCAGGAGGCTGTGACCAATCAGAGAGCGAGAACCTTGCTAGCCCAGGAAGCGGCGACCAATCAGAGAGCAAGAACCTTGCTAGCCCTCTTTTTGGACTTAGAAAATTTTTGAACTAAAATCTTTTAGTTCTTTTACGACGAGGCGGCGGCGGCAGTGGCGAGCGCCCCTTCACGCACGGGCGACCACGGACCCAGCGGCAAGGCGACGACGAGGCCCGCTTTCCCAATCACATCAGACTTTGGCTCGTATGAAGTTAAAGACTCATGCGTACTGCGGGTGAAGAAAATTTTTGAAAGAGCTGTGTCGGAGCGTATTCGACTTTAACTTCTATGAGTCAAAGCAGGATCGATTGGGATCGCGTGCCACGTCGTCTCCTCGCCGCAGGGACCGAGGTCGTCCGCGTGGGAAGGGGCGCCTGCCACCGCCGCCACCGCCTCGTCGTTCGAAAGTGCTGCCGTCCGAATTTTCATGGCAAAAAAAATTTTTTTTCGGACTTAGTGTTTTCAGAGTTGACGAATTCAGATTTCTGCTAAGTTTCACGTGTCTGCTAACCCTAATACGCGCTGCAACACACCGTTCGGAACCCTAACACGCATTTCTTTGCATGTTATTTTCATACTTTACTAAAATTTTCGGATTCGCACAAATATTGAACTCCTTTGTTTGTATAAACCTAAGAATATGCACTCCTCCCCCACCCTTTTACTTCACCAACTTAATACACTCACCATTAAAAACCTTGTAATTTGCTGTTTGAATACCTAAGTTGCATTACTTCGTTCGCCATTATTCGAAATTTATTTTTAAAATTGGTATATTGCAAATATTGCACATCTTTGTTTCCTAAAAATTAAGAATACCCCTACCCAGCACCAATTCTCGCTTCTTACTTCACTCAACACACATTTCTTATGCTTCGCATTTTATGAATTTACAAGTTTGACTTCGTACAATTGCAAAAGTTCTTGAAAAGAATAGTAAATTACAAGTTCTGCCTGCACGCGCAACTATCATACTTACCATTTTGTCTGTGACAAGATTCATTTCGTGCTACTTTGCCAATATATGATTAAAACAGCAAGGTCGAAATTTTCTAAGACCAACACACTGCAAGAGCAAAAATTTCTAAGTCCGAATGCTCAGTAAGGCTGAAATTGACTAAGTCCAACACGCTGAATGAAAAAAATTTCTAAGTTTGTCACACTACAAGAGTAAAATTTTCTAAGTCCGAATGCTCTGTAAGGGCGACATTGACTAAGTCCAACACACTGTCTGAAAAATTCTACGAGACCAAAAATGTCTAAGTCCAACAAGATTTTAGTTCACAAAATTTCTAAGTCCAACACACTGAATGAACAAATTTCTAAGTCCGACACGCTACAAGAGCAAAAATTTCTAAGTCCGAATGGTTTGTAAGGCTGAAATTGACTAAGTCCAACACGTTGAATGAAAAAATTTCTAAGTTTGTCACACTACAAGAGTAAAAATTTCTAAGTCCGAATGCTCTGTAAGGTTGACATTGACTAAAAGTCCAACACACTGACTGAAAAAATTCTACGAGAGCAAAAATTTCTAAGTCCAACAAGATTTTAGTTCACAAAATTTCTAAGTCCAACACACTGAATGAACAAATTTCTAAGTCCGACACACTACAAGAGCAAAAATTTCTAAGTCCGAATGGTCTGTAAGGCTGAAATTGACTAAGTCCAAGACGCTGAATGAAAAAAATTTCTAAGTTTGTCACACTACAAGAGTAAAATTTTCTAAGTCCAAATGGCCTGCAATGCCGAGATTTTCTAAGTCCAACCCACGGTAAAAAATCAAAAATTTTCTAAGTCCGGCACACTACAACAGTAATATTTTCTAAGTCCGAATGCTCTGTAAGGCTGAAATTGACTAAGTCCAAGACGCTGAATGAAAAAAATTTCTAAGTTTGTCACACTACAAGAGTAAAAATTTCTAAGTCCGAATGCTCTGTAAGGGCGATATTGACTAAGTCCAACACACTGTCTGAAAAAATTCTACGAGACCAAAAATTTCTAAGTCCAACAAGATTTTAGTTCACAAAATTTCTAAGTCCAACACACTGAATGAACAAATTTCTAAGTCCGACACACTACAAGAGTAAAAATTTCTAAGATCGAATGCTCTATAAGGTTGAATTTGGCTAAGTCCAACACGCTGAATGAAAAAATTTCTAGGTTTGCCACACTACAAGGACAAAAATTTCTAAGTCCAAATGGCCTGCAAGGCCCAGATTTTCTAAGTCCAACACACGGTAAAAATTAAAATTTTTCTAAGACTGACACACTACAAGTTTGAAAGTTTCTAAGTCCAAATGGCCTGAAAGGCCGAGATTTTCTAAGTCCAGCACACGACAAAATCAAAATTTTTCTAAGTCCGGCACACTACAACAGTAATATTTTCTAAGTCCGAATGCTCTGTAAGGCTGAAATTGACTAAGTCCAAGACGCTGAATGAAAAAAATTTCTAAGTTTGTCACACTACAAGAGTAAAAATTTCTAAGTCCGAATGCTCTGTAAGGGCGATATTGACTAAGTCCAACACACTGTCTGAAAAAATTCTACGAGACCAAAAATTTCTAAGTCCAACAAGATTTTAGTTCACAAAATTTCTAAGTCCAACACACTGAATGAACAAATTTCTAAGTCCGACACACTACAAGAGTAAAAATTTCTAAGATCGAATGCTCTATAAGGTTGAATTTGGCTAAGTCCAACACGCTGAATGAAAAAATTTCTAGGTTTGCCACACTACAAGGACAAAAATTTCTAAGTCCAAATGGCCTGCAAGGCCCAGATTTTCTAAGTCCAACACACGGTAAAAATTAAAATTTTTCTAAGTCCGACACACTACAAGTTTGAAAGTTTCTAAGTCCAAATTGCCTGAAAGGCCGAGATTTTCTAAGTCCAACACACTGACTGAAAAAAAATTCTACAAGAGCAAAAATTTCTAAGTCCGAATGCTCTGTAAGGCCAAAATTTGGCTAAGTCCAACGCGCTGAATGACAAAATTTCTAAGTTAAAAAAAATATTTTAGTTCAAAAAAAATTTTTAAGTCCGAAAAGATTTTAGTTTAAAAATTTTCTAAGTCCAACGCGCTGAATGACAAAATTTCTAAGTTAAAAAAAAATATTTTAGTTCAAAAAAATTTTTAAGTCCGAAAAGATTTTAGTTTAAAAATTTTCTAAGTCCAAATGCCCTGCAAGTTGAAAAATTTCTAAGTTCAAAAATATTTTAGTTCAAAAAATTTCTAAGTCCGAAAAGATTTTAGTTCAAAAATTTTCTAAGTCCAAATGCACTGCAAGAGTAAAAATTTCTAAGTTCAAATGCATTGTAATTTGAAAAATTTTTAAGTTCAAAAATTTTTTAGTTAAAAAAATTTCTAAGTCCGAAAAGATTTTAGTTCAAAAATTTTCTAAGTCCAAAAAGAGGGCTAGCAAGGTTCTTGCTCTCTGATTGGTCGCCGCTTCCTGGGCTAGCAAGGTTCTCGCTCTCTGATTGGTCACAGCCTCCTGGGCTAGCACGGATCTCGCTCGCTGATTGGTCGCCGCATTCCCAGCGCCGCTTCCGGTTCCGCACTTCCGGTTCCGCAATTCCGGTTCCCGCACTTCCGGTTCCTGCACTTCCGGTTCCCGCGCTTCCGGTTCCCGCGCTTCCGGACCCCGCGGCGGGGAGGGGCGGGGCGGGGCGGGCCCCCTAGCGCTACTAATTAGGGTTAACTAATTACTATTACTAATATAATTACCTAATTAATATTACCTAATTAGTATACTAATTACTATAACTACTAATTAATATGACCTAATTACTATAATAGGCTAATTAACCTAATTAAGATGACCTAATTAGGATGACCTTGACCTTTGACCTTGACCTTGACCTTTGACCTTGACCTTGCACTTGATGACCTTGCACTTGATGACGTCATGGGGTCACTGGGTGCAAAGTGGAGCGTCAGACGCCTTTAACCCCTTCTCATGCAACCTATATTCAGTCTTTCTTTCCAGTGCTCGCTAATATATTTTAAGTCTGATGTTACGCATGAATTTGGAACGTTTTACATAAGCTTACTATGCGGTTTGTTGCGAATGCTTGGTCCAGACAAATTGATTGGTTGAATCATATTAAACTGATAATTTGTACAATATTGTGTTAAACGACGATTTTCAATTTTATACAGGAATGCAGCGAATTTCATAACGGAAGAAATAATAAACCCTGAGAGGTGAGTCTCACCGGTAGGCTACAGACGAAACGCTCGATGACGTAATATGCCATGTCCTATATTTTAGTCGCTGGTAATATTTTAGTCGCCTGTCTCCAACCGATCCTTCTTCGTCTAATCTATTGAGCTGCACAGCCTACCATTAAATTGGTCAACAGAATTCCTGCGCATCGATTGATTCAACCGTTAATTACAGTGACGGTGACAGGATTTCAGGTTTGGGGGTCTGAAACCCTAAGCCCTTCCTCCATTCTAGGGGCGCAACCAGAACATTTTTCTTGATGGTGGGCATGCGCGAAGCTGCGATTGCCGAAGGTACAAGGGGGGACTGAGGAAGCGTCGTATGCCCCTCCCCCAAGCGGGGTATGGGGCGCAGTCCCGAAACCAACGTATGTTTAGCTGTTGGACATCGACTAGTCACTAGACTCACTATAGCCCTTTTAGGCTCTTGTGTGCCTTTATGAACAATAAAGTCATTCAAGAGGAAGTCGTTTTGCAGAGTCGCATACTGCCAGTATTAAAAAGTCAGTTTTAGCCTATATTGTTTTTGATGGGTTTTGGGGAGGGATATGACTGTCCTCATTATCAATTTTATTTACAATTTCCTCGCTGCAATGGTACCGTAGTATTTTAGACTGCCATTTTAGCGAACTGCTCATTAATTCAGTAGGCTCATGAAATTTTTGAATCATAATCTTGGTCTAATTCTATAAATATTTGGTAAGTTTTAGCGTGATATGTTATCAGGCATTAGAGATATATGAAAAACAGTTTGGCTTACTTTTTTTAAATCACGGTGTATATACAGTAAATATATCAGTCAATGAATGTGGAACACCTACAAAAATATGGAATTACCATTTTGGTATTAGGCCTACCAGCCAGGTAGGCAATCGACCTGTTGAATAGATAGAGAAAGAAAGCAAGAGATCATCAAGTAGGATATGTCAGTAATAATAAATAAGGGTGATTGATCGCTACTGGTTATTATGAAACATAATTTCTTTCAAACGTTTGTCACCATCTTAAGTTTTTGTGTGTGGTTAAGAATCTTGAATGTTTTTATGTTGAATTTTGAATGTTGAGCGTACAGTAGTGCAATGATAATTATAATCAATGTCTGCAATAATTCGATGTGTTTTGAAGAAACCTTCCGCTGTCGATCATCATCGGTCTTCCCATCGTCATCATCGTCTACGTTCTGACGAACATCTCCTACTTCACAGTCATGTCCATTGAAGAGTTGATTGCTTCACCGGCCGTTGCTCTCGTATGTGTTGGCAGCATTTTAACGTATATACGCATAATTTTTGTTTCTATGATGTCTAATCGCACTAAGGTTCGGTACATCTCAAGATATACAAGATATCTATGGGTTTCATCTATTCATCTATCAGGGGAATATTCACCGAAAGAAATTATTTAGTGAACAATTAGCAAAATAACATCGCTACTTTATGACCTCCCAATTCGGTAGGAGGAAGAGGAGGAAGAGGAGGAGGAGGAGGAGGAGGAAGAGGAGGAGGATGAAGAAGAAGAGGAGGAAGAAAGGAAATGAGAATATGAGAGGAAGAAGATGAGAAGGAGGAGAGGAGCAGGAGTAGGAGGAGGAGCTGGAGGAGAAGGAGACATGAGGATGGTGAAGAGGAGAGGAGGAGAAATAGAAGAGAAAGATGAGGACAGAAGGAGGAAGAGGAGAGGATGAGGAGTCAAGGAGGATGAGGAGAAAGGGGTGAGGACGAGGAAGAGGAGAGGAAGAGGAAGGAGAGGGTAGGAGGAGGGAAAGGGAGAGGAAGAGGAGGAGGCAGAGTAGAGAAAGAGGAAGAGAAAGAGGGTGAGAGGATGATGAAGAGGAGATGAGGATAATGAGAAGGCGGATGAGAAGAAGCGGAAAAAGAGTAGAGGAGAAGGAGAAGGATGAGGAAGAATTAGAGATAGGCTTATATGAAAAACAGTTTGGTTTAGGCTACTCTTTATTTAACCATGGCATACAACTTAGCTTGCATGTGAATCTCCGGTAAACAGAAGATGACTCTTCATGCTCTTTTGGTTGGCCGGTACCAGTAATTAAGTGACCTGCAGACCAAGGTACGCATTCGTATGTAGTCTACTTCATTATCTGTCGACTTGATTCAAGTCTCTCTCCAGTCGTCGTTGTCTGTCGTCGTTGTAGACTTGGGCGGAACGCGTCATTCCGTCCGTCGCTTGGATCATTCCGATCTTCGTCGCAATGTCAACGTTTGGCTCGGCCAACGGATCACTATTCGCCACTGGACGGTCAGTTAGATGAAAGCTTATCCTATTATATATACTTATTATATGATTATTATCTGCTTCTCTGCTTATCTGATTGTGATCCGCTTATCTGACTATTATCTGCATATCTGCTCATCTGATTATTATCTGATTATTATCTGATTATTATCTGATTATTATCTGATTATTATCTGATTATTATCTGCTTATCTGCTTATCTTATTATCTGTTTATATACTTATTATCTGATTATCTGATTATTATCTGATTATTATCTGATTATTATCTGATTATTATCTGATTATTATCTGCTTATCTGCTTATCTGACTATTATCTGCCTATCTGCTCATCTGATTATTATCTGATTATTATCTGATTATTATCTGATTATTATCTGATTATTATCTGATTATTATCTGATTATTATCTGCTTATCTGCTTATCTTATTATCTGTTTATATACTTATTATCTGATTATCTGATTATTATCTGATTATTATCTGATTATTATCTGATTATTATCTGATTATTATCTGCTTATCTGCTTATCTGACTATTATCTGCCTATCTGCTCATCTGATTATTATCTGATTATTATCTGATTATTATCTGATTATTATCTGATTATTATCTGATTATTATCTGCTTATCTGCTTATCTTATTATCTGTTTATATACTTATTATCTGATTATCTGATTATTATCTGATTATTATCTGATTATTATCTGATTATTATCTGCTTATCTGCTTATCTTATTATCTGTTTATATACTTATTATCTGATTATCTGATTATCTGCTTGTCCAATTATCTGCTTATATGCTTATTACCTGCTTATACAATACAATACAATTACAATACAATTAGTCACTTTTACCGCGCTTTAACAAAAACAAGTCTTGCACAAGAGCGCGCTTCACTACAAATCTAGTTATAATACAATGAAAACAAATGAGTTTTTAACTTTTATTTAAACACTGCAATAGATGCGCTCTGGCGAATGGCGGTCGGAAGACTGTTCCATTCTTTAGGTCCTGAGATTGAGAAGGAACGGTTTCCAGATTTCCGGTTTGTACTAATGGTAGCAAAATCACTTCTCGAGGATGAACGAAGACCTCTGGACTTGGAGGCGGAACATAGCGTGACAATGGATGCCATATAGGATGGAGAGGTTCCGTAGTGGATGTGAAACATCATAAGTGAAATTTTGAAAGCAATTCGAGCACGGATGGGAAGCCAGTGTAGTTGTTTCAGAGTTGAAGTGATGTGGTCTCTGTGACCATGACCTTTCATCAGGCGAGCGGCCGTATGTAGAACTGAATATAGGGGTTGAAGTGTTGATGATGGAAGACCAGATAGAACAGAGTTGCAGTAATCGAGGCGAGAGATGACGAGAGCTTGAGTGAGAATACGAAGCAAGTTTCATTCAAGCAACGTTTCACTTGTCGAATTCGACGAATGTGGGAAAAAGCATGCTCTGGCTACAGAGGCTATAATTGTGTTGATTCATCTTTAAACTGCTGTCAAGTAGCACACGGAGGTCGCGAATCACATCAGATGGTGGAATAGAGCAGTTGGAGTCGAGGTCAAGAGTTTTCATTAATTTATTGTCATTTCATCCACTTTGACGGTCAAACCAAATGAGTTCTCTCTTGGTGGCATTTAACTTCAAACGCATAGATGCACACCAAGACTGAATATCATGGAAATAGTTTTGGTTTTGATGTCACCAATGTGCTTATCTGATTCGGAGCATGTGTGTAGGGGCGAAATTTGTCCATGCGAATTTGCAGATACAGACGCTGTTGTCAGTTCATTAGAATGTGGATTCCGGTTAAGTCTGTTTCGTTCATTAATACATTTAATCTATGTTTAATATGTTCCCTTACGATGACAATGGCGTGTTTCTATTGCAATGCATGTGATCCCACCTTTACTTATAGATAGCCTACTTTGCATTACATTGCTCATCTGACATGTGATGACATTACTTTACATGACTTACTTACTTAGTCTGTAAGCATTGTTGTATATTATTAACAGGCTGCTATTTGTGACGGCAAGAAATGATCACATGCCAGAGGTCTTTGCAATGGTTCACGTAAAAAAGCTCAGTCCGGTTCCTGCAAGCATACTTCTGGTAAAAAGAGTTCTGGCGCATGTTTACATCTATTTTTATATAAAAAATAGTCCTACATGTACATCTGGTTTTCAGGTGGGGATCTATTAAAAATCGAGTTCGACGAAAATGGAGTAACCGTATAGCTCTGGTGCTAGCTAAGTAAATATACAGGGTGCGCCAAAAAAAAGATCCCCTAAGAATTTTGCCCATATCTTGACCAAAAGTAAGAATTTCCAAATGAAATTTTACAGGCTTATAGACAATTCATATTTACACATGATGGCCAGATTTCATCAAAATATTTCAAACACAACAAAAGTTATGTCGCTTTAAGGGAGGTCACCCACCGTTTTTTGACGATTCAAAAACGCGACGCAGCAAAAAGTCACGAAAAATCAATCTCATTATTTTGGTCAATATCTTAGCCAATTTCACAGACGTAAAGACAATTCATATCTGCACATGCCGGTCAAATTTCATCAAGCTATCTTTAACAGAACAAAAGTTATACCACTTTTAGGGAGGTCACCCGCGGTTTTTTGACAATTCAAAGGCGAAACGCAACAAAAAGGTATCAAAAACACGATTTTTTCTCATCTCAAATAATAATTGTTATCAAATAGCCTTAACATTGTCCGATGATCATTATTATTACTATTAAAAAAAGAAACAGGGTGCCAGCGTAGCTGCACGTCACTGAGAAGTCACTTAGCAAGATGACAATCAAATTGGTAAATAAGGAATCTATCAGCTTAATCAACAGGTCCATCAAGAACTTTGCAAAAAGACTCAAAAGAAGTTTTGGAACTGGTGGTGGGCACATTGAACACAAGTTGTGAAGCACTACCAAGTTCATTTGACAACAGTTATTTGTGATGAGACTTAAAAAATCGTGTTTTTGTCACTTTTTGTTGCGTTTCGTTTTTGAAACGTCAAAAAACGGTGGGTGGTCTCACTAAAAGAGGCATAACTTTTGTTCAGTATTAAATATTGTGATGAAATCCGGCCACCATGTGTAGATATGCATTTTCTATAAGACTGTAAAATTTCATTTCGATATTTTTATTTTTGGCCAGGATATTCGCAAAAAACCTTAAAAAATTGCGATTCGTATTTGAAACGTCAAAAACGGGGGGAGGGTGACCTCCCTAAAAGTAGCATAACTTTTGTTCTGTTTGAAATATTTTGATGAAATCTGGCCATCATATGTAAATATGAATTGTCTATAAGCCTGTAAAATTTCATTCGAAAATTCTTAATTTTGGCCAAGATATTGGCAAAAACCCTAGGGGGGTCTTTTTTTGGCGCACCCTGTATATATATATATATATATATATATATATATATATATATACTTTACTGAACTGCTTGCAAACGCACAGCGGGAACATAATTTAAGAACCATCTAAGCTAGTACAATCCGGAAAGTAATCATAATAATTATGGAATGAAATAGTCATCACATGAAGCTACTAAACATAATAGACATATTCGGAGCTGTGTGAAAAAGAAACGACAAAGACAGGAAACAGTAGGCTACAAAGTCAGTAGAAAAGCATACGTGTGATAAAACCACACCGGTTAATGCGTCAGCATGAGAAATTTAAAGTTTGAGTGACATTCTTTATGGGAAGTGAGTATGTAAAGTAAGTAACCACAGAAGTCATCAAACGTCGGCATGCAGAAACTTGAGCCGTACCATTTTGCGTATTATAGCATTAAAACACGCGCTCTGATCATTATTCACGAA
>OX243826.1:32558545-32608659 GCA_945859605.1 Lumbricus rubellus | reverse complement strand
GAATGGCATAATTTCTTTCTCTTCGTAATAAGTACGGATAAGATAAATCAATCAATCAATCGTAATTTATATAGCGCCCTTTCAAGGCAACTACTCAGAGGCGCTCCCGGCCGAGATCAAGCCAAAAACAGTCTTCAACAGTTTGTGAAGTTGAGAACAGTTTGAGTGGTGTCGCATAGTCAAGGAAAGTCCATTCCAGGTCATTGGACCAACCACAGAGAACGAACGCCTCTGCATTGTTGCATATTGTTGATTATATATAATCGATCTTTATCTAAGAGGGAGGTGGTGTCCACTATCCACTCCACCTCTAGTATTTAGGATATCGGGTATAACATTTTAAAGATTATGGTATCATCACAAATTTTACCTCAAATGTGTGCCAATGAACCCTCTGCAGCCACATAAAACGTCAAAAGTTTATTCCATACGAAAAAAATTTGAATTTGGAAAACCTAGAGGGGGAGGATACCACCCCCTCTGGTAGCCCGAGGGTTAAATTTAGGTTGGATTGATGAAAAATTAATAGTCCTTTCTTATTAAATGGAAACTCCGTGATGAGAAAATGTAATAGCCCAGGCCTCCTAACTTACAGAGTAAGCTTAAACGTATTGTACCAATGGGTGTAGGCCTAATTGTAGCATAGTTATAGCATCGCTGGGATTTCTGGCCACTTATGTAAACTACATGTGGATCTAATTTAAAAAATATTCATACGCCTAACTAATAATAAGATCCGTGGGTAGTCTCTTTGAGCCTAATCTCTTCACGGCGCTTTAATGACACAAGTGGCCCGACATCCCAGGATTCTAGGCATAACTATGCTACAATTACGCCAATTAGTACAAAACATTTAGGCTTACTTTACAAGATTCTCATAATATTAGGCCTACTTCAAATTTATTAATGCCCAATTCTACTAGTGGACACAAAGTCATTTATATAAGAAAATATACACTTTAAGTCAGGAAATATAGGGTGCGATTTTTAGCAGGGGGGGACTATCGTAGAGGGAAGAATCTATTTCAATGGGGGAGACTTTGTTCCGGTACAGAGTCTCCCCCCGGAGACTCTGTATCAGCAAGGAGGAGACTCTGTTTCGGGGGGAGACTTTATTTCGTGACACCGGCCGGCTGAGGAGCTACATGCGAAAATGGGGTTTTCAATTAGAAGCAGCACTCATGTGGAAACTTTGGGGCCATAGGAACGGTCCCCAAATTTGTGGTCCTGCCTCTCACACTACTTCAATAATAGAAGTCAGTATGTGAATTTAAGGCGGATAAATAGTACAAAACATTTAGGCTTACTTTACAAGATTCTCATAATATTAGGCCTACTTCAAATTTATTAATGCCCAATTCTACTAGTGGACACAAAGTCATTTATATAAGAAAATATACACTTTAAGTCAGGAAATATAGGGTGCGATATTTAGCAGGGGGGGACTATCGTAGAGGGAAGAATCTATTTCAATGGGGGAGACTTTGTTCCGGTACAGAGTCTCCCCCCGGAGACTCTGTATCAGCAAGGAGGAGACTCTGTTTCGGGGGGAGACTTTATTTCGTGACACCGGCCGGCTGAGGAGCTACATGCGAAAATGGGGTTTTCAATTAGAAGCAGCACTCATGTGGAAACTTTGGGGCCATAGGAACGGTCCCCAAATTTGTGGTCCTGCCTCTCACACTACTTCAATAATAGAAGTCAGTATGTGAATTTAAGGCGGATAAATAATCACAGAGATCGGTTATCATGATTGAAGTAGCCTGAGAGATTTACTGATGGTTGAATGATTGATTGATTGTATATATAGCATGCTTGAAAGTAGATTTTGAGGTGAGTACACGCTGACCTGGAAAAAAATCGACTCTTTTGGGATATGTAAACACCCTTAAATAAGTTGCTGAAGGATTTAAAATAATACATTTCTTTCTCCTGATAATATTTATTACATTCGATTTCTTACGTTATTCAAAAGTGACAGCAATATCGCCTGGGTGGTATAGAAAAATAAAAACTATGTTAAAATAAAAAAATCAACCAATCAAAAAAATTTCAACTAGATGATTAAAGAAAGGTCATCAACATTTTTGTTGGGGAAAATAGTATGGATTTTTATGAGATTTCAATTAAGCTCGATGACTAAAAAAGGCGTTTACGGAAAATAGTATTTTTGATGATGTTTCTATCAAACTCGATGACTAAAGAAGGTGTTTACGAAAAATCGTATTTTTTATGAGATTTCAATAAAATTAATAGACTCGATGACTAAAAAAGGTGTGTCCGCATAAATAGTATGGTTTTATGAGAGTTTCATTAAACTCGATGACTAAAAAAGGTGTTCACGGAAAATATAATTTTGTTATGAGAATTCAATAAAATTATTAAATTCGATGACTAGAAAAGGTGTTTACTGAAAACAGTATGGTTTTTATGAGATTTCAATTAAACTCGATGACTACAAACGGTGTTTACGGAAAATAGCATTTTTTATGAGATTTCAATTAAATTATTAAACTCGATGACTAAAAAAGGAGTAAGGAGTATACGGAAGATAGTATTGTTTTTATGAGATTTCAATTAAACTCGATCATTAAAAAAGGTGAATGGAAACCAAACTCCGCCCATGGGCTGCCTTGCCCTAATGCCGGGCATGTTTGTGTTTGGGGGAACGGCATCTCAGAGCTGCTTAACTGTAGGCCTACCCAGATATTTTATAAATAATTCAGATATATCATTATATATTTCTCAAGTTTTATCTATAATAGTTTATCCATAATGAACAATTTTGTTAAGACGACATTTTAGACTTTAAGTGCAACTCTTGCAGTGAGAAAATTCAAAAATTTTAACGTGGTGGGACCAATTTTATTGTACTCTTAAACAATGTTTTCCAGCAATGAAATTATAGTAAAAATTTGTTGAGACGACAGCTTAAAATTTTACCATTCTAGTGTGGAGATTTAAAAATTTAAACAACAGGAGGGGCACTTTCTGAAGTCACAAACCAAGACTATGACCAGCACTGAAGTGATGAGACATTTAGATAAAATGGGGTCCTGTGGAGGGGGGATATTTATTGCTGTCTTTCAGCAATGATTTTTGCTGCGATAGCAGCTCCAAATAATACCAACAGCCAGTTAGGAAATTTGACAGATTTAAGCAATAGGAGGGGACACTTTTGAAGTCTTCAACCACGACTATCAGCACTGAAATTATGAGTATTTTCTCCCAGACCCCGCTGGGAAGCTTACGACGCTCCCCAGACCCCCTAGTCGGGGCGGGCTTCGTCCCTTCGGCACTTGCAACTTCGCGACTTCGGCACTCGCTCCGCGCCTTCGGCGGTTGCAATAATTATGAACACCCTCAAGGAAAATGCTCTATAGATGCGCCCCTGTGACGGAGGAATGACTCAGGGCTTCAGCCCCCCCCCCCAACCAAAAATCCTGGCGCCGCCACTGGTTGATGATATTATATCAATATTGGGGAGGATGGCATCCGCGTTCACGAAGCCTGGGTCAATCCTGATTCCAGGCGCGCCCTCCCTGTGAGTACCTTCGGGGAAACTAAGGATGCCACCAGCTGACCGAATTCATCCGAATCCCGGTCCATGCTCCGACAAGACCTGGAGCAGTAGCATACGCGAAGAAGAATATCAATATTAATATTATTATTACAATCATTTATTACCTTTAGTAGGAGACAAAACCAAAGAAAGCAAAGGTGAAAATGGAAAGGAAAATAACATCAAAGTGGGGACATGGAATGTACGGACAATGAAAAGACCTGGGAAGCTGGCAAATGTCATTAAGGAAATGAAAAGAGCAAACTTGAACATTCTGGGTTTGGCAGAGACAAGATGGAAGGAGGAAGGAGACTTCACCAGTGAGGGAATAAGAATCATACACACGAGCGGAGAGAGGGGCCAAGGAGGAGTGGCAATACTGGTGGAGGAACATCTGGCCAGCGCCATAGTAAAAATCGAAAGGTATGGAAGCAGGATGATCGAGATTAAAATAAAGGCTGAACCAGTGGATGTTGTCATGATCCAGGTATACATGCCAACATCAACACATGAAGAGGAGGAAGTAGACAACATGTATGAGAAACTGGAAGAAGTAATGGAGAGAACAAAGGGATCGGATTACCTGGTGTTAATGGGAGACTGGAATGCAGTGGTGGGAGAAGGAGCCGAGGGAAAAGGCATAGGTAAATTTGGATTGGGAGAGAGGAACAGCAGAGGAGAAAAACTAGCAGAATTCTGTGAGAGGAAAGAATTAATGTTGACAAACACCTGGTTTCAGCATGAAAAGAGGAGAAGATACACGTGGAAGGCACCGGGAGATACAGCAAGATATCAAATAGATTACATATTGGTAAGAACAAGATACAGGAACAGTGTGAAAAATGCAAGAGCGATGCCTGGGGCGGATGCAGACACAGACCACAATCTAGTCATCATGAAAGCTCAGATAAAGTTGAAATTCATCAAGAGGAGAATGAAGAAAAGACGGAGGTGGAACAAGAACAACCTTATAGAGAAAAGCAAACAGCTGGGAGAGAGAATAGAAGAGAATCTAACAAACGGCGATGGAGAAGACACAGAAGAGAGATGGAAAAGACTGAAAGAAAACATTATAGAGAGCGCAAAGGACATCATAGGAACTGAAGAGAAGAGACTCCCTAGGAAACCATGGATCACGAGAGAAATGATAGAGGAAATGGAGGAAAGGAGGAAATGGAAACATCAAAGCACTGAAATAGCAAGGACGCAATACAAAAGACTGAACAACAAACTAAGAAGAACAACAGAAGCGGCAAGAGAAAAGTGGTGGGAGGAACAATGTCGGGAGTTAGAAGAGCTACAGGAAAGAGGAAGATATGACATAGTGTATGAAAATGTGAAAAGGCTAAACAAGAAACCAGGCAGAGGAGGAGGAATAGAGATCAAGGACAAGCAGGGAAACATACTGAATGAAATAAATGAGGTTAAAAACAGATGGAAGGAGTATGTAGAAGAACTCTACAGAAACGAAGATCTGGATGGAGGAATCCAAGATATTGAGCGAGAGGAGAGAGAGGAAGACACTGGACCGGAGGTGATGGCAGAGGAGGTACGAGCAGCCATACGGGAAATGAAAAACAACAAGTCGGAGGGAATAGACGACATACCGGCAGAAATGCTCAAAAGTCTGGAGGAAGGAGCCATGAATGAACTAGTACAGATATGCCAGGACATATATACAACGGGAGTATGGCCAGAAGACTTCCTACAAGCAATCATCATACCGATTAAGAAGAAACCGAATACAACATCATGTGAAGAACACAGAACCATCAGCTTGCTCACCCATGCATCCAAAATCATGGTGAGAATACTGGCGAAAAGAGTACTGGGAAAAACAGAGACAATTGGAGGACTAGGAGAGGACCAATTCGGTTTCAGGAAGGGTGTGGGAACAAGAGACGCTATCGGAGCATTGCGGATACTAACAGAAAGGAGTTGTCAGAATGGACAGGACGTATATATATGTTTTGTGGATTACGAGAAGGCATTTGATAGAGTCAACTGGAGAAAGCTGCTACATGTACTGAGGAGGATGGGAATAGACTGGAGAGACAGAAGATTGATAGGAAATTTATACATGGGGCAGAAGGTACGAATAAGAATCGACGGAGAGTACTCAGAACCAGGAAAGGTGCGCAGAGGAGTGAGACAGGGCTGCCCTCTATCACCTCTGTTATTCAACATCTATATAGAAGAGCTGGTCAGAGAAGCATTAGATGATCTGGAAGAAGGCATAAAGGTGGGAGGAAGATGGATTAAGGCTTTGAGGTTTGCGGACGATCAGGCAATGTTAGCGAGAAGTCAGAAGGGGTTGCAAGAAGTGATGGATAGATTGAACACAACGTCAATTGAATATGGCATGAGAATTAACATCAAGAAGACAAAAGTAATGAAGATCAGCAAGGGAGAAGAAACTACAGTCGACATTCAAATAGAAGGCAAAGGGATAGAACAGGTCAAGGAATTTTGCTACCTGGGAAGCTTGATGACAACGGATGCTAAATGTCATAGGGAAATCAGAAGGAGGATTGCAATGGGAAAAGAGGCATTTACGAAAAGAGGAGAACTACTACGAGGAAAGCTAAACAGAAGTCTCAAGAAACGAATGATAAAAACACTGGTGTGGAGTGTGGTGTTGTATGGTTCCGAAACCTGGACCATGAGAAAAGAAGACATAAAGAAAATCGAAGCGTTTGAAATGTGGACGTGGAGAAGAATGGAGAAGATCAGCTGGACGGAACACAGAACAAACGAGGAAGTGCTGGAAAGGGTAGGAGAGGAAAGAACAATGATAAAAACAATCAGAGAAAGGCATAAGAATTGGATAGGGCATATGCTAAGAGGAGACAGTTTGGTGAAAACGGTGTTAGAAGGACAAATGGAGGGGAAACGAACAAGAGGAAGACCCCGACAGATGTTGCTGGACACACTGATGAAGAAGATCGGATATCAGAAACTAAAGGAGAAGGCCCAGCGGAGGGAAGAGTGGCGACATTGGACAGCCGAACCTGCCTAGGGGCAGAGAACCAGAAGAAGAAGTAGGAGACAAAAACTAGTTGCAACGAACCCATGGTTCCAACAGAAAAAACCGAAAAGATGCACATGGAAGGCACCGGGGGATCGAGCACAATACCAACTGAACTATATCATGGTAAAGGAAAGATTCAGGAATAGTGTCAAGAAATCTAGAGACATGCCAGGAGCAGATGCTGATACAGATCACAACTTGGTGGCAATGAAAGTCCATCTGCAACTAAAATTAATTAGAAAGAAGAAGATAACAGTGAGGAGATGGAATAGAGTAAATTTAAAGACCAAGATAGATTATCAGAAAAGGAGAAGTAACAACAGAGGAAAGATGGAAAACACTCAAAGATGTCATTATAAAAGAGGCAATGGAAACAGTAGGACATCAAAAAGAAGCGCTGCCAAGGAAATCATGGATTACATAAGAAAAGATACAGGAAATGGAAGAAAGATGACAGCGTACAGAAAAGACAAAACAGGAAAACAAACAGAAGCGGCTTCTATAGGGTGTCTCGATAGGTCGTGAACGATTTTGAATGCAGATAAATATATGTTATACACAATATAATGTGGTAAATTTTATACTGGCGGATAGGTTATTCAAATGAAAATGTTAATATAAAAAATTAGATCACTATCTCACTTAATAAAATTGTAGCGCCAATTTCCGTGACGTCATCAAATTCGTGCCAAATAAACGTCAAATTAAGCCGCGAACATTATTGTACGACCATCATTGTTAATCCACACATAATTAATTAATACAAATTATCATTTAGTATTTAATAATGTTTCCTTTACTCCTTATTACAGCCTCAAGTCGACTAGTCATCGAGCATATAGATTTTTCAGAGTTGTCAGAGGTAGGCCTATTGATGTCAATTGTCCATGCCTTGCAAAGCCAACGTTTTAAGGTCGTTTGGGGTTCGGTGTCGGCATAAACAGTTGCCGCCATAATACTCCAAACATTTTTTATTAGTGACAAATCTGGCGAATAAGGCGGCCAGTCCCTCGGTGAGATGTAGGCTATCCATTGATATTCTTGTTCAACCATTCGACTGAGGCCTTTGCTGGGTGTGCACGGTCGTGCACCGTCTTGTTGAAATAATCCTTCGCCGTTATTACGAAACATTTTTGTGGCTGTGAACTGAGCGCATAGGCTACTCCACTTCGCTGGAATGCGGGTTTGACCTCTTTCTCCTGTATCTCATTGATGCAATAGCCTACGTCAAAGTGACTGAAGTTTTGTTTGGAATGGTATGAGGTTTGTTAATCCAAATGTTTATGCCGGACCCGAACCCCAGACACTGAACACCTTAAAACGTCGGCTACGTAAGGCATGGACATCGATAGACCTAGCCTACCTCTGACTGTCTGACAACTCTAAAATACCTATTTGGCTCAATGACTAATCGACTTGATGCTGTAATAAAGAGTAAAGGAAACATTAGGCCTATTAAATACTAAATGCTAATTTGTATTAATTAATTATACGTGGATTAACAATGATGGTCGTACAATATTGTTTGCGGCTTAACTTGACGTTTATTTGGCACGAATTTGATGACGTCACGGAAATTGGTGCTACAATTTTATTAAGTGAGATAGTGATCTAATTTTTCTATATAAACATTTTCATTTGAATAACCTATCCGCCAGTATAAAACTTTCCACATTATATTGTGTATAACATATATTTATCTGCATTCAAAATCGTTCACGACCTATCGAGACACCCTATATTTGTCCATACAGTTCTGAGTTAGTCATCTTCTGCATCCATCCAACTTTCAAAAATCTTCTTTAGCATTTCCTCTCGAAGGCTAATATCTTTGACTCCATTTCTTTATTTACTGTCCAGGCCTCGCATCCATACAACATTCTGCTGAACATGCAGGTTCTCGCCACGTTCAGAAACGTATGAAGTAGGACAGACCGATAAAAGAAACTAGAACATCGACTTAGAACTTGCCGACGCCCTGATGACGTTGATCGCTCTCTAACCAATCGATATGGGGCCCTGGCAACTGTCTCCACGCCTTGTTAGGTTGTCCTTGAGACAAACTGAACCCCGAGTCAGTCGATGAAGAGATAAGAGGAAAATCTCTCAGTAACACTCACAGTACACAGTCCAACCTAGAGAAGACGCCTACACTCGAAATGACTCTTAGTCGAATTGGAGCGAATAATTAATTGTGTTAATTCTCTTATCTTAAGTAACTAATTGCTCGATAAATCTCTCTTAAGACTTGCAGATAATCGTAACATCGATAAATAATATTGGAAAATTGATATTAATAATGCTTGAAGTCTTAAACTGGATAGCTAAACTTGACGCATAATTGCACTCTTTCTTATCTCCGAAGCACAGTTGAGAAATGCCCATAAATACATCTCAAACACTATGCAAAAGTCTGCATCTTTATCTTGCTCATCCCTTGATCGCCTTTATCTTCTGATCAAAGGTCTGTTCCATGACTTCTTCTAAATCAGATTCTGGCGTCAACACGGGTTAACCGTGCTGACGCCAGACTCTGATTTAGTTTCGTTTGAGATTTTGATTTTAAACAGCCTCGTGTGCGACTACCAACTTTTGCCTAAGTTTCAAACTTATTCGCTTGTTCTTTTTCGTTTTTATGCTAAAAATTTGTGTTTATATTCCACTTAAAGCCTATTGTGACTTAGTCTATGCAAGGTTTATGATTTATTGAGGTATGCATTTAGCCTAATATTACTGTCACATTTAAAGCAACTGCTTAAGTTTCAAGCAACTGTCCATTACCTAAATTATCAGTTTTTGCCAACTAACACATCCACTTCCATCTCAAAACGCAAAGAACGCTCTTCTACTAAATTATGCATTGTCCGATTTTAATCATAAGTATATACAAATCAATAAATTATAAATTTCTTTCGTAACGATGGAATTGACACAAATTGAGTGTCAATCCAAAAAGCCAACGTGAACCATCAGCACTCCTTGTTTAGGCTTCAGATATAATACCATAAAACATGTGCATATATGTATGTACATACGTACGTATATATGTCAGCATGTATGTATGACATGTATGTATGTATGTATGTATGTATGTATGTATGTATGTATGTATGTATGTATGTATGTATGTATGTATGTATGTGTGTGTGTGTGTGTGTGTGTATGTATGTATGTATGTATGTATGTATGTATGTATGTATGTATGTATGTATGTATGTATGTATGTATGTATGTATGTATGTATGTATGTACGTATGTATTTAAGTGTGTTGTATGTATGAAGAGCGGCGCCCGACTACAGCGCAGCCACTGAATTGGAGTTTCAAGCAGGACTGCATGAGCAATTGCGAGTCAGGGTCTCTTCGCGCTGGAATGAGGTGGATTCAAACCCGCAACCTTCCGGCTCCAAGGCACCGAGCAACACCATCACACTTCTAAATCTGAACGAAGCAACATTTTTAGAAACGTCATAAATACACGTTTCTGCATTAAGACAGCGTAGAACCTAATGATATACGACAGTAAGCTGCACATACAGGCCTATGTCAAGTTATCATCTATATAAATAAAAATCTAACCGCGTTTGGCACGGCTTCAAAGATCTCCGAACTTTCTTCATTGATTGCTTTCGAAACTTCACCAAAACGTTTAGTTCCAACACGGCCGGGTTTGCAGAATGATTTTTGGGAAAAAACGCAATCTTTTAAACAAAAAAGCAACTTTGCAAATTCTACCTTTTTCAACACATACGCCTGTCGATAAGCCTTGCCTTCCAATTCGGACGCGCTTCTAACGGTTGTTCAAATGTGTTCCGTTTATGTAGCGCATTTCAACACATCCCATTGCGGCCTTTTTGCTGAATAGTTTTATGGCGCTATCCGCGTCGCTATCGGAGAGGGACAGTGTGAGGGAGGAAAGGAGGGCAGGGAGCGGGACGAACAGGGAGGGGGGAGATGGGGAATGCAGGGAGGAGGAAGGGGAGGGGAAGGGGAAGGGGGGGGGGGGGGGGAAGGAGGGAGAGGGGAGGGCGAGGGGCATGGTAGGGGGAAAGGGAGGGAGAGGGGGAGGGAGAGGGAGAGGGAGAGGGAGAGGGAGAGGGAGAGGGAGAGAGGGGGAGGGGGAGGGGGAGGGGGAGGGGGAGGGGGAGGGGGAGGGGGAGGGGGAGGGGGAGGGGGAGGGGGAGGGGGAGGGGGAGGGGGAGGGGGAGGGGGAGGGGGAGGGGGAGGGGGAGGGGGAGGGGGAGGGGGAGGGGGAGGGGGAGGGGGAGGGGGAGGGGGAGGGGGAGGGGGAGGGGGAGGGGGAGGGGGAGGGGGAGGGGGAGGGGGAGGGGGAGGGGGAGGGGGAGGGGGAGGGGGAGGGGGAGGGGGAGGGGGAGGGGGAGGGGGAGGGGGAGGGGGAGGGGGAGGGGGAGGGGGAGGGGGAGGGGGAGGGGGAGGGGGAGGGGGAGGGGGAGGGGGAGGGGGAGGGGGAGGGGGGAGGGGGAGGGGGAGGGGGAGGGGGGAGGGGGAGGGGGAGGGGGAGGGGGAGGGGGAGGGGGAGGGGGGAGGGGGAGGGGGAGGGGAGGGGGAGGGGGAGGGGGAGGGGGAGGGGGAGGGGGAGGGGGAGGGGGAGGGGGAGGGGGAGGGGGAGGGGGAGGGGGAGGGGGAGGGGGAGGGGGAGGGGGAGGGGGAGGGGGAGGGGGAGGGGGAGGGGGAGGGGGAGGGGGAGGGGGAGGGGGAGGGGGAGGGGGAGGGGGAGGGGGAGGGGGAGGGGGAGGGGGAGGGGGGGGGGGAGGGGGAGGGGGGGGGGGAGGGGGAGGGGGAGGGGGAGGGGGAGGGGAGGGGGAGGGGGGGGGGGGAGGGGGGAGGGGGAGTGGAGTGGAGTGGAGTGGAGTGGAGTGGAAGGGGGGTAGTGGGAGTGGGAGGATAATGCTCTTTTCAGCCACAGCAACGCGTGGCCGGGTACGCTAGTATGATATAAAACATGTTCAGTCTTGCCAGTGCTTCAACAGTTGTTAATGCTTAGGTTTCTGCAGCGAGAGGCTATATTAAGATACGTCGGACCTTTATTGGTGCTTAATAGAATCACAAACCCTACAGCCACGCTGTTGGTAAAACACTATTTGAAGCAGAGCACAGTTAGCCAACATATTCATGACAAGTTGCCATATCGTGCATTTTTATATATAAATTCAGCCGCTTTCCAACCAGTGTGTCGTTGACTAAATTTTCTCTATTTTGTTTATATACTGTATAAATAAAATGGATAAAAAAATGATCTCTCTAACATATGCATTTGCACCAGCCACAAACTGTACATGCCGATATTTCACAACTGATGCAAACCATATCCAGTCATTAATTTGAGACGTCTTGCTAGACAACAACGTACTTAGAATACAAGCCATCAATAAACCACAGTCGACATATTATTATTTAATATCTAGTTTACACTGACAACTAATGAATGTCGACAACTGTCTCCAGACGAAAAATGTCGGTACAGACTGATGGAGCACGACATCCACTTCGATCAGTCAGTCTTATCCATTGGTTTCAGCACTTGCAGATAGAGCTGGAAAAATGTTGTGATGTAGTCTAAATATTAAAAACACATTCATGTCACAAGCCTTGGTATATCGACAAAGCCTTTGTACAGCAACAACAACAAAAACAACAACAAAAACAACAACAACAGCAGCAGCAACAACAGCAGCAGCAACAGCAGCAGCAGCAACAACAACATTAGTGAGACTCTGATGCTGAAACGAATGCTTTAGATAGACAAATGGCTGAAAAGTTAAGTACAATAAGAACCTAAAATATAAGCAATTAGAATTTGTCCGGTAAAATGCGTCCAATTGGCCAACCCATAAACGATGACTCAGGTCCTATAGCATTTTAGTAATTATTTTGCGTTAAGTACACCTACCTCATAAAGTGAACTAGAAGCAATACACATTGTATTAGAAAATTCTTGTTGCAGGAATCATTGATGGACGTTTTGAGTACTTACGTGTGCAGCCAAATCTGACTTTGAAGATGACAAATGGTATAAAGAAGATAAATCCTGCGACGATGAAAACGACGGCGAAGAGAAATTCTACTTGTGGATTTGTGATGATAGGAACGAAGACGAGGAAGATTGATGACAGGAAGACGAGGATTGGAATGACGAGAGGGATCTAAAACATCATATATATGACACAACTGTAATTGAAAAGCATTACATTACCTACCTACGTTTACACTTTACACGGTGGAAATTATTACTGTCAGAATAAATGTTCTATGAATTATTTCTTATTGGTCTGTTTTTTTTCAAAAATAAAAACAGGAAGGGAACCATGTGCGAGAAGCAGCGAGATGCTAGCTGAATAAATCGTTTACCAGGTCGAGTGTAAATGCAGGACCATAAATTTTGAGTCTGTGCAGTTAACCTCAAATTATATGATTATTACAATACGTCAGAGGGATATACTGTTTTGAGGAATGGTGAGCATCGCACTTTCACACACAGACGCCGTTTGTTCCGTAGCACGCTTAAGCTGGCCATCGGCATGAACCATGAAAAAGCTATAACCCTAACCCTTTGACCCTAACTCTTTCCCACATCTCCCTCGTTTCAACGTCAACCCGTCCTCCCTAATTGGATATCCAAATACGTACGATACGGTAGGATATTAATAACCGGCATCTATTGTCATTATAGCCTATTCGTTCATTCATTCGGACATTTATATGGGGGCTCCTTCAAGTAAAAAAAGCTACTCAGAACTCAGAGGCGCTCACGACTCCAGCGCGCCCAAAAAGAACAGTTTTATGCTTAGTAATTCTGGTAGAGTGTAGGCGTAGCTCAAAAGGAAGGCCATTCCAGACCACCGGACTAACCACAGAAAAGACTCGATTCTTCATGGTAGCAGTACGAGCAAAAGGATGGATGCACATTTGACCAGGGACGATGACAACAGAGACCATTGCCCTAGACATAAATTTGTTTGGCATAATGCAGCACTATTGCAAAAGGAAGTAGCTGACGACGCAAAGACTAAAATTTTGGTTTCTCGGCCCAACACAGCTCTCATAGCTAAAATACCCGGCGTTTCCCAGGTAATTGTAGGTTTTTCGCCTGGTTTTCGCCGGTTTCAACTCCAACCCGCCCCCTATATTTTGTCAACTAAGAAAAGTGTATATATTTTCTTGTTTATTAATTTTTAGCAACTTGAACTAGCCGTTTAACCAGCTCATCTATGAATTTAATTTCTAAATGCAACTGTATCCCATTTCACGTTGAACAGGGAGACTTTATTTCAGTCTTTGCGCTCGCATCATCATCATCATCATCAACAACCATGGGCTCAATGCCCGTAGGTGTCCGACGCCTCCTTCACAATGTTTCTCCAACCGAGTCTGTCCTGGGCCGCGTGCCCCAGGTGCTGTAGGTTTTCACCACACCAATCTACAATGTCATCAGTCCACTCTCGATCCGGTCTTCCTCTTTTGTTGTTGCCCTCCATTATTCCAAACATCAGAGTCTTCATCTTTCTGTCATCTTTCATTCTGCAGATAATATGTCCGAACAATTTCAGTTTTCGTTGGATGATCTTCTGCATCACCCTTTTGTATACTTCTTCATTGTTGGTCTTCTGTGTCTTGAATCCTCAAGATTTTCCTGAAGAATTTTCTCTCAAATGCTAACACGCATCGAAACTTAAAATGCTCGTAACTCCGTAATGGGTGAGATTTATTGATCGCTAACTCACCCCCCCCCCCCAAGTTTGTTCTCGGGAGCGCTAAGAAGCATAATTGGAAGATTTGGTTCAATCGTTCGCGTGGACTAGAAGGTTTTGCGGAACATACAACAGCTAAATTTCTTCTTTATATGCATGGATTAATGAATGCAGTGTTATTGTTTCAACTTTCTCGTACGAATACCTTAACAACTCGAGGATAGTCTTTGTATGGCTTAGCATATCGGAATATGATGACGGCCAGCATGTTCAGCCCATAGAAGCCCCACAGGATGAAACTGATGAAGTCAATCAAGGTTCCGATGTCACCAGATAGCAGAAAAACCGTCGCTAACACGAACTGTATTCGAAACAAAAAAATCATCATAATTATTCAGCACTGCGTTGTTTTAAAGAAGACAACCATTGTTTTACACATAAGTTTAACACTGGTGAAATGAGTTAACATGCGCTTCGGTTGGTCTTAAAATTAACTTGTCGACATTATGCATGTTGTTAATCTTTTACCCGTTTGCCCCGAGAATATCCGCTGAAAACGGGCTTAAAATTTAAAAATGAACTGGTAAAGGGTTAAATCCTATAGGTAGAGGCAAATGACATCCCCATAGTAATTGAAAGAGATGCAGAACGATTTGGTGCCGTCGTTTCGGTGCAGGAAATTTATTGACGACAAATGTTGCTTAAATGAAATGTTGGATGATAAAACTTGGCGTAGGTGAAGTTGGATTTATGAAAGTAAATGTTCCTGTTAATGGAAGCTGGATGAAATCAAGACTCTGCGCGCCTCTTCAAATCTTTAATGGACGCTATATACATTCTGATTGATTGATTAGTTGATAGATCAACTAATCATGTATGCCGGAAAAAGTCATGTATAAATGGAGGCTGGATTGATGAAAACCTCTTGGTTAAATAGAAGTTGGATTATATAGATAATTATTATTTGACCTTAAGTATAAGTGGGATTGATATTAGATATTATTTTCATTAAGCCAGACTTGCATTGATTATAATTAATCGTTTAATTAACACATTGGCCGCTGGACCAAATTTCAGCCGTACGCTAGAGAATTATGTCAGACTTGAATTGCTCAGCATATCTGTTGGTTTCCACAGTCATACTGTCTATGATCTGTGGAGTAATAAACTTATTTAGAATGTCCATGGGAATTGTTGATGGTGTTAGTCCACAAGCATTTGTGATACCTGTATCCCCTGTAAACATAAAGCCTGGAGGGGGCATGTAGTCAGGTCTAACTTCCTCCCAGCAGTCAGAATCCACCAGTGTGTTGACCGTGGAAAAATCGTATTCATCAGTATCGGAGTCACTGGCAGCTTGTACAACGTCAGCAGTGACTGTCACAGGTGCCTCTTCATCTGGCTCCACATCCCCGTCACTGAACTCTGAAGCCGCTAAATTCGATATACCGGTAC
Source organism: Lumbricus rubellus (assembly GCA_945859605.1). Lineage (NCBI taxonomy): Eukaryota > Metazoa > Annelida > Clitellata > Crassiclitellata > Lumbricidae > Lumbricus > Lumbricus rubellus. The sequence continues at coordinate 32,592,903 of OX243826.1, read as the reverse complement.
ATCCCTGATCAGATGGCCCTGTGTTATCAGCACACGTGTCTGCTACCATATCAGCATGTCTATTATCGTCCTCCTTCTCGTGATCACTAACACCGTTACAACTGTCTCTATCGATGTCATTCTCTTCAAAAGAGTCGTCGTCAGAGTTATCAGCAAGAATTTTATTCAAAGCTTGTGCAACATTATATTTGCGTTTACTATTTCGAGACGCCATTTTCAATCAACAACGTGGAACTTCAACAACATAGAGTAAATATGCATAGCATAGAAATATACTGATATTTTATTTCAATTACATTCGCCAGGTGTCACACTACATGTTGAAGTCCTGCTCTAAGCTAGGCTATAGCGCTCTGCCACGCTAAGCGTGACACAACACCCCCACAATGATGGACGTCTTTAGACGTCCGTAGCGCAGGACAGTCCTAAACGAGGGACGTCTAAAGACGTCCGTAGCGGCCAATGTGTTAAATAGAAGTTGGATTAATGAAAAGGATTAATGCGAAGACATTAGAGCAACGTCACGTACCGGATAGAGGGTGCGTTTGAATTGTCTGATTTGTCAGCTATAGTTTTATATAGCAATTCGTCATGATCGCAGATTCTGATCGCAGATTTTGCTGATCTGCGATCATTTCATTGGCTGATCTGACAAATAACCTAGATGTTAGGCTTGACAAGGTGAAATAATGGTTCACTGCGAATAAATTAGCTTTGAATGTAAAAAACTTCAATCAATGAATCTAGATCATCATAATATTATGTGTATAATTATGAGATTCGCATTTTTTATTTATAAAATTACTGTTTTTAAAGACAAACGTGACCTCCAGCGATGGCATACATTTACTTCGTCAGTTCCTTATTTTTTTAAATATTTCATATCTAATTACAAGCGCAAAAGTCGTTTATTTAAGAAAATATATAGCCATCCACATTTTTAATTCGAAAATAAATAGGAGAAAATTTTAGTAGATTAAATTCGTGACATAACAGAATTATTGTTAGTCTTCATAATACATTCCTGAGGGTTGCGGGAGAATCGCTTGGAAATTCGGATCCGGACAATTCGTTCTTAGTTGTTTCGATCACGTGGTGGATATGATCATAGATATTACTGAATCGTCGATTACACGCGATTGTTCAGTCAAATATAACAGAAGCGGACTCGGACACTATGCGCTCAAATAGACGAGACATGTGGAATCACACAGCTTAAAAGCCAAGTGACATAACAGAAGCGGACTCGGACACTATGCGCTCAAATAGACGAGACATGTGGAATCACACAGCTTAAAAGCCAAGTGAAACGGCACATTCTCTCCGAGCAAAAATCGGCGTTAACCAGATGTTCCGCGAACGAGACCCCGAATCCAACGATAAGGTAGCTGCGGGCTTTCCTCGTTCAATAGTAGCAATAATTTATGGGATTTGTAAAATGTGAACGTCTGACTTTCTTTATTAACTGCATTATTATTTACTTATCCCATGTTAGTCAGTGCTATATTATATCTTCACCATCAAATTTAGAGTTTCGGCTTTAAGTTAGCAAAATTCACCAGTAAAAACGGTTGAGGAAATTCCCAGTGCAACATTAGTGACTAAGATGATTGTGTGATCTAAGTGAATAAAATCTCATACGGTTAGGATTATAGCTGGGCTTGGAGTAAACTTTTTGACATGAACCATTGCGAGGACGTCCGGCAAATGTTCATTTCTTGCAGCCACAAACATCAACCTATAAGAAAAATCGAAAACCTTTAAAATGACTTTATGGTCATTTGAAGCAGTAAAAGGGCGGTGGTGTGGCGGGTATGTTCGTCGAAGGGTTGCAGGCTCGAATACACATCAAATCGCCGAGTAGGGATCTAGGGCAAGTCCCTCGCACACAATTGCTCAGCGCTTTGGCGTGAAACTCCTCTGTAGTCGGGAGCGCCTCTGAGTAGAGAGCTTGAAGGGGCGCTATTGTAACAGGTACACATGCAAACACATAGAATCATAGATACATTCATCACTAAGTCTTGTTCAGATTGCTTCGCTTTCCTTCAGAATTAAGAAGGAAAGCGAAGCAATCTGAGCGAGTGATCGATGCATAATACTTTCACCAAAGAAAATTCAAAAATAAACTTTTCCAATCAAAGTTTTTCTTTCATTATAACGCAACTACTTCTACAACCACTGCCGCATCAATCACATCTAATGGTTTAAAGAGTTGGTCATTCCGGTATCTCATAAGTAAGTCAATGCATTTAGAGTTAATAAATTATAATTATCATTGGCCTCTCTAATATATTATCTCATCAGACGAAAATAGAGGTCGACAGACTGATTTATGACGCAGATTTCCAGTTGCTGACAACGTGAGAACAGGATTGGAACCTGATTGGAACCTGAAAATTACACTGTTAGAAGCACATCAGGCTACGCAGACCGATCACTGTCCGAATCACATTCTAATTAAAAGTTCAAATTGACCACAAAATCAATCTAAAGCCATTAAGCACATTGACAGTTGTTAGTAATTACTTATGACAAATTCAGGACATCTTGGTCCACTCAGTGTGAATACAAGACAATGATTATAGGAAAACAACATGAGAAGATTGAGATAAGATTGAAAGGCGAGCCACTGGAGCAGGTGACGGAAGATGTGCAATGCACAAAAGATATAAAACGCAGAGCCTGGCTTCAGCAATGTTTGGCAGACTCAGACTCAGACTCAGACTCAGACTCAGACTCAGACTCAGACTCTATGGAGATCAAAGAATATATCGACAAGAACCAAAGTGAAGCTGTATGAATCTCTGGTCGTACCAGTGCTCAGAATGTTGGTTGCCTGAGAAAATATGAAAGAAGACTGCTGGTAGCAGAGATGAGCTGGCTGAGAGGAATATTGTGCAGATCGAGGTTAGAAAGGATACGCAACGAAATAACTCGTGAAGAAACCGGACAAAAAGAAACAGTAATCGACAGAATCAGGAAGAGAAGGCTGACTTGGTTCGGACATGTAACACGGATGGAGGAGAAACGATTGCCAGCGACAGAGCTATTTGGACAAACAGAGGAAGAAAGAAGCAGAGGAAGACCAAAAAAGACATGGATGAAGAACGTGATGGAGGACTTGGAAATGAAGGGCTTGGACCTACGAAGAGCAGTGAATAAGACCAGAGACAGAGCAACTTGGAGACGTCTTGTAAAGGCCTCATCGTCAGCATGCGCTTGACGGAAGAGAAATTGAGTGTGAATACACATATCGAACACCAGATGGGAGCAGTCCCATGCATTATCACAGTCATAAATTGAATACCAGAATAAATTGAATACCATTCAATTTATTCAATACCCAAAACAGAATTTAAATTATCTGAGTTTAGAAAGATATGGCAATCTTAGTAAGACGTGCTGAAATATGTAATGGTGAGTGTATGCATTAGTTAGAAATACGCGGCTTTCTCAACCCTAGTGGTACTATTTAGTTCTTATCCTTAAGGTAGAAATACACAATTTCATCAACACTGCACTGACTTTGTGTTACATATTCCCGTATTTTAGTATTGCAGAAATACACGAATTTCTCAACCCGACATTAACTAGGAAGTACATAATTTTGGATCTTAGCTGTGTATTAATATAATTAATATAATGTATTGTGATGTGATGTGATTTGATGTGATGTGATATCATACAAAATGATACGATATGATACGATATGATATGATATGATATGATATAAAATAAAAGTAAAATATAATATAATATAATATAATATAATATAATATAATATAATATAATATAATATAATATAATATAATATAATATAATATAATATAATATAATATAATATAATATAATATAATATAATATAATATAATATAATATAATATAATATAATATAATATAATATAATATAATATAATATAATATAATATAATATAATATAATATAATATAATATAATATAATATAATATAATATAATATAATATAATATAATATAATATAATATAATATAATATAATATAATATAATATAATATAATATAATATAATATAATATAATATAATATAATATAATATAATATAATATAATATAATATAATATAATATAATATAATATAATATAATATAATATAATATAATATAATATAATATAATATAATATAATATAATATAATATAATATAATATAATATAATATAATATAATATAATATAATATAATATAATATAATATAATAAACAGTCCTGGGCACGACGTTAAACTGCATCTATCCTCCGCCACATGGAACCAACAAAGTCCCTGCGCCGGTCCTAAGCCCGGACAACGGAGCAAGGTTTGCCAGATTGGTGGCGATACGCTGGCAGTAAAAGACCAAGACCATAGAAATCCGCAAAAACCACGACACAAGTGACATAGCGACCCAGATGCTTCAAGGTGTCATGATGTGGAGCAGATATGCACAGGCCGGTCAGGACAGACCGGTGGAGAGAGTTGGAGAAGAGAGCCAGGTTTCCTTCATGCCTCTCTCCCAATATAATCTTCAATCAGACAAGGTGGTCAGAAGCTGACCTGCTGACTTGACCGGTTGAGGCTGGGCAACATGACGCGAGACAGACTCAGACAGAAATTGGCGTCGGACAGCCCTTGGACTGTGATGATGATGATAATGACAAAACAATATAACGTTTTTAAAGCTCTTCTCGCAGCAGAAATATTCAGAATCGCTCTCACCGTGATAAGATAAAAGTTAAAGGCGAATATCCGACCAGAATTCTGCAATGAATTCCAGATGGAATACTCTGTAATGTGGCGCCGTGCCTTTTCTGTATGTGGCCCTGCAGTCTGGAATAAGTTCCCTATAATTGACCCACGTCTAATGACGATCAACTCTTTTACCCTTGAGACTGTCCTCTTTAGGCAGGTAGAGTTTGGAACGCTTCTGATTAGGCTCGCTATGTAAATCTCTTATGTAACTTGACATACCTGTCCTAATGCTCCTTCATAGCAGCTCTGAACTCGGGGCAATAAGCTCTTGCAACTTCCGACCAACGATGCACACAAATTGTTGTGTTTTACTGAGGGATAGATTTGGCGCTACCTTTTACTACTTACTTTATTATACCGCCTCTCGGATTGACGACAAACACTTCCGTTCGCAGACTGATTTCTGGCGAGGAAAACGTCCAACCAGTAGCCGATCTTCAGCACTGCCATGCTAAGCTTATACAATATGCATCCAAGTCGTCGTCGCCTCCAAGGATAGTAGGGGTGTTTCCGGTGTTCGAATGGGAGGGGGCCAAACGAAAAAGTAATAATGGTTCGGCAGTATTTACTAGCACATAATGTAAGAACTACAGTCAGTGTGGTTGTTTCGGCCGACCAGAACCATTCAGAAGATCGCGATTTTAAGTAGAAAAAAGAATGACTTTTTTACGACGCGGCGAACCGTTTTCGGGCGAAAAATCTTACGAAAAGCATGTGATGACTAAAAAAAGTCGTCAGAAAATATTGTGAAATTAAATCGAAACGAAATCCTGGCTACGGTCTTGACTGCATCTCATTTACTCACAATTTACCAACTGTCTTCTAACGTTGAATCGTCAAATTTGAAAAGGATCGCAAATTTGTGCTTATTCATTAATTAAGCAATATAGGTTACACTCAACATAATTGTTTAGTCATCTCATGATTGAACATGAGTAATACGATTTTTTTGTCATCTTGCTAATTATAATAGGAAAACTTTAAAAATCTGAAAAAATTGTCGAATTTTCAAAAAAATACTGTTTCAACATTATACAATTTTGAGGACATTAGACATTTTTCTTAAACTCAGTAAGAAATGCTATTTGGAGAAAATAGGCAACGTTTCATTGTTAACTTAACACTTAATAGCTCACTTTTTCGGAACTCAAGCGCTATGCGACACATCATGTGATGGTGCCATTATAATATCGAATATATAACATTATTTCCTACATGCACCGTATGGTCTGTTTTTAATACAAATTGTAAAAATAGAATGCAGTATAATAGACGAGAGCATACAACACGCTTTTGTGTGTCATTTTGTCGTGCTTCTGTAAGGTTGCGTTCCCCACACTTTTACTGAACAGGTCCCCCACATTTGCTGGGGGCCCGAGGGAAAACATTTGTACGGTCTTTTTTCATAAAACATTTATGTCTGACGACCTTTTTCTAGCATCCTGATTTTTTTCATCAAAGATTGCGATTTTTATGTTTGATGCTCGTCATTTGGTCATGGGCATGACGTTATACTGCATCCATCCTCCGCCGCACGAAACCAATTACGTCCCTGCGCCGGTCCTTAGCCCGTACAAAAGGAGGAAGGTTTGCCAGACGGGTGGCGATACGCTTGGCAGCAAAAGACCAAGACGATTGAAATCCTCAAAAGCCACGATACAAGTGACATAGCGACACAGATGCTTCAAAGTGTCATGATGTGAAGCAGACATGCAATGGTCGATCTGTCCTGACCAGTGGAGAGAGTTGTGAAGAGAGCGTGGAACACATGCGGGCATGACCCAGACCACCTTGCCTGATTGAAGAGAGGCCTCTTCAATCAGGCAAGATGGTCTGGGTGCTCCAAGATGTTAATGGTATGAAGTTGACTGGACCGTTGAGGCTGGGTCACTCGCGTCATGCGAGTCAGACTCAGACAGACTCAGACATCGAACACCTACGAGTCAGCCCATGGACTATGAGGATCTTGCTCGTCATTATATTAATGCGATTTTTTTAAACTTTGGTCTTGTGAGGTGAGAATACGCATATATACTGACCTCACATGTTGATGTTGTCATTTGTAATTTTAAGGCCAGAGTGAAATAAAGCCCTTGTATAAATCCCTAATCTCTATAATTGCAAGTTGACAATATAAAGTAAAGTAATCAATGTGCAATATTGTACACACCTGCCGCCTGAAAAGAGAGATCCATTTCCTGTTCCGAACGTGGACATCGCTACAAAAATTGGAATTAACCAGGCTGCCTGTGGTATGACCGTTTCTGCCCACGTCTGTAGCGAGGCAAACACAACACAACTGTAACTATCACAAATTTCGCAAGTTCAACTTGAAATCTGATACCATGCGCTGTAATGTCCGATAGAATGCTTTGTAGGCATACCGCCATACTCTGTGCCAAAGTATGATCGACACACAAGTCAATCAATATTTATCACTTACCACGAATGAGCAAGCGAATCTGAGTTATGTAAGATAACGCGGTGATTACCATTTCTTTCAACTTCATACACATTACTGAGCAACGGAGTAATCTAATTTTCCACCAACCATGTTCATGGCCGCGTGCCCTATTTCACTCTGCCCGTTCAAAATACGCAAACAGGATTCATCTTCTGTTTTTCTGCAATAACTCAAGAATCATCACGGCTAGTAATAAAATGTCTAGAACCCACCGAAGAAGGGAGTTTTAAAATGAAAACGTTAATTCATTCTGATGTTTACCTAATGTTAGAAATCATGCAATCTTTCATCACGAATACCAGTTCATACGACCGTTACCGAAGCTACTTACTACGGCGACCGCAGGTGATGCGATTAATTCTTCTATCGACATGACGGTGAAGTATGAGATGTTCGTGAGTATGTAGACAATCATGACAAGAGGCACACCAATGACAATCGCCAATGGCAGGTTTCTGTTGGTTTCAAACAACATGAAACATAATTTTTTATTTAAGAGTTAAGACAATTGTCATTGCCGTTCTTTTTCATTAGCCTACTGCTATTGTTGCCAATTCTAACTCTCCATGGTCTTCGAAATAGTGGTGAGATGCACATCTGGTCACCTGGTGCCGTCAGTTCCTGGAGCTCTGGCGATAGTTACTCTCTATATATATTATAGTTGCTCTCTAGTGTTTCCTCTCTCTTGTCGCCTCTCATAACGTCTCCAACTCATGCCAGACTTCTCGTGTATTTCAACCATCCATTTCTTCCTTGGTCTTCCGCGTCTTTTTCTTCCCTCTTCGCATGCCATCATCAATTCTTTTTCCAAAGCGTTTGATCTCATCACGTGGCCGAAGTAGCTTAATTTCCTCTTAGTTGCTGTTTGCTACAGTGTCTCATCCTTCTCGATTCCCATCTCCCCGCGAACCGACTCGTTAGTTCTCCTTTCCGTCTTTATCCTTCCATCTTTCTACAAATCCACATCTCGCACGCGTTGATTTTCTTCTCCATAACCCGTGACTTCGTCCACGTCTCACATTCATAAAGGACCACTGGAAAGATCAGCCCTCTTACCAGTCTTCTTTGTTTCCCTACTCACATGTTTATCCTTCCATATCCGTCCATATCCTTCCATACCCTTCCATAACCTTCCATTGCCGTTTTCCCTCCGCCTTATTTCCATGTCACTTCTTCCCTCCTTCTCTCTCATAGCTCCCAGGAATGTGAAGCTCGATTCTACTTCTATCGTTTCCCCATCCACCTCAAAATTCTCATATGTTGCAGTTGTCATAAGCCTGCCTTTTCACTCTCTTTTCTTATTAGTTCGGCCAAGTCGTTTTTTTCGCAGCTAGTAATGTCGTGTCATCGGCGTATCTCAGGTTATTCAATGTTTTCCCCCGCTATTTTAACCCCCTCCGTTGCCTCTTCCAATCCAGCATTTATCCTAATTCTCTCGGCATACAGAATAAACAGGAAAAGGAACAAAATACACCCTGCCTCCTTATTTTTCTCCTTATTTTCCTCCTTGTTTCCTTACTTTAAAATTCCCTGTATCTCCATATTCAGTTCTTATCAGCGCCTCTTGATCCGACATACAGGCCTTTTAGTAGTTTTACCAATGTCTTCTACAGTAATGTCTATGCTGCTATGCAATCAAACGCCATGTTCAGCCGAACAGTGGCCACCACACTTTTGGCCACCCCACACATGGAATATGAATATTTTTCAGCATTATTAATTCCAATTCAACGAGTTACAAATTTCAAATAAATTATCATTTATTGGAAATCTAGCGTTTTTAACATATACAACTTTTTACTTGTGTGGGAGTCGTACTTTCTCTTCTTGGAGTTTTCATTCCCAATTAGACATCTTAAAATCAGTCAGAAATGCTATTAGTTGGTAGCTATCTGTTTTTATGCAAAGTTCCTCAGCGGATCTGAATCAAGCGACGCAAAATGGAATGACGTAATTATTTGTATTGTGTGGCCTACATTATACTTTCGTAGTTTCGTTGTTTTTGCAAGGGTGAGCCCCAAAACTTTACTGAACTGGGACCCACATTTGTTAATCCGGGCTCTTGTACTCTTGCGTAGCCTTTATAAAAAGAATATGATAGGTAATTTCATGTCGACTTAGTTATTAGTCTACTGTTTAGCATGTTTGCTGCAGAAATAAAATAGGACATTATAAATAATTATAATATACCTTTCCGGATTGATGATTTCTTCTGTCATGAAGTTAGCTGTGTTCCTGTTAAATCGAAACAAAAATTCATCGACTAAAATAATTTATATGCAAAGTACGAAATCAAGTTGTTGCACTGGTCCAGCATGCGGGATAAATCTGATTATTGCTACATTTTAAAATAATAATAATAATAATAATAATAATAATAATAATAATAATACAATGTTTTTATTAATTGATTTTAAAGCCTGAGGGATCATTTATACCTCGGGCGCTAAAAAAAATAAAAAATAGAAGAAAAAAGTTTAAAAAAAAAAAATAATAATAATAATAATAATTAATAATAATAATAATAATAATAATAATAACAATAGGGGCTCGCATGGTCTCTCATGCTCCCTTGGATTCGGTCGACAGGCAAGACACGGCACGATCAACGATCTTGTCTACCGAAGCTTAAATAGAGCGGGTACTCCAGCAATCAAGGAACCGTCGGGCCTTACAAGGTTAGATGGGAAAAGACCGGACGGCCAGACTCTAATCCCCTGGAGTAACGGGAAGGCGTTGGTTTGGGATGCGACTGTGGTGGATACGGTGGCCGCCTCGTACGTCCTCGAGAACGCGACAGAAGCCGGGAGAGCAGCGGAGAAAGCCGCAACAAGGAAAACTTCAAAGTACGTCGACCTTCAAAGGACATACATCTTCGTCCCCTTAGCCGTGGAAACAATGGGGTCCATCAACACTGAGGGACTCGCCTTTGTGTCTGAAATTGGTCGTCGGCTGTCAAAGTTATCTGGAGACACACGTGAATCAGGCTTTTTATTTCAGAATATCTCAATCGCTATCCAGCGTTACAACGCCGTTGCCTACCAGGGCACCTTGTCCGGATTACCTGGGGCCATGGATCGGCCACCCTGAGCAATCTAAAATTTATATGTTAAAGCTAAATCGAAAACTAAACCTAACAGTCCAGTTATAATAACAATAATAATAATAATAATAATAATAATAATAATAATAATAATAATAATAATAATAATATAAATAATAATAATAATAATAATAATAATAATAATAATAATAATAATAATAATAATAATAATAATAATAATAATAATAATAATAATAATAATATAATAATAATAATAATAATAATAATAATAATAATAATAATAATAATAATAATAATAATAAAATTAATAATAATATAATAATAATAATATAATAATAATATTATTTGCCCAACCAGACATGCATATGCGCACTACCGAGTGAGCCGTTCCAGATCAACATTATTTATACATGTATCTCCGGTTATTGTTTGATGTTGATATTGATAATAATAATAATAATAATAATAATAATAATAATAATAATAATAATAATAATAATAATAATAATAATAATAATAATAATAATAATAATAACAATAATAATAATAACAATATCGAAGTCTCAAACTGAGAAACCTCCTAAGGCAAAAGGCACTTGCAGCCATTGCTTGGCCGCAAGACAACTGCACTCGGGGGTAGCCTGGTCCATCTGCACGGTCCTAGAAGTAGTCCATGTCCAGGTTCAAATCGCCCACCGCTGGAAGGATATGGGGGAGAGAGGGATAAATCGGACGTTAGGGTCGGGGTCGATAAAGGGACGTTGAATGATGGATTGGAGCAGTCGCGATTGCCCGTCACGGTTCCATCGGCGCCGTCCGACCCGCATAAGCCGGATCCTGTCGACGTCTTGGACGGCGGCATGTCGCATCCGGAAACCAGAGGGCCACTCCTCAGGCATATATGCAAGGAAGCCCGCCCGGCCTGTGCTCAGGCCTTAACCTCGACCCTGCTCGACATATGCAAAGCACCACAATCCACTACGGCGTGGAAGGCCTTGCTTGACTTTGCTCCTTCCATACTCGCCCAACCGCTTAGGGCTGGAAAACTTCGGAGCATGACGAAAATAATCAAAAACCGGACGGAGAGGTGGCTCTCAGACCCTGGCTCACTCAGCGAGGAGCAATGCCCTGTGAACAATCGCGTAGGCCGTCGGAACCAACGAGAGGTGCTGCTAGCTGCCGTTAATGCCAAGTTAGAGGACGGAAACATTAAGGCCGCTGTCCGCATCTTGTGCGAAGGGGCCCAGCCAGCAATCCCCTCTGAAGATAACCTCAGGCTACTGCAGGAGAAGCATCCCACAGACCCATGCCCAAAGGCCCTTATGGGCCTACCCGACCCTGCTTCCATGGTGGCATGGCAAGTGACGGCTGGCGAGGTGCTAGAAGCAATCCGATCTTTCCTGGCGGGGTCAGCAGGGGGTCCGGATGCCTTTAGACCAGGTCATCTGTTGGACCTGATCGGACACAACGGGATGCAGCAGCCTCTCATCGAAGCTTTATCGGATTTCATCAACTTGCTGCTTCGCGGCGAATGCCCTCCCGATGTCAGACCAATTTTGTTTGGGGGCCCTCAACAAAGAATCGGGGGGATTGAGACCGATAGCAGTTGGCTACATTTGGCGAAGACTAGCTGCCAAATGTGCAAATAAATATGCAATATCTACGCTCCATCTCATTTTGCGCCACTGCAGCTGGGAATCGGCGTCCCGGGCGGATGTGAGGCCGCTGTCCATGCCACCCGAAGGTTTATCAGCAGTATGCGTAGCGATCAGGTGTTGGTGAAGCTGGACTTCACCAACGCATTTAACTCTTTAAGGCGTGACGTCATGTTGGATTCGGTCCACAAGATCATTCCAGAGATCTATCCATTTGTTCACCAAACATATTCGATTCCATCTGTCCTTAAGTTTGGTCACCTGTTTCTGTCATCACAGGTTGGCCCCCAGCAGGGCGACCCGTTGGGCCCTCTCCTTTTTAGTCTACCATTGCAGCCGGTGCTGGAATCGCTGGAGTCTGACCTCAAAGTTGGATTCCTTGACGATTTGACTCTCGGCGGCAACATGGAGTCTGTGGCCCGGGACGTGCAGTTGGTAGTGGGATTGGGACCCTGTTGGGCCTTCACCTTAACCCAACCAAGTGCGAGGTTTTCTCCCCGGACGCCACACTGGAATTAGCACTTCCATTGTCGAGCTACACTAAGGTCGAGGCAACAGCACTACTCTTGTTGGGGGGCCCCACTGTTTCGAGGAAAGGCGCTGGACGATGCTTTGGCACGTCATGGGGATATGTTCAGGCGAGCATTGGAGAGACTACGTCTGTTGCCTTCACAGAACGCCCTGATCCTACTGCGCTCATCATTTGGCGCTTCGAAAGTGAGCTACCTTCTCCGCTGCTTCCCCTGCTTTGACCACCCTGCCCTAGTAACATTAGATGGACTCATGAGGACGGGCCTTGAGACCATTGTCAACTGCTCTCTCGGTTCGTGTCGGATCTGCTGGAGGCCCGTCATGATACCTTGCCGGCAACAATGCACCCCTTACCCGGAAAACAGAGCCTCTGGGACAGGCCACTGGTTGAAAAGGATAAGGCGGAAATCCGCCAAAGTGCCGTCGGTTTAGTCGACCGAGCCAGGCTGGATGCGTCCCCATTCAGCTGACTGGCTGCTCGCGCTTCCAATCGCCGCTTGTGGTCTTGTCCTGGATAATGAGGCTGTCCGGGTGGCGGTGGGCCTGAGGTTGGGCTTGGACTTGTGTGTTCCTCACACATGCCATTGTGGCGAAGGAGTAGGAGAGCCATGGGTCGCTCCCTTCGTCACCACGCCATAAACGACATCATTTGGCGTGCCCTCCTCAGAGCTGACATCCCAAGCATCAAGGAACCGGCGGGTCTCTTTAGATCCGATGGAAAGAGGCCGGACGGGGCAACTCTCATACCTTGGTCAGGTGGGAAGTACTTGGCGTGGGATGCCACCATTGTTCACACTTGTGCCGCCTCGTACATAACCCACCCGAACGGTCTGGTCGAGCCTGCATCAGTGCAGGCGGCCATCCGCAAGGAACAGAAATACCGAGAGTTGCCCGCTTCCTACATCTTTCAGCCGGTGGCCATAGAGACATTGGGCCCGTTCAATCCTTCAGCCTCAGACTTCATAAATGAAATTGGCTGCCGCATCTCTTCTATCACTGGTGACAGACGTGAAGCTTTCTTTCTTTTTCAACGTCTGTCCACTTGCATTCAACGCTACAACTTGGTCGCTTTCAAAGGCACTTTTGCCTCACACCCTGAAGACGAGGCCTGACCCACCAGACATACACTCTTCATATAATAATAGTCCATAAGTCCCTGGAGGAATGAAGTACCTCAGGGCATAAAAAATAAATAAATAATAATAATAATAATCTTTTCTTTAATGAAATGATGCTGGTCGTTAATGCACTACGCTTTACATTTACAGGTTATGCAGTAATCGGATGTAGGACATTAGCCCCCTCGGATAAAAGCCCTCCGGACATTAGCACCCCTGAACAAAAGCCCACACCCAGATTTTTGTCCTAGGATATTAGCCCCTCGAAAAAAAGCAAATACAATTGTGCTCGTATTCGAATAGAACGTTTTGCAGAATTTTTTATAAATTCGAATTTCATTGCATTAATAGCAAAACTACGAATCTGACAGATTCCTTATTTGCCAACTTGATATTCATCTTGCTAAGTGACTTCACAGTGACGTGGGGCTAACGGATGTTAAAAGATTATGGCAAAAACGGATGTCACCTGGACGTATGATGGAGCTACGGTGGCGTCCCAGATGAGGTTCCGGCCTTTGTACCAAGCGTGAGACCATCACGACGTTTGCCATCAGTTCTAGAGACCAGGTGGTTCCTTAATATCTGGGAATCCTGCGCGTGTGAGACTCCGGCTGATTAGATCGTTTAATGTGGCGTGTCTGGCGATCCGTCCAGGTCCAGGAATACAGGAAAGTCCATGTGCTCCTTTCGCTGTCAATTGAGCACCACATGGGCAAGCATGAGACTCGCAAATGCATGTTCCGAGACGGAGACCTACCGCAATTCTGACCGCCTCGTCGTCTAGTCGTAATCCACATAATGTCATGGGAGGGCGAAAAGCCAGCGACTGCCTTGAATCGTGCTTGATGGTATGGGTCGGCAAGTGCATTGGTCAACTCGGTAACCATCTTATATGCATGAGAGGCTTGTCCAAACTTTAATATATGTGAGCCGCAACGCTCTCAGGTAGCCCAAATTGGATCTCAATACACCACAGATGCTCCATCAATTCTACCCGCTCGTCAATATGGGGGGGAGCGCCTAGCAAGGAGAACTTTAGTGCTCGGGTGCATGCAGCGGAAGCCAAAAAAAGCGGGAAGAGCAAGTGAAGCCACCCGGCGAATTTCCAGTCCACCTATCTTCACCGGCAAGAGGCACAAGGGGTAGGGCCAGCAGCCAGTCTCCCGCGTGTGGGGCTGATATGGCCTTAAGGAGTGCCTGATTTGTTGGATCAGGGAACCTGGTATGTAGGCAAGAGACGACCCCGTCGATCAGAGGTTTGTCCTATGCTGATTGTTTATTGGTGAGATTCCCCTCTGCGCACTGCATGGCACTAGCCTCACACCATCTGAAGTGACTCACGTTGTTGGTCAGCTGGCGTTGCGTCTCCCAACATGGTGGACTGGAGTAGATCGGTCCCTGCGGCTGAATCCAGAAAGGCGGGCAGTACCAGCGAGGTATTATTATTCGTATGGGTCTTGTAGCTTGGCTTCGATGGAAAGCACGGTCTTAAGCAACAGCGAGTTGTCCAGTAGTGACTGCTTGTGACCTGGATATTCCGTTGGATCTCCCGTCTCAGTAATCCGCATCCACTCGGACCGCGCGGAATCGAATGAATCGTCGTCAATGATCCAGGCCGTTCCCAAGATGAGGGACTGGAAGGAGAGGGTGCCAGCGGCAGAAGCCAAAAAGGCTGGAAGTGCCAACGAAGACAATATCCTAACTCCCAGTCACCCTAATCTAATTGGAAGGGAGGCCTGCCACCGTTGGACGTCGGTCAGCGTAGTGTTTAGTATCCTTTCAAGCCCAACCCTTAGCAGCTCGTCGTAATCATGCAATCGAGGGTGATCGCGGCAAGGGGTGCATCTAAGTAGATGGATCAGCCTAGGTGACCCAAGCGAGCATCTCAGGATCAAGAGCGCGTCCTGCTTGGCGACGAGTTGTAATCTGTCGATCGATGACCTGAGGTCGGTCACGCATCTGTCGAGAGCCGATAGAAGGGCATCCGACGGCATGAGTGGAGCACCAAGAAGCATGGCCGTCATGGGATCGACTCTGGCGAAATGTCGCATAGCGCATCGATTGGTGTTGTTGAAGTCGAAGTCGGCCGCGATGATCTCGCATTTTGTACGGTTGAGCGTGAGGTATAGACGCGAGCATCCTTCCTCGATCAAATCCACGTCAGCCTCCACTATCTCTGGGTCCCCGCCAAGCGTGAGGTCGTCGAGGTATCCAAAAGCCAAGGGCGACATCAAACGGGTTAGAATTGGATGGATCGGCAGACAGAATAGAAGAGGTCCCAAGGGATCGCCCTGTTGTGAACCTTCCTGCGATAGTATATTAAACCTGCCGAATTGTTGAGATGTCGCCTCGGCGAGGCAAGGTGGCAGTATGCGGCCAATTCAGGGATGATTTCATCAACCGACACCAACATGGAATCACGGTGCAGGCGGTTGAAAGCATTCGAGATGTCAAGCTTGACCAATATTGACTGTGGGCCCATGTTTTTCAAGAATCGTCTGGCGGCATGGGACGCAGCCTCGCAGCCTCCTGGTACACCCACCCCAAGTTGTTTAGGGGTTAGGTACGGTGTGACACGCGGGATGGCAAACGCGTTAGAGCATTTAGATGCGAGTCTACGCCAGACATATCCAATGGCTATCGGTCTTAGGCCGCCACATTTCTTGCGAAGCGCAAAAAGAGTTCCACCAAATAAGATGCAGCGAAACTCTTGAGGGCATGTGCCGGCCAGAAGTAGGTTGATGAACGCGGTTCTCAGTAACCCAGGTCCTGCGTCCAAATCTGTCAAGAGTTCCGCGACGTGTTGGAGGCGCAGGCCGCCCGGACCGCCCGACGAGCCCATGGGAAAGGAAGGTATTGATGTACGAATCTCCAACTCAGTGGCCTGGAATGGCGCGCTTGATGACGAGCAGACGATGGCTGGGCGATCAGATGGTGGTGTCGGGTGCTTTTTCCTCAGAACGTCAAACGTTTCTTCATTAATCGGTGCAGGAATGTCGTCTGAGCAAAGGATACGAGCCGCAGCACTGATATTACCATCTTCCATCTTGGCGGCCACCGCAGAAGCTAGCGCTCGCCTCCCATCCAGGTCCGGAGATTTGCGTTTGACATTAGTATCCGTGTCTGACTCGAAAAGGGTTTCGGCGATAGTCGGCCATCTCAAGTGAAAGTCGTCAACGCGCTTCTTGATGATAGACGTAAGGTTGCGGCGCCGACCGCCCCTCAAGGGCACTTCCAAAATTCTCGCTCCGAATGTGAAGAGGCGTCGCCATCCCTGAACGGCCATTGGATTCGACAGTATGGATTCCAATACGTCTGTAAGCAGGCGTCCAGCCACAGATCTTGCACCCTTTGGAATATGTCTGAGTAAACCCCTTGAGAGGCAGGGGAGCTGCATTGGTCTTGTGGGTGTCGGAGCCAATGCATCCGAGACGTCTGTCGACCGAATTTGCTTGTGTTGCGTCGGCGACCACAGAGCCATGGGTCCTGTGAAACCTGTAGACAAGGGCGGCCGATGCGAACCCGCGCATGGTTTAACTCTGGGCCCATGTTGGTGGACCATATGCCATCCTTGCTGTGAATCTGACGGATTGTGTGGCAGACACTACAGGTTCCTTGAGCCTTCTTCGGCTTAACACCGGATATGATTGTATCAGATGGAAAAACCATCAGCGAGAGCGTGAAGTGAGAGAAATGGATCTTGATGGAATTAAGAAGTATTTGAAATGTAAATAGATGAGCGTTTTTGCAACGTTGCTAGGCAGCACGCAATATGTCGTCATCGTATCGTAGCCGTTAAGCTGATGCAAATCGTAACGTTAAATTCCACGTTTAAGTTGTACAGATCATGAGATTTAACTTTAAAATGTTGAAAAAGCTGATTTTGATGCAAGAAAGTGAGTAGATATAATTGATCCTGGTATCAATAGAAATCCAAAGATATAAAAATCAAGACGTAACGAGCTCGCGTTAATCCAAAACGCTTCAAAATACTCAGGGAGAATAATCCAACGACTGACTCGCTGCGTTAAGTTCTATTATTCTCAATTATTATTATTATAACAAGAATGTTAGATTTAGGTTTTGGTTTAGTTTTAACAGATCAATTTCAGTTTGCTTAGAGTGGCCGGTCCATAGCTCCGGGTAAACCAGACAAGGTGCCTTGGTAGGCAACGGCGTTGTAGCGCTGGATCGTGACTGAAATGCTCTGGAATAGAAAGCCTGCTTCACGTGAATCACCAGAGATCTTCGACAGCCGGCGTCCAATCTCGGACACAAAGGCGAGACCTTCATTGTTGATGGGGCCCATTGTTTCCACGGCTAAGGGGACGAAGAGGTATGTCCTTTGGAGATCCAAATACTTTGACAATTTTCTTGTGGCGGCTTTCTCTGCTGCTCTTCCGGCTTCGGTCGCATTCTCAAGGACGTACGAGGCGGCCAACGTGTCCACCACGGTCGCGTCCCAAATTAACGCCCTTCCGTTGCTCCAAGGGATTAGGGTCTGGCCATCCGGTCTTTTCCCGTCAGTCCTGGCGAGGCCCGACGGCTCCTTGATTGCCGGAGTACCAGCTCTATTTAAGCCCCGGTAGACAAGGTCGTTGATGGTGCTGTGTCTTGCCTGTCTACCGAATCCAAGGGAGCATGAAAGGCCATGCGAGCCCCTTGCCGAAACAGGGGCGCCACACACACACGTGTGCGGCTCACAGATGGCCGTTCCCAGTCGGAGGCCAACCGCAACTCTCACAGCCTCGTCACTCAATCTGAGGTCGAACGCGGTCAGTGGAAGGGCGTGAAGCCAGTCAGAGGCGTGTGGTGCCATTGACGCCTTTAGTTTTGCCCGATCGTATGGGTCTTGTAGCTTAGACTCGATGGAAAGCACGGTCTTAAGCAACAGCGGGTTGTCCAATAGTGACTGCTTGTGACCTGGATATTCAGTTGGATCTCCCGTCTCAGTAATCCGCATCCATTCGGACCGCGCGGAATCGGATGAATCGTCATCAATGTTCCAGGCCGTTCCCAAGATGAGGGACTGGATGGAGAGGGTGCCAGCGGCAGAAGCCAAAAAGGCTGGAAGTGCCAACGAAGACACCCTCCTAACTCCCAGTCCCCCTAACCTGATTGGAAGGGAGGCCTGCATCCATTGGTCATCGGTCAACGTGATGTTTAATATCTTTTCAAGCCCACCCCTTAGCAGCTCGTCGTAATCGTGTAATCGAGGGTGATCGTGGCAAGGGGTGCATCTAAGTAGATGGATCAGCCTAGGCGAGCCAAGCGAGCATCTCAGGATTAACAGGGCGTCTTGCTTGGCGACGAGTTGTAACCTGTCGATTGAGGTCCTGAGGTCGGTCACGCATCTGTCGAGAGCCGATAGAAGGGCCTCCGACGATGTGAGCGGAGCACCAAGAAGCATGGCCGTCATGGGGTCGACCCGGGCAAATTGTCGCATAGCGCCTCGATTGGTGTTGTTGAAGTCGAAGTCGGTTGCAATGATCTCGCACTTAGTACGGTTCAGCGTGAGGCCCAGACGCGAGCATCCTTCCTCAATCGAATCCACGTCAGCCTCCACTATCTCTGGGTCCCCGCCAAGCGTGAGGTCGTCGAGGTATCCAAAAGCCAAGGGCGACATCAAGCGGGTTAGAATTGGTTGAAGCGGCAGACAGAATAGAAGAGGTCCCAAGGGATCGCCCTGTTGCGAACCTTCCTGCGATAGTATATTAAACCTGCCGAATTGTAGAGATGTCGCCTCGGCGTAGGCAAGATGGCAGTATGCGGCCAATTCAGGGATGATTTCATCAACCGACGCCAGCATGGAATCACGGTGTAGACAGTTGAATGCGTTCGAGATGTCAAGCTTCACCAATATTGACTGTGGGCCCATGTTTTTCAAAAATCGTCTGGCTGCATGGGACGCAGCCTCGCAGCCTCCTGGTACACCCACCCCAAGTTGTTTAGGGGTTAGGTACGGCGTGACACGCGAGATGGCAAACGCGTTGGCGCATTTAGATGCGAGTCTACGCCAGACATATCCAATGGCTATAGGTCTCAGGCCGCCACATTTCTTGCGAAGCGCAAAAAGCGTTCCTCCAAATAAGATGCAACGAAACTCCTGAGGGCAGGTGCCAGCCAGAAGTAGGTTGATGAACGCGGTCGTCGCCCTCAGTAGTCCAGGTCCTGAATCCGGATCGCTCAGGAGTTCCGCGACGTGTTGAGGACGCAGGCCATCCGGACCGCCCGACGAGCCCATGGGGAAAGAACGTATAGATGTTCGAATCTCCATCTCAGTGGCCTGGAACGGTGCGCTTGATGACGAGCAGACGATGGCTGGGCGATCAGATGGTGGCGCCGGGTGCTTTTTCCGCAGAACTTCAAACGTTTCTTCGTTTATCGGCGCAGGAGTGTCGTCTGAGCAAAGGATACGAGCCGCAGCACTGACATTGCCATCTTCCATCTTGGCGGCCACCGCCGAAGCTAGCGCCCGCCTTCCATCCAAGTCCGGAGGTTTGCGTCTGACATTAGTATCGACGACTGGGTCGAATAGGTTTTCGGCGACAGTCGGCCATCTCAAGTGAAAGTCATCAACGCGCTTCTTGATGACAGACGTTAGGTTTCGGCGCCGACCACCCCTCAAAGGCACTTCCAAAATTCCCGCTCCGAAGGTGAAGAGGCGTCGCCATCCCTGAGTGGCCATTGGATTCGACAGTATGGATTCCAACACGTTTGTCAGGAGGCGTCCCGCCCCAGATCTTGCGCCTTTTGGGATATGTCTAAGTAGACCCCTTGAGAGGCAGGGGTGCTGCATTGGTCTTGAGGGCGCCGGAGCCAGTGCAACCGGGACGTCAATGGGCCGAATTTGCGTAGACACAACAGGCTCGGGGTCCGCTTGTGTTGCGGCGGCCACCGAGCCAGAAGGATCCATGGGTCCTGTGGAACCCGTAGACAAGGGCGGCCGATGCGAACCCGCGCATGGTTTAACTCTTGGCCCGTGTTGGTGGACCATGCCATCTTTGCTGTGAATCTGACGTATTGTATGGCAGACACTACAGGTTCCTTGAACCTTCTTCGGCTTAACACCGGATATGATTGAATCAGATGGAAAAACCATTTGCGAGAGCGTGAAACGGACGAAATTTATTTGGATGGCTATAAACAGTGTTTGAAATGTAAATAGCTGAACGTTTTAGCAACGTTGCTAGGCAGCGCGCATTATGACGTCATCGTATCGTAGCCGTTAAACTGATGCAAAACGTAACGTTAAATTCCACATTTAAGTTGCACAGATCGTGAAATTTAACTTATAATATCGAAAAAACCTGATTTTGATGTAAGAAAATGTGTAGATATAATTGATCCTGGCATCAAAAGAAATCCAACAGTATAAAAATCAAGACGTAACGAGCTCGCGTTAATCCAACACGCTTCAAAAGACTCAGAGATAAAAACCATCGACTGACTCGCTGCGTTGTCGTTTAGGTCCATGTTTATTATTATTATTATTTATTTATTTAAATTTTTTTTAAAATTATTATTATTATTATTATTATTATTATGATGATGATTATTATTATTATTATTATTATTATTATTATCATTATTATTATTATTATTATTATTATTATTATTATTATTATTATTATTATTTTTTTTTTTTTTTTTTTTTTTTTTTTAATTTTTTGCCCCGAGGTACACAGGATCCCTCGGGGACTTATCTAGCGCCTAACATAAAATCAAAGTCTGGAACGGCCCTACTCATCTTCTGTTTCTTGGTCGGCGAAAGTGCCCCTAAAGGCCACGGCATTATAGCGTTGCATCATGAGTGAGATTCGTTGGAACAAAAATGTCGTCTCTCGTGGGTCCCCCGTTACAATGCTTAGCTTTCGTCCCAGGTCCGAAATTATTATTATTGTTATTATTATTATTATTATTATTATGTCAAATTTTTTTCATAAATTAATATAAGGCTATGTGTCTCCATTTTCTGGTTTTTTACTTTGTATTTCATAAGAGAGTCTCTGTGGACATTATCTAACCTCAAGAGTGCCTCATTTAAATCATTTATTGTATTTTTTATTGTCATTTTCATCATTTCATTATTTTATTATTGTGACCTTTTCATTGTCTTTATTATTATTTAAAAAAAGAAAATCAATATTATTATTATTAGCCTATTATTATTATTATTTTTATTATTATTTTTATTATTATTGTTATTATTATTATTATTATTATTATTATTATTGTTAGAGTTTTGGCCCAGCTGTTGCAGCTGGTTGTTTGCTGCTACTGCCGGTAAATAGATTGTGTGACGTAACGCTGTTTGCGCTACTGCTTGCTGCCGCGCTGCCGCTGTCAGTTGAGTTTTGGCTCCGCCTCCTAGCCTTAAACTATTTTGGTCCACTAGCCTTAAACTGGTTACCAAGCGCGGTTGCTAGATGACGTAACGCTGCTGCCCCCGCTGGGCGTAAACTGTTTTAGCCTGCTAGGCGTAAACTATATTGGCTCCGCCCACTAGGCTAAAACTATATTGGCCTGTTAGGCTTAAACTATATTGGCCCACTAGGCTTAAACTATTTCGGCCTGTTAGGCCAAAACTATTTCGGCCTATGCTGTTGCGTATATAAGAAAGCTCGTGTCACGGTTGCGACACAGACGAATGGCCTGGTGAAGAACGCCGTAAAACGCGTAGTAGCTGGCTGATGATCTGACTTGACGAGCGGTAAAACGTTTGTTGAGTGACACTGTTGTGGAGAGAGGTAAAATCCTGAATCTGTGCCTCGAGCTCGAACTTCGGCCTCTTCAGGTGCTCCTCCACGTGACTGGGGTTACGGTTTCTGACTACCGTAACCTAGCTGACGGACGAAGCTGCTACGACGACGATCCACGGCTGGCGCTGCCGGTCTGACGACGATCCACGGCTGGTGCTGCAGGGACCGATACCTCGGTCTGCCCTGCCCTTCGACGACGATCCACGGCTGGTGCTGCAGGGACCGATACCTCGGTCTGCCCTGCCCTTCGACGACGATCCACGGCTGGTGCTGCAGGGACCGATACCACGGTCTGCCCTGCCCTTCGACGACGATCCACGGCTGGTGCTGCAGGGACCGATACCTCGGTCTGCCCTGCCCTTCGACGACGACCCACGGCTGGTGCTGCAGGGACCGATACCTCGGTCTGCCCTGCCCTTCGACGACGATCCACGGCTGGTGCTGCAGGGGCCGATACCTCGGTCTGCCCTGCCCTTCGACGACGACCCACGGCTGGTGCTGCAGGGACCGGGACGACGGTCTGCCCTGATCTTCGACGACGATCCACGGCTGGTGCTGCAGGGACCGATACCTCGGTCTGCCCTGCCCTTCGACGACGATCCACGGTTGGTTCTGCGGGGACCACGGTTGCTTCTGAACTGATACGCTCAAGCCTAGTCGGCTAATCTTCAATCTACAGTTGAAGTCTTATCCAGCGGACGATTCTACGACAATTCTACGACACCCGAACGACTGGGGCTGGTTCTCGGATCCTGGTGAACTTTTGCCCAGCCCTAGTCCGTAACATTATTATTATTATTATTATTATTATTATTATTATTATTATTATTATTATTATTATTATTATTATTATTATTATTTTATTAATTTAAAAATAAATAAAAAAAATTTGCCCTGAGGTACTTCATTTCCCCAGGGACTTATGGAATATTATTAACTGAAGAATGATCGTCTGGTGGGTCAGGCCTCGTCTTCAGGGTGTGAGGCAAAAGTACCTTTGAAAGCGACCAGGTTGAAGCGTTGGATACAAATGGACAGACGTTGAAAAAGAAAGAAAGCTTCACGTCTGTCACCAGTGATAGAAGAGATGCGGCTGCCATTTATGAAGTCTGAGGCTGAAGGATTGAACGGGCCCAATGTCTCTATGGCCACCGGCTGAAAGATGTAGGAAGCGGGCAGCCCTCCGTATTTCTGCTCTTTGCGGATGGCCGCCTGCACTGATGCTGGCCCGACCAAACCGTTCGGGTGGGTTATGTTTGATGCTGCACAAGTGTGGACAATGGTGGAATCCCACGCCAAGTACTTCCCACCTGCCCAAGGAATGAGGGTTGCCCCGTCCGGCCTTTTTCCATCAGATCTGAAGAGACCCGACGGTTCCTCGATGCTTGGAATGTCAGCTCTGAGGAGGGCACGCCAAATGATGTCATTTATGGCGTGGTGACGAAGAGAGCGACCCATGGCTCTCGTGCAGACGAAACCATGATGCCCCTCGGGGCCAACTTCTTCGCCACAATGGCATGTGTGAGGACCACACAAGTCCAAGCCCAACCTCAGGCCCACCGCCACCCGGACCGCCTCATTATCCAGGACAAGGCCACAAGCGGCGATTGGAAGCGCGGACAGCCAGTCAGCTGAATGGGGACTGCCCGACGCGTCCAGCCTGGCTCGGTCGACTAAACCGACGGCGCTCTGGCAGATTTCCGCCTTATCCTTATTATTATTATTATTATTGTAACAACTTCATTTATTGAGAAAACAGACAACTTCCTATTCTAACAACAACTCCGAAGAGTGAAAAATGCTACTATTGTACTTGGTCCTCGTCACCGGTGTCATGAATAAAAGTTCCCCTAAACGCTATTGCGTTGTAGCGTTGTGTACAGATAGATAAGCGCTGAAACAGATGTGTAGACTCCTGAGGGTCGCTCGTGGTGGTAGTCAGCCGACGAACTAGTTCCCCAATGAACTCGCGACCTGACACGTTAATTGGCCCCAATCATTCTAACGCGATCGGAACGAAGCTGTGGGTTGCAGGGAGATCTGCATATTTAGTTATCTTGCGTGAGGCTGCCAGCTCAGCCGCACTTCCAGGTGTCGTCGCTGTCTTATTTATGTATGATGCGGCGCAAGTATGTATGCTGGTTGCGTCCCAGGTTAAGTATTTTCCTCCCGCCCAAAGTATGAGGGTCGCCCCATCTGGCCTCTTACCGTCGGTGCGAAGGAGCCCTGGGGGTTCTTTCGAACTCGGAATGTCCGCTCTTTTAAGCGATCTCCATATGATGTCGTTCATCGCAAAGTGAGAAAACAGACAGCGACCTTCCGATTTTTTGCATACCAACCCATGGTGGCCTCCTGGGTCTGCCGTCTCGCCACATCGGCACTGATGTGGGGCACACAAGTTCAGACCAAGGCGTAGGCCGATCGCCACTCGCATCGCCTCGTTGCTAAGGCCTAGTTCGCACGATGCAACTGGCAAGGTGGATAGCCAGTCTCCGGCGTGAGGCGCTGAAATTGCTCCCAATCTGGCTCTGTTGAGCGGGTCGCTGTTCACGGACCACACCAACGCCTTGTCTTGATTGATCAAGGGTCTGTCCCATGACTTCTGCTTAGCCCGTGCTGACGCCTCGCCTGGCAACGTTGAGCTGTGAGCCTCTATAATTTCTTTCTCGTAGTCGTCGAGTAATTCTTCGCGGTCGAGGATGGCCATCCCGAGTGTCTTGGTCGATGCAGCTGAAGCTAAGAAAGCTGAAGCCAGCATCGTGACCCGTCTCACGCCGAGACCGCCATCTCTAATTGGCAGCCACTGAATGTCATTAAGTTCAATGTTAATAATCTTCTGAAGTCCAAATCTCATCTGAGTGTCGATTGTTTCCAGGAGGGGGTGTCCCCAGCATGGAGCCGACCGAAGTAAATATGTAAGCTTTGGCGCTCCAAAACAGGATCGAAGTAACATGAGTGCGCCTTGTGCTCCAAGACACGTGAGATCATTCAACGCCATCTCTAATATATTGCTGTGGACCTCTAGTGCTCGGTCCAGGGCTTTTCCTTTGAACAGTGGTGCACCCAGCAGAGTAAGGGATTCTCGTTCAACTCGCTGGAAGCCGGCAAAAACGTCCTCTGTGCGTTCCACATCTGAGAAGTATTCGCATTTGTGTCGGTTTAACTGGAAGCCCAATGATTGCTCAAGATCTGCTATTGTGGCAAGATCGTGTCGAATGTTGTCCATTTTGCCTCCTAGAGAGATGTCGTCTAGAAATCCAAGCCGGAAGTCGGCCTCCAATAGGGCTGAAGTGGTAAGCAGAAGAGCAAGGGCCCCAAAGGGTCGCCTTGGTGGGGTCCCACTTTGGACCGAACTTCGAAAGCACCAAACTGAAGAAGAGACTCGGCTGAGTATGCCTGGTATTATTATTATTATGCCTATTATTATTATTATGCCTATTATTATCACTATTGTCATGTTATGTTGTATGTTTGTATGTGCACTTGTTATAGCGCCCCTTCAAGCTCTCACTACTCAGAGGCGCTCCCGATGCAGAGCGGACACTGCATCGGAGTTTCACGCCGAAGCGCTGAGCAATTGTAAGTGAAGGACTTGCCCAAGGTCCTTACGCGGGGAAGTGGATTCGAACCTCGGACCTTCCGGCTCCAAGGCAACGACGCCACCACTAGACCACCGCGCCCCCATGTTATTGAAAGGCTACCCCTTTTCCAAATCGGGAAAAGTGTTAACGAAAGAGCCCGTGAAAGCCACAGCGTTAAAGCGCTGGACAGTAATTGAAAGTCTTTGAAAGAGAAAGGACGTCTCTCTCAGATCGTCCGACGCCTGCGACAAGTGACGACCCAAGTCAGTTAAGAAGGCAATTCCTCTAGAATTGACGGGACCTAGCGTCACCATGGCCAGCGGATTGAAGTCGTGTGTAACTGTAATTGACACATATTTTTGTTCCTTTCTACTATCTGCTATTTCTGCTGCAGCTCCTGCAGTGACAGCCGTTGCCTGTAGATAGGAGGGCGCAAGGGTGTCGACCACTGTGGCATCCCATGCGAGACATCGGCCCGCTTTCCATGGGATATGGGTGGTGCCGTCCGGTCTCTTCCCGTCCGAGCGTAGCATGCCCCGTGGTTCTTTGATCGCTGGAAAGCCGGCTCTGATGAGGCTACGGTGGATAAGATCGTTGATGGCAGCGTGCCTGGCGACGCGACCAAATCCCAGGAAACAGTAAAGGCCGTGTGTCCCTCTAGCGGTGACCTGAGTGCCACAAGCGCAGACGTGAGGTTGGCAGATATTGGCTCCTAGACGAAGCCCAACCGCCATCGCTTAGCCTGAGGCCGCAGGAAGTGATCGGCAGACAATGAAGCCAGTCGCTGGCGTGCTGGCGTGCTTGCTCGCTCTGCTCTGTAGGAGAGAGCAGCAGTTCCGTGAGCTCTCCTTCAAGTATCGGATTATCCCACTTCGCTTGTATGTTAGAAGGACAATATTCATCCAGGGAAAATCCATTTTTTAACTGCCAGAGAGACAGTATTATCGTGTATTATTGACATTTAAAATGTCATTTGAATTCAACAATCAATATGGATCTCAATGAGGAAACTTTTTCATGCAAGTCTACCCAGAAGACCAGAGGGATTTGTAGCGTATGTCATGTATCCCGACTACTCCATATCAAGGACGGTAATGTCCACCTTCACGGTCCCCGGACAAAACCATGCTCGGGTTCTAAGAGGCCACCATTGTCAAACCATGTCGCAGATATCTGGAACTCTCTACCCCCTTATGTTCGCAACTCCCCTAGTGAAACTGTATTTTGCTCTAAACTGAAAACTTTCCTCTTTGAGTCTACCTATAGAACGTAGATAGTTTTAATTACCACCGAACTTCAATGTGCACGTCTGAGCTTTGCAAGGAGGGCATTATCAAATTTCAGTTGTATTGTATTGTATATACCGCTAACTAATGACCAGTTTTGTACCAGAGATGCACCAGCTTCTACTACATTGAATTTCGACGAACAGTGTAATGTCGCAACAACCTCATCGAACGCTACTGACCGCTGTAGCCATAGCCATTGCCGTTCCACTTCTTTGGGAACAAAGTATATTTTAACTTCCGCCTGGAATACGATTAACTTCCGACCCATCACATGAGCTCATCAAAACTCCGCCTCTCGTTATCTCCCCACTGGTCTTTCACTCAAAACCGAAAACATTGCTCTTCCGCAAATCCTATCCTGATTATTCCGATTCTCCTCACATCCCTCGTCATTTCGACTCTAAACATCACCCACCTTAGCCGTCCATCTGTCTGCCTGCCTGACTCTCCGGACTTGACCAGCTGCCTATCGATTTCTTTTTATTAAGCGTGGTCCCGGCGACTTCGCTTTTGTGGGCGCTGTAGAAGTCTCGAGATTACGATTACGAATAAGATTACGATATTGCAGTGACACTATCACCCACTCACCATCCATCATAAGCCCACATTCCGCTGTATAATCCAACTGCAATTTTACCAGGGTTTGTTTCCGTTCCCTGGAATCCCGTCGCCAAGTGCTGTGTGTGACCTGTATAAGGGAATAACTGTAAAATTATAGTTTATTTGGCCCATTGTCAATGCTCGGTACTCGGTACAGGATTGATAAAAACAGATTATACAGGTCATAAAGATTATTGAAACGTTGCGCAACAGGAAGCCCGGAAAAGCTAAAGGCTTATGAAGAAGGCAAAGCGACTAACACAGTTGAATTACGGAAGTTGACATGCGATATCTTTTATTTATCTGGTGAGCAGTGCAAACAATCTAGGTAATTATCTAGTGCGCACTAGAAAAATCTATGCAATATAGCTTTGTATTAACTACGGAAGCCCATAGGCGATATGCGATATTTTTTATTTATCTAGTGCGCACTGGATAACTGATTGGATAACTACCACAAAGCCATATTGCTTAAACTTTATTTAGTGCGCATTATATAATTATCTAGTGCACGCTAAACAAATACATCGTGTCTAAAAAAACTGTGATATATTGTTTTGGTCATAATTTCGTCAAATTACCACCAATTTTAATAACTTTTGGCAAAATGGCTGAAATTTTATGATATAAATAAATTTTCCCTCACCTGACTCATATCACCGCACTACCTTGTTAAAGTCATATGTTTAAATTTTTCATACAACGGCGTCTCGAAACTTGGCTGCACTGAAATCCATTGTATCTAGCCGGGAGTCATAGTGGATCGGGCATAGGCCTACTATCGCGACAACCCTCTTGGCCAGAAGGTGCTGTCATACATATGACGGATATCCCAGGGCCAGTTTTTGTCTTTCAACACGATGGCGCCCCGGCGCATCGAGTGCACGACACCGTCTCTTTACTGGAGCCAGAGACGCCCGACTTCCAATACTGTTGCCACCGAATTCACCAGATAGCATATGGAGTGTGCTGCAGGAGAAGGTTTACCGGTCCAGAATAGCCTACTTAAAACGCGCCTTATCAACGAGTGGCGCGCTCTCACCAGTCGATCGTTGATGCTGTTATCGGCCAGCGGCGTCTAAGCGCTTGTCCGTGTATGCGGGGCACATTTCGAGCACCAATTCTAACACTTGAGAACAGATTTGTCAAAACAATTCGAAAACTCTGCTAAGTAAACCATATTTTACTTTACTGCGTGCAAGTTCGGTTGTCAGAAAGTTTGTTGCAAGTACGTCTAATAAAAATTTAAGCGTCATATGAAAAATTGGTACATCAGTTTTTAAAAGGTAGTGCGGTGAAATGAGCATAAGGTCCTGTTGCAAGTACTTAACTGAAAATTTAATATATAACATAAAATTTCGGCCATTTTGCCATCTACCAACCAAAAGTTATTAAAACTGTGGATGGAAATTTGACGAAGTTCTGACAGAAACAATTTTGCACAGTTTTTCTGAAACACGGTGTAGTTATTTAGTGCGCACTATATAAATTTTTAAATATCGCATAACCCTATAGGCTTTCGTAGTTAATAGTTTACATAGCGCAAAATCAAACATACCTGCGTATACGCACGCAGATCCAGTCAATATGGGTCAAAGTAGGCAGATAGGCAGGTAAACAGGCAGGCAGAGACACACATGGGTTGAAAGATAAGTGAATATATATGTATATATATATATTATATACTATAGTCAGTAGCGGATCCAGAACTATTTCAGGAGGGCCAAAATCTTAGATCTTGGACGGGAAAAAGTAAAATTTTTCGAAAGTTCTAAAAATAGTGGCCGGTCGTTGAGGTAAAAAGTAGTTTTAATTCCCCAAAAAAGTTGATTTTTTTTTTTTAGTCATCTGCCAAATTTTTCGGAAAAAATCATACCATTTCATCCGCCAAAAAAGTGTTGATGACCTTTTTTTTTAGTCCTCAACTTTAAAACCGATTGGGGGGGGCACGTTCCATACAATTTTCCGAATAGGAGGAGGGGCCAATATCCATTACACCTATATTCGCATTGCTGATTTCAGACCAAATGGGGGGGCCACGGCCCATGGGAGTTTTCAATGGGGGGCCATGGCCGGATTGGCCCCCCCTGGATCCGCCCCTGACTATAGTATGCATTTATTTTGATTATATATCTATATATAAAATGATTAATAACGAAAAACTAAGAATATATTTTGCGTTCTGAAGGTGGTGCAATGTGAACGTGCATACATACACATGCAGAGCCTACATAACATACCCTATTGCTGAAGAACTTAAGGAAACTTGCCTTGAAAAAGCCTAACGATTCCACCGATGATGATTACTGCCAAGGCAATTAATTTAGCGACTGTGAAGATTATCTGTATTCGGGAAGCCAGTTTTGCGCTGTATATATTAATTGCGGATAAAATTCCTACAAGAAGCGAGAAAACATGATTGTTCAATATGATTCGTATTTCAATAATTATTATTGCACCACATCATTGCGACTTAATTTGCATATTTGGAATGTATCAGGCGCCGCGCGTTGGTTGCCACTTTAAAATAGGGATAGGGTTAAATCATGATTTTGTCCGTTTCTGTTTCTATCTAGCAATTGATGATAGTGTATGTGGAAAGAATCGATGACAGGATGATCTTAGTGACAATGATGTTGAAGTTTTGGCACGGTGTGTTTGCAGCTGGCGTTGCTGTTTGCAGCTGGCGTTGCTGTTTGCAGCTGGCGTTGCTGTCCGCTTGCTTGGCCTGTTGATCTTGGTCTGCGTGGTCGACTGGGTTGTAGCCCGCTCGCCGCGCCGGCGGCCCGGGTTCAATTCCCAGTCGGATCTTTACTGCGGGTGGCTCGGTCGCAATATAAACGTGGAGTGTGAGGTTGTTCTCTGCCTCCGACACTAATCATCTTCGATATGAAACAGTGTCGTTAAGCCCTGAACTCTTCTTCTTGCTCAGGCAGAGATCCTGCGTGGTCGAGTGGGTTGTAGCCCGCTCGCCACGCCGGCGGCCCGGGTTCGATTCCCGGTCAGAGATTAGTTTCTCGGATCTTTACTGCGGGTGACTCGGTCGCAATATAAACGTGGAGTGTGAGGTTGCACTCTGCCTCCGACACTAATCATCTTCGATATGAAACAGTGTCGTTAAGCCCGAATACAACAACAACCTTGCTCAGGCAGTCGAAATCAGGTTCGAGTAGCGGTAGAACGCAGACCCGGGCAAAGATTTACTTGTAGAGGGTGTTAGACTTTGAAACTCGGCCTTGAGCGAAGCATCGGTCTAGAGGTTCGGCGTCTCTCTACAGACGATTGTGTGCAGCTGCTACGACGACGGTTCTAATCCTGGTGCTGCAGAAGTCACTGGAGCTTGACGACGCCGGTTTGATTCCTGACCACTGTGAATCTAATCCGACCATTCACGCAAGCGTCATTGCCTGCTGTGATCGCTTTCGACGACGAAACTCACTTGCTACTGAGTCCGTTGTACTGGCGCTACAGAAGTCACCGAAACTTGACGACGCCGGTTCGATTCCTGACCACTGCGAATCAACTCCGACCATTCACGCAGGCGCTATGATTGTACTGGCCTGCTGTGATCGCTTTCGACGAAGAAACTCACTTGCTACTGAGTCCGTTGTACTGGCGCTACAGAAGTCACTGGAACTTGACGACGCCGGTTCGACTCCTGACCGCCGCGAATCTACTCCGACCTTTCACGCAGGCGCTATTGCCGGCTGTGACCCTTTTCGACGACGAAACTCTTCTTGCTGCCGTGACCGTTGAAAACTGTGACGCTGTGAAGAGTGCGAACTGACTATCCGAATAAAGGCGCTATAGAAGTTGTTGCGAACTGTGATAAAACATTGCGAACTCTGACACTCTGAAGTTGCTACAACGACATTGCTGTGGCTACTTTCCGCATTATCTCTGTCGTTTCTTAATAAATGAGCTCAAAGCCTAGTCGGCTAGTCTTCAACCTACAATTGAAGCCTTATCCAGCGGACGAATCTACGGTACCCTGACGACTGGGGCTGGTTTTCGGCATCCTGGTAACTTTCGCCCAGCCCTGGTCCGTTACAATAACAACCAGTGGACATAACAATTATTGTACAAATGTACACCGTGGTTAAAAAATTTAGCCAAAGTGCTTTTCAAATATATCCAATGCCTGATAACATATCAAGCTAAAAGTTTACAAATATTTAGACAATTGGACCAAGAATATAATTCAAAAATTACACGAGACAAGGTTGAACGAATAAAAGATGCGAATCTTTAAACTTCATATGCCGAAATTGCAGTTTACAAGCAATTTTCTGTTAGACTCAATGAAATGTAAGACAAACTGTTTTTCTTACTGTCTAATGTCTGATGATTAATCATACTAAAATTATCCCAATATTTAGCGAATTGAACCAAGAATATTATTCCAAAATGTCATTTCATAAATTTGAACGAATATAAAGATATGGCATCTCCCGAAATATCAGTTACCAGTAAGTCTCTTGTGGTGTCCGTTGCGGTTTCGGCGTTTGGTCGTTCCCATTTTAAGTATTCATAAAAATTAATTGGACCTATCATCGCGACGTTCTGCTGTCACAACATCTTCTACCTATAATCATAAATCTAGCCCCAGAAGGCTGCTTTTTCAACAGGACAGTGCCCCAGCCCAAAGAGCCAAGAAAACCATAGAAATGCTGACAAGAGAGACGCCAGACATTTCTCCCACAATATGACCTCTGAAGAGCCCAGATGTGAATCCATCCCACTGCAATGACGTGATGCAAGGTCAAGTCTATAAATGGATCTGAAGCAACGCTTGTTGGAAGTGTGGGATGACCTGGACCAGAGGATAATCGACGATGCTATTGTCCAATGCATGGAGCCAGCTCTTCCAGGCCTGCGTGTAAGCAGGAGTAGGACGATTTGAGCACCTTAATTAATTAAATAATCAAACCATACTGTTGGAATCATTATTGTTAGTTCAATTCACTACATATCTAGAAAATTTTAGAATGATTAATTATCACGCTATAAAGATAATGAAAACAGTTTGACTTACATTTCATTGAATATAGCAGAAATTTGCTTGTAAACTTAAATTTTGGCATATGAAGTTGAAATATTCATATATTTTTATCCGTTCAACTTTATCTCGTGAAATTTTGGAATAATATTCTTGGTCCATTTATCTAAATCTTTGGAAAATGCAAGCTTGATAATATAGGGTGTCTCGATAGGTCGTGAACGATTTAGAATGCAAACAAATATATGTTATACACAATATAATATGGAAAGTTTGTTTGCATTCTAAATCGTTCACGACCTATATATGTCATCAGGTATTAGTTAGATATATACGCAGAACATTTTAGCTTACTTTTTTAACCACGGTGTATATGCCTACATCAATACATGATGTAGGTGGATGTCATGTACAAACAAAATAGAGAGATGCCTCAAAACATCGAAGAAACTGATAGAATTCTGCAAAAGACAGAGACTTGTAGTGACTAACACATCGTTTCAACAAGAAAACAGTCATGGGCATGGTATGGTGTCTCTAAACGTGAGAACTATGATTTTTAGAGGATAATTATTCTGGTATCATAAGGTTCTGAAAAAATGAACGTGTACTTTGGCGATGTTGCATAACGCTCAAGAGCGGTTTCAGCATATTTTCACGTTTCACTTCTTATAATTTCATTATAAGTTAAATACATTTTGCGCTAGATTGAGTCTGTGTCATATCGTTTTATCGAAATTATGCAATTATCAATCGTCCGGTTATGAACTGTCCATTGATCAATCGTCCGCGCACCATCTCATTATGCATGCATCCACACTCCTCCTCCTATGCCTCCGCTGCCTTGCAAGGGTGTCCGCTGTCGCCATCATGACTGTTTAATATCTACATCTATATCTATAAGAAAGGATGTAAGTATGTATGTATGTATGTATATGACTTTGTCCCGAATGCACGCCCACAGTTTCGCAGCTATTGACCTGAAATTTTGCAACTAGACAGGGGTTCATCAAACGTAGCAAGTGCAGGGGTTGGCAATTTTCTAACCCCATGGGGGCCAGGATGGGGAGAATTTTGCGGTTGGTGAAAAACTTTTTTTTGCAGCTATTGATGCCAAATTTTGCATTTAGATAGATTACCGTCAGGTCCTTCCAGAAAACGACTTGGCGAATCTCTACCACCAGGGGGAAAATGGAGGGGGGCCAAAAACTCCATTGTCCATATTTTTACACCATCGCCATAGTTTCACAGCTATTCATCTGAAATGTTGCAGCTAGATAGAATGCCACCGGGACCACCTTGCCTCCCAATCAATTTCTGAGCAGAACACTCGATGGAATGCAGGAAATGTCGGACAACATACAAGAGATTGGAGCCATGGTGGGGCTACACATCAGTTCCGAGAAAACGAAAGCTATGATAATTGGACAGAAAGAATACCCACCTGTCATGATAAACCAGCAGCGCATAGAGTACGTTGAAAACTTTCAGTACTTGTGAAGTTACATCTCCAGATGTTACATCTCCAGAGA
>OX243826.1:31499540-31871904 GCA_945859605.1 Lumbricus rubellus | reverse complement strand
TACTACTACTACTAATAATATTATTATAAAGAGCGTTCCCCCACTTAATGTTTTAGGACTACACTACTGGATATAGGAATCATAGTTTATCATAGGATCATCTTATTAGCACCATATTCATGGGCGGAGTTTATCAGGGGCTAGGGGGGGCTAAGCCCCCCCCCCAAGAATCCACCGACTTTACCATGCATCAATGGTACATTTTGTGGAGACAACAAAAGAGAAAAAGGCCTAGACAGTGAGTTGCTGGCCCCCAGCCCCCCTACATCAAGACTGTGAAAACGAAGACTAGCAATGTGTAGCAGTACCGTAGTATAATTCGTTTAATGCGCAAAAAACAGGTTGGCAGAATGCAACCTGGGACAATGAGACAAACTAAAAGATAGATGTAGATATCAGTTATTAGTAGGCTATTATATTATATCACATTACTACCGTATTGTCACCTGGAAGTGAAGTGAAGTTCTAAGCATTTTTGATGGAAGTTCAAAGTTGTGCATTTGCTCTCTGATCATGAGACCTGGCCCGCGACTTCTGATCCGTGAAGTATTATCAACGATTTTCGGGTGTCTAAACACATCATCTTGATTTTAATATTATCAAC
Source organism: Lumbricus rubellus (assembly GCA_945859605.1). Taxonomy (NCBI): domain Eukaryota; kingdom Metazoa; phylum Annelida; class Clitellata; order Crassiclitellata; family Lumbricidae; genus Lumbricus; species Lumbricus rubellus. Next base: position 31,871,300 of record OX243826.1, on the reverse strand, counting down.
GATTTTCGGGTGTCTAAGGTCATCATTTTGATTTGAATATTATCAACGATTTTCGGGTGTCTAAGGTCATCATTTTGATTTTAATATCATCAACGATTTTTGGGTGTCTAAGGAGATCATTATGATTCCAGTATTTTCAACAATTTACGAGTCTCTAAGGACACCACTTTGATTTTAGTATTACCAATGATTTTCGGGCGTGTAAGGACATCATTTAGATTTCAGTATTATGAACGATTTTCGGGTGTGTACGAATATTATTTGATTTCAGTATTATCAACGATTTTCGGGTGTCTAAAGACATTTTGATTTTAGTTTACGGAAACAAAGTATTTTTAATGAGATTTCAAATGACTCTACTACTTAACACTCGAGTGCCCAAGGTATTTTTTGGTACACGAAGGCCCAAGGGGGGGTCCGCGCGGACCCCAGCGTTTTATGTTAATATCTTGAGAAGGGATTGGAATATCGTCACAGAATTTAGTTCTATGTGATCCCAAATGAATTTCCAATCGATTGGTGTATCTTATATGACAATAACACCACCTGGTGTTAAATAATAGTGTAAAATCTCGTGATACACATTTTACGCTTGCTTGCGTTATTGACCAAAGGAAGCCCAGCGTTTTCATGCCAATATCTTGAGAAGGGATTGGAATATCGTTATAGAATTTATTTCAATGTAATCCCAAATGAATTTGCAATCGATTGATGTATCTCATAGCACAATAACACCACCTGGTGTAAACTAATAGTGTAAAAATCTCGTAATACATATGTTATGCTTGCATGCTTGCGTTATTCATCGAAGGAAAGCCTATACGTCCCGCGCGGACCCCAGCGTGTTCGTGTTAATATCTTGAGAAGGGATTGGAATATCGTTATATAATTTAGTTGTAAGTAATCCCAACTAAATTTGCAATCGATTGATATATATTATATCACAATAGCACCACCTGGTATAAGATAATAGTTATTGACCAGTAACCATGCGCTTGTATGAATATCAGCCGCATATATTGCCTTAGTATATGCTGTGGTTGTGGGGTGCAGGGTTGGACAATACTCATGCAAAATATACCATTCTATGCCCAAATGGTTGCTTTAGGAATACCTAAAAGCATTTATGCAGATCCCTAGCCTTTAAAAAGTTATCCGGGAAAAACAGGCCTGGGGTCCGGTCGGACCCCCCCCCCCCTTGGGCACTCGAGGGTTAAAAAAGGTGTATCCACACATATTGTCTGGATTATATGAGATCTCAGATAAACTCGATGACTAAAAATTAAGGCGTGTCCGCAGATTTAGTGTGGTTTGCATGTGATTTCAATTAAACTTTATAACTAAAAAAGGTGTTTCCGCAAAAATAGTATGGTTATTATGAAATCTCAACTCGATGACTAAAAATGGTGTTTACGGAGAATTGTTTTTTATGAGATTTCAATTAAACTTGCTGACTAAAAATGGTGTGTCCTCAGAAATAGTATGGTGTTTATGATATTTTTAAATCGATGACTAAAAAAATCATCATCTTTTGGGCCGAGGGGAATATTTTTTTAGCCCCCCCCCCCCCAAGAACGGAAACCAAACTCCGCCCATGACCATATTGCGATGATGACGTCGTCTGTAGCGTATACGTCATATAGCATTGCATTCAACGATGTTTTATGCACTTGCCACTGCATGGCGGGATATAATTATGGAAGGTCTGCTGCTGGAAAGGAGACTTGTCTGTATAGCCTAACTGCTTTAAACTGGATTCGCGCAGTGGAAGAAGAAGAAGAAGAAGGATGCAAATCATGCAATGACTCTGTAAACCGCAATCATTATGAATATGAAAGCGTCTTGTTATCACGATGACTGAACAATTTAGAGAATCTTACAAATTATTATTAGGACCCACTGGTAACATAGCCTAGAAGAGTACCCGGTTTGCGACTCAGTGCTCTGGCACTGCTCGCAATGTAAAGTGAAACACCACCCTTGTAGCCTATTTGTGCTGCGACTTCCAGCAAGTCATTCGCGCGCAGTTGCTCAGCGCCGTATAGCCTAGTGATGACTGTGAGTCTTAAGACATAAGACATTCGGAAATATTAAAATGATCATAGAAATCTTCGATATTTCATTTTAAAACTTTTGCATCGGATCCTGAATATTATAAGAACTTTTGCCTACTAGCCACTGTAATAACTGCAGACATTTTGTAAAGCGCCGCTTGAATCAACTACGCGTTCGCGACCGAAACAAGTGTACGGAAGCCCATAGGGGATATGCGATATTTTTTATTTATCTAGTGCGCACTAAATATTATCTAGTGCGCACTAGATAGTATCTAGTGCGCACTAAATGTCCCCTAAGGGCTTCCCTAAAGTGAGAAGTAACATGTCAGACTTCTGAGTTGCAGTCGAGCCATGAGCAGCGGCGGCGGCCCACGCTGCAGTGTTTAATCTAGACGTCTCTGGGGGGGAAAGTTCCCCCCCCAGGATTGACATTTCCCCCCCCCCCAGAAAAATTTGACAAAATGATATTGGTTTTTAGTTACTATTTTCATCGTTGTTTTATATGAAGTGTTATAATATACCGTGATGTTATTTACTAATATTATATGATTGTATATTATTTACTATTATTATATATGATACTATCATGCTGCAATTAGTATAACTTACTGTATATATTTGTATAAACACTATTTTTGCACAACTAAAAACAGATATGATGTCCACACCAGAAAATTTGAGTAAAAATTTAATGCTTATAGTTTTAGTTGCTGTTTGCATCATCGTATTACGTGAATTGTTATAATATACTGTAATATTATTTATTATTATATGGTCAATGGTTATAATGTTATTATTTACTATTATAATATATGACACAATCCTGCTAAAATGAGAATAACTTACTGCTAATATTTGTACAAATACTACTTTTGTACAACTGAATGGCTTCTCAAAAGTGGCATCCTTCAAATTTTAAACTGTAGGCCTAAAATTTCAAAATGTTTGGTCCTATTATTTGAACACATATATAGTAAAACCTAAAAACAACATCATTACTACACATGGTTTCTTGAAATTGGCACCGGTAGTTTATTAGTTCTTGGTTGGTTTGTGTACCATTAAATATGATTTCAGAAAGTATGTCCTGGTCAGCAATTCAGGACCATCTTGGGAACAGGGTTAAACTGATATAGTGCTGAAAAGTCAGCCTATATAGGCTACTATTATATTCATGTCTGCATTTATTCAGTAGAATAACTCAGCAACAGGAGAACTGAGCTGCTGAACTCGATACATAAAGATATTTTTATTGTAATTATAATCATATATTATATTAGATCCTAAAACACTTTTTTATCAGTACTGAATAGTCTAATGGAGTTATTTTGCTAAAATGGCACCTTAAAAGAGGAGGCCTACCATTACAGTGTGGAAATAACCCCCTCCCCAAAAAAATATTTGTTAAGTGTTGCTTATATTTATTGAAGTTCACTCATATAAGCACTGAAAAGTGTACAGGCAGTTTGTTAAGATGACACCTTAAAATGCTGCCATTGCAATGTGGAAATTCAAAAAGTTTCTGATGGGGCTATGAAAAAGTGCAGGTATTTTGTTAAGATGGTACCTTAAAATGCTACCATTGCAGTGTGGAAATTCAAAAAGTTTCTGATGGGGCTCTGAAAAAGTGCACGTATTTTGTTAAGATGGTACCTTAAAATGCTACCATTGCAATGTGGAAATTCAAAAAGTTTCTGATGGGGCTCTGAAAAAGTACAGGTATTTTGTTAAGATGGTACCTTAAAATGCTACCATTTCAATGTGGAAATTAAAAAAGTTTCTGATGGGGCTCTGAAAAAGTGCAGGTATTTTGTTAAGATGGTACCTTAAAATGCCACCATTTCAATGTGGAAATTAAAAAAGTTTCTGATAGGGAGGGGGCACATCCCCCTCCCCATACCCCTCCCCCTGTGGGTCTCGGCGCTACGCGCCTCACGAGCGTCCTTCGGACGCTCGATTGTCTCCCCCCCCCAGAAACCTGAATTCCCCCCCCAGCGGGCGGGGACTAGATTAAACACTGCCCACGCTGTTGGTTGCACGAAGATCAGTCAAAGGAGAAATGCAGGTGATATTAGTTATAGAATGAATGCAATATTATCTCAGACTTTGCAAGAGAACAGAAATCGAATATTTGGAAATGATCTCTCGCTTAAAGACCGATATCTTAGTTAAGCTGGCACACACGTGTGAGCACTGCAGTCGACTGAACAGTTCCTAAGTCTATATTTATTTAGGCCTACCGTCAATTAGGCCTACTGATCAAACGTATTTCTATGTATTATTAATTGGTGCATTGATAGGCCTACAAGTATGCTACCATTGATGCACTGATAGCCATTCATTGCGAGACTGTAACCAGTGTCGCACGAACACGTGTAACTTCCGATCGTATTTAAACAAAGCTGTTCACATTTGTTGGTCCGTTTGCTTTTGCACTCGTCAGTATCTGCAGTAGACAAAACAATTCCTTGAAAGTTTAATGAGCATTAATATTAAACTACAATATGGATGAAAACCATGCTTCAAAAGACCAACGTGACTATAGTCTACGTCCAACTGTTTTAATCCGAGAAATTGCAATTACTTAATTAATTGGGGATGAATTTAGAAGAGCAGCGACGACGACGACGACGACGATGATGATGACGACGACATTGATGATGACGACGACGATGATGATGATGATGACAATGATGATGACGACGACGATGATGACGATGATGATGACGACGAAGCGTGCAGCGCAGCAGCAACCAATCTCATAGTAAGCTTACAACCAGTGAAGCATGATTACACTTATAATTATTATGTCGCCACTTCAAAAGAAAGTTAAGAAACTCCTCAGAGCCGGTCCTAGATCGGGAGCGGCTCACAGCAGTCACAGGCTCACAGCAGCAAACCATGATCCAAGAAACTGGTTTTCAAACGCTGGCGGAAGTGGGCAAAGAAAACGAAGTAGTTCATTTATACAGAGATTGCTATATTTAACTTATTGCATAATATTATGATGAACCGACGACAATTAACAGATTATAAAAAAAACAGCTTAATTGAGGAAAGCAGTTGTACATGCTTCGAGATTTGCGTAGGCCTACAACTAATAGAGGATCTGTACAGTAAGTCCATGAGTGCAGTTCGAGTTGATAGAGAGCTTACAGAATGGTTTAGAATCACAGTGGGGGTAAGGCAAGGGTGTGGGATATCGGCAGATTTATTCAACATGATCCTAGAGGCGGTGATAGGACTCGCAATGCGAGATGAAGAAGAAGGAGTAAATCTAAATGGACGCCTAGTGAACAACCTACGGTTTGCCGACGATATTGACATAATAGCCAACTCTCAACAAAAGTTACAGGAATTAACGGACAAGGTGGACGATAGTAGCAGGAGAATGGGATTGAAGATAAACGCGGAAAAAACAAAAACAATGATAATAGGAAAACAACACAAGGAGCTGAAAGTGACTTTAGACGGCAGGATACTGGAGCAGGTCACGAAGTTTGTATACTTAGGAGGGCTAATAACAGAGGATGGAAAATGTACGGACGACATCAAGAGAAGGATCGGCCTAGCATGTGCGGTATTTGGTACACTTGGCAAAATGTGGAGGACAAAGAGCATCTCAATCACAACCAAGATGAAACTCTATGGAACCTTAGTGGTACCAGTACTGCTGTATGGTTCAGAGTGCTGGTGTCTGCGTAGAGAAGACGAGAGAAGATTGCTGGTGGCTGAAATGGGTTGGCTGAGGAGAATCAAGGGCAGGAGCAAGAGAGAGAGAATCAGGAACGAGAAGACAAGAGAGGAGCTGGGCGCAGAAGAAACGGTAGTGGAAAAAATCAGGAAAAGACGGCTCAGATGGTTCGGTCATGTGGAGCGCATGGAGGGAAAAAGACTACCACTCGCGGCCCTGCATGGGCATATAGAAGGAGAGAGAAGCAGAGGAAGACAACCAAAGACTTGGATGGACAATGTCAGAGAGGATCTGAAGATGATGGATATCGGTATACCAAGAGCAAAGGATCTCATCAGAAATAGACAAGTCTGGAGAAGTCATGTGAAAGCCTCATCGTCGTCGCATGACTGACGGAAGAGAGAAAGAAGAAAGAAGAAGACGCAGGAACGTAACTAGGATTTTTCGTTTGGGGGGGCTTAAGCCTTAAGTATGACCAATACTTAAAGTGTAAAAGAAGAAGTGCCAGGACGCTGTATTGTAATTGGTCGTGAGTGGCGGCGCCGAAGGCGCGAAGTTGCGAGTGCCGAAGGCACGAAGCCCGTCCCGATTAGGGGGCCAGAGGGAGGGTCGTAAGCTCCCCAGCGACCAGCGCATTTTTGGCTGTGTCGACCTCAAATGGAGCCATTTTATGGCTCTTGTTTGCCAGCTATTTGTGAACGGAAAAGTCGCGAAAACTTTAAGAATAAGTGGTTTTTCAGTGTCGCAAAGCTCAAGCTACCAGGATAACAATAAAACTAAAACTGCTACTGTAAAAGAGAAGGGTTTTGTATTTACCGTAAGCTCCCCCAGCGGGGTCTGGGGCGGAGCCTCAGCGACCAGCGCATTTTTGGCTGTGTCGACCTCAAATGGAGCCATTTTTAGGCAGTCATGGCCGGTCGTCCGTAACTGCATGTACGCCGTCCATGCGGTAGTCTATTTAAATTAGCCGTAAGCATACAACGGCTTGATTTCATTTAGGGGGGGGCTTCAGCTTCGTTTGGGGGGCTTAAGCCCCCCAAGCCCAACGCTAGTTACGTCACTGGGCCTACGCCTGACCTAGCGTTAGTATATATGTAGTCGATATATATATATACAATTATATATAATTATATATATAATTAAATATATATATATATATACTAGCTGAACCCGGCCACGCGTTGCTGTGGCTGAAAAGAGCATCCAACCATCCCTCCCCCTCCCCCTCCCCTCCCTCTCCCCTCCCCCTCTCCCACCAACTAACCCTTCCCCTTCCCGCCCCCACCCTCCCCTCCCCTCCTCCCGCTAGAGCCCAAGAAATGCGAAAGGCCGCTTTTTGAATTAACGGAAATTATTTATGACGTCATGGCACGCAACCTCATTGAATGTTTCGTCTTGTCAGTGTTGATTAGCGGCGACGTGGAAATTGCACAGAAATAGCCGTCGAATTTGATAAAATATTATTTTTTTTAAAGATTGCGGTTTTTGTAAGCAAAAAAAACATTCAAAGAACACGCACGTATTTGAATGGAACGTTTTGGTGAGATTTTGAAAAGAATCGCCCCGTTACTTTGGGAGATCCTGTTCGCCTAAGTTTGCAACGGTGCGAACGCCGTTACATTTTTATTTATATATATTATATCGAAGCATTCGATTCAGTGCAGCGATGAACTCTCGATCATCATTAATCATTCCGATTCATCGTATAGGCTTATCGTATTAAGAGGGGGAGGAGAGGGTGGCGGAGGGTAGGGGACAGGAAGGGAGAGGGGGCAGGGAGGGGAGGGCGAGGGGAGAAAGGCAGGGGAATGGAGGTAGGGAGGGACAGAGGAAGGGGGTGGGGCAGGGGACGGGCTTTTCAGCCACAGCAACACGTGGCCGGGTATAGCTATACTTAGTACTTAGTCCTTCCTGTGCAGCTCTGCACATTGGGCAAAGATGTGCAGAGCTATACAGTGCTTCTTCACTCCACTCTATTCATCGCCACCTCGACAGCATCGTTCCACGTCATCTCCAGACCTTGCAAATCCTCCCGTCCAGCTTTTCCATATCTTCTCTAGTTTTCCAAAAAGCCGCACTTGCCTTCCCAATACGAATCCTTATTTCTTTATCGCATCTACTGTCGGCTGATAGTGTGCTGCCAAGGTAACAGAAGTCTTCCACTATGTCCACACTTCTATCTGCAATCCTGATCTCATCTGTCTCCATCTACTTTCCCACCTTCATAATCTTCGTTTTCTCTGGATTTATGGCCAGCCCTACCATTGGCGGAGTTTGGTTTACGTTCTTGGAGGGGGAGGAGGCTAACCCCGAGCATAGGCCTTATTGGGGGAGGCTAACCCCAGAAAAGGATACCATTTTCATGGTAAAAAAGTTGAATCTGGGCCTTCTTGGAGGGGCTTAGCCCCCCAGCCCTGATAAACTCCGCCCATGAGCGCCTCCTCCTCTACTCTGCATGTTAGTTCCTTTACTCCCTCCCTTATGTTGTCAAGCAACACTGTTTGTACAGCTAGTATGTATTATGTATTATATCTACATAAATAAAAATGAAACTTTCCAATAGTTAGTAAATTTTTTTCGCGAAAAGGTACGCACCGATTGTTTTGAAAATTTACCGAAACCTTCCATTCCAATAGGATCGTGTCTTAAGATTTTTTCACGAAAACAACGCAATCTTTTCCACAAAAAGTGAACTTTGCAATCCGTTCGACCGCCATTTGCAAATTCAACAAAACCACAGGGTTGCCAGATTTCCGAAACGTTTTGTCCCGGAATCACGTTGTAAAGGCGCCCAAAAGTCGCGAGATTTACGAGACGCGAAATCACGATGTAAAGTCGCCCAAAAGTTGCGAATGACCAACTTTATCGCTGTGGGGGAAGGAACGGTGTGAGGGAGGAAAGAAGGAAGAGGGAGCGGGACGAAGAGAGAGGGGAGGAACCGGTGGAGAGGGATGGATAAGGCAGGGATGCAGAGAAGCAGAGGGAAGGGGAGGGGAGGGGAGAGGGAGGGGCGAGGGGGGACGGGGGAAGGGCAGGGGGAGTTTAGGTAGGGAGGGATGGTTGGACGCTCTTTTCAGCCACAGCAACGCGTGGCCGGGTACAGCTAGTATTTTATATATGTTTTATATATTATATATTTTAAAAAAATCCTGAACCAAAACAGCAAACAAACATGTATACAACCATTCATTCGTTCATTCATTCATTCATTCATTCATTTCGAGAACTTATATATAGCGCCTCTTCAGGAAACCTACTCAGAGGCGCTCCCAGTCCAACCACAGCTAAAAAATATGATTTGAGCGACTTATAAAAAGCAGGTGAATTTACCCTAGGCATAAGTCGCAAGGTTAGTGGGAGGCCATTTCAGATAGCAGGACCCACAGTAGAAAAGGCCCGGTAGAGGTGCGATCGAGCTCGAGGAACCAAAAGCTCACCCATTGTCGCAGAGCGAAGAGCTCGACGGGCTGTGAGGTCGGAGACAGGTCGACAAATTATAGCAGTGAACAATACTTTTACATAATTTGGTTACTTCTGGGGAGACCCATGCAGAAGGTATGGGCAATTCCGCTAATAGGGGCACCCGTCATTCGTGTAAAAATATTTTTTTAAATCACATGATAGCACATTCAATTTCAGGAATATTATAGATCATTAGGCCTAGGGAGAGAGAGGAAAAATTATTAATAAGCAATCGAAAAGTTGCAACTAAATCAACAAGAAAAACAACTCTTAACTAATGACTTAACTAATGTAGGCCTAACTAATGACCTAGGCTAACTAAGGGCTTGGCGAATCCACTGAGTATAGAAGCCATCACTATTAAATATCAGGAAGTGTTATAAGTAGGTAAAGGCGAAGTTTATTCTTAAATAATCTAGTGTTATGTTGAGACTTGAGAATGAAGATATGTAGGCAGAGAGTTTCAACATTGGGAGCCACCGAGCCAGTACATTGTAGGCCTACAGAGAATGTGCGTATAGGCTAGGGAATGTCATAAACAGTTAATTTTCTAGTTGAATAAGAGTGGCGAACAGAGGTAAGGTCAAACAAATCATCAAATGCAAGTGGAAAAAGGCCATGGGGCCGTCCATAAAGTAGGCTACGTCACGCTATTTTTGACCATTTTTAACCCCCCTCCCCTGTAACAAACTGTCACACTTTCTCGGACCCCCCTCTTAAAGTACGGCACACTTTCTCGGACCCCCCACCCCCTAAAGTACGTCACACTTTCGATTTTTTAAAAATTAGGCTAACACCTTATTCAAATTTAATCTAAAACACACTTCACTATTAAACTGTAAAGTTTCCACTTAAAAGAACTATCGCATTATTAAAATGACTTTAATAGTAGAATAGTTAATTGTCAACAGTTCTCACAGTTATTCATTGAAGCAGTAACGTACTCAATGTAAATTGAATTTGAAAACAGAAATTGCAAAAATTAGACTAGACAATTATATAATACACATCATTAAAAAAATGTGACGTCACACATGGCCTGACCCCCTCCCCTGTCACAAACTGTCACACTTTCTCGGACCCCCCTCTTAAAGTACGGCACACTTTCTCGGACCCCCCACCCCCTAAAGTACGTCACATTTTCGATTTTTCGATACACACATGGCCTGACCCCCTCCCCTGTCACAAACTGTCACACTTTCTTACACCCCCCTGGAGCGTGACGTACTTTATGGTCGGCCCCATGGTTATAGCGGTACTTATAAACTCTCCTAGTTGCAAGTGCCTAATTTGATCAGAGAGAAATGGAGGACGCTGCTGCTGTCGTTGCCTCTGGTCTCCGACCCTCAGGAATGAGGATGGACGGCATCATCATCAATTTGATCAACTTTTAATAATCCAAATTTCGAGCGATGTGGGCTCGGCGAGGAATATTAGCTATAAATCGGATTGCATATTTTTGAAGGGTGACTATAGTCTCACAAGATTAGATTTGTACGTGGATGTCCAAATTAAATTACAGTATAAATTATATTTATATGTGTTATACATTATATACACCGTGAGGCATAAAAAAAGGAACTCCCTAGGAAAATCGTTATTATTTCAACAATTTTCAAACAATGTCAATGAAATTCAGGAAAATTATAGCTAAGTAGCAAGCAATGTAAAAAAATTATTTAGTTTTTACAATTTACTGTCCGTCTTTAGCTTCTACGCATGCGCGAAGTCGCTTGCGCCATTCACGCACCGCCGAGTCAATATTCGCTGATCCAGATCGTTCCAAGCTTGCTGTCGCCTTTTGTTGCGTCGCTACCCTGCCTGCCTAGTGTATTTCATCCGGTTCACAGACGAAAAATTATTCACAGTTGTTTCTCGTAGCAATACTCAAAATGTAGCAGTTGGAACTCGAAAGATAGCTAATGCAGCCGACCGCCTTATACGCACACGTAAGACGTTTAGCAAATCTCTGGTGGTGTCGGTCGATGTTTCTTCTCTGGGGTGCACGTCAATTCACTTTGTTGAACCGGGAGTAAAAATCAAAGGCCAATACTAGGCATACAAAGATGTTTTATTCATGAAAGGCCTACCTGAAATTCGAGAACTCTCTGAATTTTACATTTTCCTGCAAGATGGTTCCAGCACACAGAGTTCGAGAAACGGTTGCACTTCTGACGAATGAAACTCCTGACTTTATAATTCCTATATAACGGCCCCTAACAGCACAGACCTGAATCCTGTCGATTATAAAATATGGGGATGCATGCAGGAAATGGTGAACAAGACAAAGGTCCGTGATGTTGAAGATAAGCGAATCATGCAAGCTTAGAACGATCTTGACCAGCGAATTATTGATTCGGCGGTGCGTGAATGGCGCAAGCTACTTGGCGCATGCGTAGAAGCTAAAGGCGGACAGTTTGAGTACAAACTGTAAATTTTTTCACACTGTCTGCTATTAAGCTCTAACTTCCCTGAACTTCATTGACATTGTTTGAATATTGTTAAAAATAATAACGATTTTCTAGGGGGTTCCTTTTTTATGCCTCACGGTGTATATATATATATGTGTGTGTATTATGTTATATAAAATAGGCCTATGTATTATATATGATGATCCAGCGGATGACCGAATTGAAGAAGGAGCAACGTCGTCGTTGTCGTCACTCGTCAGCGTTGCCACTCTAAAAAACAAAAAATAAACCCAAGTTGGAGTGTCGAAAAAACCCAAGAAAATCCAAGTTGCCCAAATCGTTCGAAAATGTCAAAAATTTTCCGTCCAAAAATTCTGATAACCTTTTTTTAGTCGTCCGGACGGATCAAATCTTTCCGAAAAGTCCACGATTTCCCGAGTTATTTTAGTCGAAACAAAAATCCCAATTAAAAAAGCAAGTTCTTCCCGAAAAAACCCATTTCCCAAGTTCGGATCGAAAACCCCAAGATCGTGTGAAAAAACCCAAGGAGTGGCAACGCTGGTCGTCGTCGTCATCGACTCGTCGTCATGCACGAAGACGACAGATGTGAAGAGGTGTCAATTAGAGAATATTATAGCTCCACATCATAATAATAATATAGAAGCAGCTTTTCTGTAATAACCTGCACACACAACAATTTTTATCCATTACGGTACCGAGAACCAATTAGTTAATTGAATCTCTGGATCAACTGCCTCGACGAGTTCGCTCTGCAGGATCGATTGCCTTCAGCTTCTGCTACAGTTCGCCATGATGCGCAGCCGCATGCATGCTCGCAGATTAGGTTACAAGGTTCTTTCATTTGTCGACAGTAGTTTATAGTATATAGTAGTAGCCTATTGATTTGTTAGATTGAAAATAATGGGTTGTGAATACCACTAAGATGCGCTTGAATCCAGTTGTAATATGCGGGAACGTTCGTGTAGATTCCTGGTTTGCGTGGTGATGCACAGGCTGACCCGACACTCACGATTCCTTGGAGTCGCCATTTCTGGTCGGTCGTTGAATAGCTGACGAGTGGTCCGCCTGAGTCGCCCTGACACGAGTCCCTGCCACCCTCATCATACCCAGCGCACATCATGTTTTCGGACAGGACGCTCTTATAGACGTCTTTGCACTTGGACCATGGAACAACTGGAACAATCACTTGTCTAAGAACTGTGCTAGATGAGCCTCCTGCAAGACAAAAGCTTAAACTGGCTCTTCGTAATCGTGCAATAATAGCCTACATCTATAGCTATACAACGTTTGCTTTAACAGCTTCGAATAGCTCATCAGTGGCAGAAATAAAAAAAGCACTTTTGTTGTTTAGGCCTATAGCCTAATAGGCCTAGTAGCCTACCTAAGTTATTGGCCGGCCCGTCACTGATTTCAAACCACAGCTGATGTCGAATGATATGAAGATAGGAAGGCACAAGCAATTGAACGTATAATACGTGAGATAGATAGGCTAGTCGACTAAAGCCTATATATGTTACAGGCAATGTGTAAAATCAGGGATTTTGTAAAATGCCTGAAATTTTTAGGCAATTTGTAAAATCCCCAATTCACTCGGGCACTTTACACAATCCCTGAAAAAAACAGGGATTTTGTAAAATCCCTGAAATCTGAAGCTGAAAATTTGACAGATTGCCTGAAACCCAAATGAACATAATCGTTGTTTATTATGGAAACAAGCCACTTAAGTTTTCTTCAATTTAATTTTTCGAATTTAATTTTTTAATTTTCAAAGTTAATTAGTTAAAGTCATCTATAATACATTAAATTTATTTCAAATTTGTAAACTGCTATGAACAAATCGAATACTAACAGCACTACCACTTACATTTTAAAAAGTTTAATAATAATACTACATAAAATTACTTGTCGAGACCCCTCCTGAATGTTTCTTCTAAGTTCAGTTCCAAATTCATTTTTAGTTCAGTTTTTAAACGGCTACATCAGTTTTTGTTTACACATGACGTACTCGAATGGATTGTTGTCTGAGGATGAAGTACCTGGAGCAGACAGGTTGTTGTCGGAGGATGTGGTTGAAGTACTTGGATGAGATGGATTGTTGTCTGAGGATGAAGTACCTGGAGCAGACAGGTTGTTGTCGGAGGATGTGGTTGAGGTACCTGGATCAGATGGTTCGTTTTCAGAGGATGTGGTCGGGGTATCTGAACCTGTCAGGTTGTCAGTTGTAGATGTTTGTATAGTGAAAGCTGCCAATAAGTCATCTTCAGTAACCATGCGCTGTAAAACCTCAGTCGGTAAGGTCGTTGAACAAAGACCAACTTTGGGATTTGCTCCAAACAAGGCCATATAAGGAGATTGCTTAATTCCTGTGTGAAAGCTAGAATTTTTGCTAAATTGAATGAATTTGAGTCCTACTGGCCAGTCTGTAGATTTGTTATCACCCAACCAAGCAACGATTATGTTCATTTGGGTTTCAGGCAATCTGTCAAATTTTCAGCTTCAGATTTCAGGGATTTTACTAAATCCCTGTTTTTTTCAGGGATTGTGTAAAGTGCTCGAGTGAATTGGGGATTTTACAAATTGACTAAAAATTTCAGGCATTTTACACATTGCCTGTAACATATAATATTATAGCTTTCGATCTTAGCTTAGTCTGCATGCATGCTGCGATTCCGACTCTTGTCGATCGTCGACCGACCATTAACGACGCATCGACATAATAAGGAAGTCATTATTCATTCATTCATTGATTTATTCATTCATTCATTCATTCATTCATTCATTCATTCATTGATTTATCGTGCAGATTTATATGGCGCCTCTTCAAGGTAACTACTCAGGAGCGCTTCCGACCCAATCTCCCCTGAAAAGAACGGTGCATGTTAAGGTTGCGATAAGACGCATCTGAGCAAAATTCAGGAGGCATAAGGCATAGTCCCTAGAGTATGGACAGTGATGGGAGCCCATTCCATATCATGGGACCAATAACAGAGAATGCATTAGATCATAATTAAAATAGGTCTAACAAGTTGAAAAGCGGCTACATGAAACGCAGTCTATAATATAATATACCCTGTCTTCTGTACGTATAGCCTACTCTTGAGTACCAAGTGTTACACAGTCAAGTTAAGCCTCTGGAGAAGTCTTACTTACTACGGTCAATAATAATTATATTCATATTCCATTCAGGGGCGGATACAGAAATTTTCGAAGGAGGGGGGAACCAACATTTTCGGTCTTGGGACTTGGGACAGGAAAAAAATTTCGTCTTTGGTCGGCGGAAACTCTGATAACCATTTTTTAGTCGTTTGCCTTTTTTAGTCCTTTAGCCAAAATTTCGGGCAAAAATATACCATTTTCCTGAAAAACCGTACCATTTTCCCCATCAAAATAGCTGATGCAAAATAGCTGATGACCTTTTTTAAAAACCATACACTACTCCTGGCTATGACTACTGGTCATAGGCCTACTTTTCCTTTTTACTCTCTGTCGCCTTTCCTATCGACCATGTGCGAACCTCCATTGCGGGGGTGGGGGGTGGGGTGGGGGGCAAACCACTTTTCATGCCAGAATAGCTGGTGTGAAATAAAGAAATAATTTCTAAATGGGGGCCATGGCCGGATTTGCCCTCCCTTGGATCCGCCTCTGATTCCATTCATAATCATCATCGTCACTCTCTTGAACTCTCTTGACCTCTGATCAGCCAATGACAATCAATCTTGGCAAACGGTTCATCATCATCATCATCATAATCGTTGTCGTCGTAATCATCATCATCATCATCATCATCATCATCATCATCATCATCATCATCATCATCATCATCATCATCATCATCATCATCATCATCATCATCATCACCGGAAGCAGCATCATCAATCATCATCACCGGAAGCAGCATCAGCAGTGCATCCCTTCATCAACTATTATATGCTGCGGACATGTATATTGTATAATATGCTTATGCATAATGCATGACTGTTCTGACAACCGAATCTAACGATTATTCCACCACCAGGCGGCGGCTCTAACTGCCTGAGGCCCTCAGTTCACTTTAATATGATACAACCATGTTAATATACAACCATGTTAATATACAACCATGTTAATATACAACCATGTTAATATACAACCATGTTAATACAATCATGTTAATACAAGCATGTCAATACAACCATGTTAATATACAACCATGTTAATATACAACCATGTTAATATACAACCATGTTAATATACAACCATGTTAATATACAACCATGTTAATATACAACCATGTTAATATACAAGCATGTCAATACAAGCATGTCAATACAAGCATGTCAATACAAGCATGTCAATACAAGCATGTCAATACAAGCATGTCAATACAACCATGTTAATACAACCATGTTAATACAACCATGTCAATACAAGCATGTCAATAGTTTGAAGGTTTGTTTTATTGGCCATCTTAATTGATTGGCCTTAGATGACGCATACCTTCCGTTTTGCCCCATCCGGTTGTAACAAGTGGCGCACCATCTGCGACGTCATCGTGAGCAAGACAAACAGGTTGAGCATAAGTATCGAATGTGATGTTCTCTGCAGGAATGATCAGCGCTATATCGTAAGCCCACTGCGTCGATCTTCCCGTGTAGTTCTCATGCATGATGATGCGGTCAATCTTTATCATTGACACGTTGTCTGTCGAGTTTCTGTTGTGACCACCCGTGAGAATCATCAAATCCTGCGGACTGTTGTTCATCCTGGAGAGAAGAAACAACCCACTCACCTAAATCTTCCTAGAAATTAAGTTCCGAAGCGCCATTCGAAAGTCAAGCTCAGGACATGAACTTATAATTTAAAATTTAATTATACGAGTTCTACGTCAAGTCAGGGCATCGGCCGGACGCTCGTTTGTCCCCCCTTCCCACCCAGACGGCTGGATTTCGACATCAGATCAAACACTGTGCATGGTTGCTCAATATAGTAGTACGTCGATGCATGGGCGCCCGCAGGATTTCTTGCAGGGGGGGTCAGTCGACTCGGTCGTGGCCAGAGGAGTTAAGATACAAAATAATGCCATTAAAACCAAGCAACTCACACAACTATACATTATCTCAATGTGTAACGTAATATAATATTTATGAGCCTTTTATAACAAAACGAAAAAGTCTTTAAACAGTTTTCGACTTTGATATAGGCTATGGCATATATTATTCATGTATATTAGGCCTATTCATAGAAAAAATCAATAACACTAACTAACTGTACTAACTATAATAGACTAACAGTACCATGCAGGGACGTCATTTCTTTATTTCCAGGGTGCAGAAAATTTAAGGGGCAAAACTTCGTCAGCTTGTAATTTTGTATTTAGTCTACATGAGCAAGAACCTGTAGTTGATTGATCAAATATTATGTTTTCTTCTTGTTCTTATATATTTCTTACCATATGTTTGATTCAGTTAGGCTATGGTAATTATTTTAAATGATAATATTTGAGATACAATTTTAAATACTAGCAAAGTATTTTGTACTTGCATTTATAGCACAATAGAATGACTGTAGGCCTAACAAAAGAGCATTCCTTGACATTTTTCTGCAAAATTTCTGATGGCAGTTTTACAAGCAAGAGCTCAACCTGACCAGATCTAGAAGATCTTGTAAAGTTGTAATGAGACATTATATGCCTTTAAAAATTAATTCTGTCATCTTCAGGCATAAATCAGGCTCTTCAGCTTGCTAATAATCTTATTGCAGAGGTTACTTCTGATTGAATTGTCTACAGTTGGCCTATTGTAAGTTGGCAAACATTTATAAATTACTCGGATTTAATTTTTACTATGTTAAAAAGTTATGCAGATTCAATGGGCACATCTATAATTTACCTTATGTACAGAGGGCAAATCTTCCATTTCTGTCATGAGATCCTGGCCATTAAGGTCTGCTCGATATTGCTTTGACAAAGCTAAAGCTTTCCTGCCAAATCACCTGCAGGCGTGCTTAGACATTTCCAGAAGAAATCAAACCTTTCAGCCAGAGTTTTACCATGTAAATAAAGTAAGCTTATAAAAAACCTAAAACTTTGACTGCAGTAGAGTCAGATTTATGAACAGTGAATGAGCTTACCTCCACAAGCTTAGGGTCACTCTATTTTTGATAATAGCCTAACATCAACACCGTACATATAGGCTAACGGTATAATGTCGTGACAGCTTTATCCACAAGCCGAATCACCAATAATTATTCAAAAGAGGCTGGACAGCCCTGTAAATGAATAGCCTACCACAAATCCACAGCTGAAATTTGACATACTGTAAACTCTTGTGTCCTATAAGAATGTGTGCAGGAGGGCAGTTTGATGAGAGACATTTTCCTTGTGCATTCTTAGAAAGGAGAGCATATGGGTACAAGATGCCAGGCTGCATTAGACTGGCAGATTGACCATTGACCTGCATCACAGGAAGACAATTAGGGTGCCATCAATCTTACAAGTGGGGTTTGACGGCAACCTCTAGGAGTCTACGGCTATCTATAGTCGGCATATCCGATTACTGTACCCTGATGACCTGAGTGGTTGAAAGACTGTTCCTCTGACGTCTGACTCTATGCAGGCCTATTATACAACAATATACATAATTATGACTGAGTAACGGGTTAAAGTAGTACACAATATGTAGAGATAACCACAAGATATACCCCAAAGTTTTTGAAGTAAAATAACACACTGACTGTTGGGCAAGCTGTCCCGTTTAACCACTAACATTTGCCCAGAAAGTGCTATTGCTAATATTTTGTCATGCTTTCCAGGGGGGGTCACGCGACCCCCTTGACCTATGCTGCGGGCGCCCATGCGTCGATGGTTTGCTTGATGTAGTTGGCTCTGATGACATTGTACGCCTACTTTTAGCCTAGCCTACTGCTAATAAATTATGAGGAATGGTATACGTTTATATATAGGCCTACAATTATGCATATATAGTGGGGCGCGGTGGTGTAGTGGTGGCGTCGTTGCCTTGGAGCCGGAAGGTTCGAGGTTCGAATCCACCTCGCCGCGTAAGGACCTTGGGCAAGTCCTTCACTCACAACTGCTCAGCGCTTCGGCGTGAAACTCCAATGCCGTGTCCGCTCTGTAGTCAGGAGCGCCTCTGAGTGGAGAGAGCTTGAAGGGGCGCTGTAACAAGTGCACTTACAAACAAACAAACAAACCAATAGCGTTTCGAGTTACTCTAAAGCTACTTTTAATTGGTTTCAGTTGCAAAGTAAAATCCCTTCAGCCAAGGCCGTAGCCAGGATTTTATTTCGGGGGTGTTTCTGAATCTAGGAAAAATTTCAATTTTTTTGCCGCCCAAATTTCTGATGACCTTATTTTTAGTCATCATCTTCCATTTTTTAGATCGAAATTTAATATATTATTTCATTTCGGGGGTGTTTTCATGGCTTTATTTCATGGTTTTTGCATCACAAGCTAGAAAATGCAATAAATTTTTTCTGCATTTTCCATTTCGGGGGGTGTTCAAACACCCAAAACACCTCCTGTCTACGGCCTTGCCTTCAGCATTGGAATTGCAAGGTCATGTCCCGTTGTCATAATTGATGGCAAGGCCATCATGCCATGTACCGGTTCATATATACATACCGGTATATAGACTCATTTTACGATAGACAGACGATTTCTAGATAATTATAGTTGACCCCAATTCCTCAAAATATAGGCCTAGGCGGCGCCTATATGGCACAAAACCAAGCAAGAAGAAGAATTAACGAGATAATAATTATTTGGGTGATTGTTTGTATGTGCATTTGTTATAGCGCCCCTTCAAGCTCTCTCTGCTCAGAGGCGCTCCTGACTACAGAGCGGACACTGCATCGGAGTTTCACGCCGAAGCGCTGAGCAGTTGTGAGTGAAGGACTTGCCCAAGGTCCTTACGCGGCGAGGTGGATTCGAACCTCGAACCTTCCGGCTCCAAGGCAACGACGCCACCACTACACCACCGCGCCCCACTAGGTCCTATATATGATAGCGCTGATCGATCGAGATATGATGTGCACGACCCGCATACGTTGTTGTATACTTACGCGCAGTGAGCGGCAGTTACAACGCAGTTGCTGGCGATGATGCTTGCTCCACAGAAATGCTTAAACGAAGTCGACTCTTTGCGAACAAGACTGCATTGCCATGGATACGAATGAGGTCTCGCCTCTGTTCCACCGACGATCCGATTGAAAATGGTCGGAGCCACACGAGGAATGCCACAGTCAACCTGATGATGTTTCAACACACACATGAATACGCGCGCGCACACACACACGCACACACATGCACACGTACACACAAACACCGTGACACACGTGTGAACGCGCTCACTTCTACATGTATACAAAAGTTACCGGTATGTTATTATTTGCTACATCAATGTATCTATCTACACACACGTGTGCGCGTGCGTGTATATCTATGAGAAAGGATGTATGTATGTGTGTAGCCTATGTATGTGGCTTTGTCCAGAATGCACGCCCACAGTTTCGCAGCCATTGATCTGAAACTTTGCACCTAGACAGGGGTCCATCAGAATTAGTGCAGGGGTTGGCAAATTTCTAACAGGGTGGGGTAGATGTTTTTTAGGGGGGGGGGCGAATTTTTTTGCGGCTATTGATGTGAAATTTTGCATTTAGACAGGGGACCGTCAGGCCCACCCAGTGGAGGAGTTGGCGAATCTCTACCTCCAGGGGGTCAAATGGGGAGCCAAAAACTCCATTTTCCCTATATTTTTATACCATCACCATAGTTTCACAGCTATTCACCTGAAAAGTTGCAGATAGATAGGGTGTCACCGGGACCACCTCGCCCCCAACCAACACACACCTCGCCCCGGAGAGGCTGGGTGGGCAGGGCGTTGTTTAAGGGGGGCAAATTTTTCTTTTTGGGGGGGGGGGGCAAATTTTCCCCCCAGCTATTGGTGTCAAATTTTGCATTTAGACAGGGGACCGTCAGGTCCACCCAGTGGAGGAGTTGGTGAATCTCTACCACCAGGGGAGAATGAGGGGGCGAAAACTCCATTTTCCCTATTTTTTAAAAATAAATTTATACCATCGCCATAGTTTCACAGCTATTCACCTGAAAAGTTCCAGCTCGATAGGGTGTCATCGGGACCACCTCGCCCCAAACCAGCACACACCTCGCCCCGCATGGGCCTGGTGGGGCAGGGTGCTGTATGGGGTGGGCAAAATTTTGGGGGAAATTTGGGGGGGCAGTTTTGCAGCTATTGATATGAAACTTTGAATGTAGACAGAGGACCGTCAGGTCCAGCCAGTGGGGGGCCATGTTGGGGGCGCGAAAACCCAAACTTTTGCTATTTCTATTCCGTCACCATAGCTTCACGGCTATTTACATAAAATTCCCGGGCATCGCCGGGTACCCACAGCTATAGTATAAAGAGAAGATTCTGTGTCTGCCTGTCTGTCTGTCTGTCTGTCTGTCTGCCTGCCTGCAGCTAGATAGGGTGCCATCGGTCTGTCTGTCTGTCTGCCTGTCTGTCTGTGTGTCTGTCTGTCTGTCTGTCTGTCTGTCTGTCTGTCTGTCTGTCTGTCTGTCTGTCTGTCTGTCTGTCTGTTTGAACGGAATACACAGTTTTGAGCTTTTCACCCCAAATCTTTACTACTCCGTCGGTCTTGGCATGAGACACCCGGTAGAGCTAGGGGTAGGCGAATCTCTACCACCATGGCGGCCAGGGTGGGGCGAACACCTAAACAAATTTCGGTAAAAAGGCAGCTATTGATCTGAAACTTCCTACCTAGACAGAGGGCCATAAGAACCATCCAGTGGAGGGTTTGCGAATCTCTCCCACGGTTCCACCATTGGGGGCCGGGGGAACTAGCTTTTTTTAATATCCATTCTGTCGCCATAGTTTCACACCTATATTCACCTCAAACGTTGCAGCTAGACTGAGTGCTACCGGGGTCACTTCGCCCCCACCCAACAAACACTTCGTCCCGTAGGTGGACGGGTCGGGCAGGATATCATTGGTGAGAGGGAGAAAAATTTCCAGTAAAACGCAACTATTGATCTGAGACTTTCTACCTAGACACAGTGCCATCAGAACGATCCAGTGGAGGGTGTGCGAATCTCTGCCACCATGGAGGCCAGGGTGCACGGGTGGGACGAAAATCCTCATTTTCACTGTTTCACCAGAATGTATTTCCACTTTTTTTAGCTTTTCACTCCAAACCTTCACTACTGTGTCGGTCTGACAACCTTCACTACTGTGTCGGTCTGACAACCTTCACTACTGTGTCGATCTGGGCATGGGACAACCTTCACTACCGTGTCGGTCTGGGCATGGGACAACCTTCACTACTGTGTCGGTCTGGGCATGGGACAACCTTCACTACTGTGTCGGTCTGGGCATGGGACAACCTTCACTACTGTGTCGGTCTGGGCATGGGACAACCTTCACTACTGTGTCGGTCTGGGCATGGGACAACCTTCACTACTGTGTCGGTCTGGGCATGGGACAACCTTCACTACTGTGTCGGTCTGGGCATGGGACAACCTTCACTACTGTGTCGATCTGGGCATGGGACAACCTTCACTACTGTGTCGGTCTGGGCATGGGACAACCTTCACTACTGTGTCCGGGTGGGGTTAGGTTGGGTGGGGTGGGCTGGGTTGGGGCGGACCCGGCGGAGTGGCCTGGGGTTGGGTGGATTTGGGAGGGTTGGGGTCTTGGGAACGGGCGGTTGGGAAGCCGGCAGTGAGGGTGGGGAAGTAAGAAATTTTTCGGGAGCGGGGCGAATCCTAAGTTTCCCAGGCAACGCCGGGTACACCAGCGAGAGAGAGATAGAGAAAGAGAGGGAAGGAGGGAAGGAGGAAGGTAGGGAGGGAGGGAGGGAGGGAGGGAGGGAGGGAGGGGGAGACACGCAGACAATTCTTCAGATGGATAGGCAAGCAGCTGCAGGGCGTCTGTCACTGCAGTGTAAACTGTCGCTCGATATCTAATGATGATGATAATTATCGTAGACGAACTCGTTCAGTTTGCCTACTTTCACTTCTTTCTGCTCAAAATCCGACGACCTGTTGTACATGTCAACGACAGAGACTCAAAGGATGCAGCAGCATACAATGCATTTGGATACTGCAGGCTTCGATCGGCCGAGGGAATCATTAAGGAGAGACGCAGAGTTTACTCAAAGACATGCCGCTTAATTAAGGCGTTCCATGGAGGCTATGTGGAGGAAGGAAGGGAACGTCTACATTAGATGCAGTATGTGTATCTAGAATTATAGTCTAGACTCTAGATTATGTCTATGAGGCTATGACCAGTCCTATGTTAACGCAGTTAATGCATTCCCATCAGACCATTCGATCTATGCAGCGATGAGCGTGCAATGAAGACACGTCGTGATACACTTCAACAACTCATCTCGCTGCTGCTGCTGCTGCTGCAGATCTGTCGACCGCGTCGTTGCCGTGGTTACAACTTACCAGTATATCATGAGAATAATTATTGTAGATTAACTCCACCGGAAATTCTCATCCTGTTGCTGCTTCCTCTTCTCAACCATGCTCTCCCGTTTCTCTACACTAGATCTGACCTATACGATATATCGATCCACATCGATCTGCTGGCCATTGGCCATGCGTTGCAATCGCCCCCACCACCCCATCCCACCTTCCCACCCCCGCTGCAGCGTTCAAGAACACTATAATCATCATCATCAACGCAAAGAGAAACGTTGACTGATCATCGATCGATCGACTCTGCTGCTGCTGCTGCTGCTGCTGCTGCTGCTGCTGCTGAGTCCGAATCGATGTCTTCTTCTTCTTCAGTTCTTCTTCAGTTCTTATTCTGCTGATGCAAAAGGTTATTCATCGTTGGAATGATATGTGAAGATCATGTGAGTCGTATAGCAATGAATAATTCACAAACATTAATAATAATTATTATAATTGAGATCATTAATTGATTTAAACGCAGAATCTTCCCACTGTTCGAATTTCTAACATCTTGTGGCTTTTGCAACTGTTGCTACGTTTGTGTATACTCGTTTCCATTATACATCTAGTCATTTACTGTGAATTGTTTAGGCCTACGTTTCGACGGTATTTCCATCTCCTCCTCATGTCGTCTGGGTTTAGATGAGTGGGGTTGGACTCCGTGGGAGGGCGTCGTCGTCGTGATTCGTGACAAATTTCGCGATGAAGGCTTGCCATGGTTCTTCGATGTCAAGCGACGAACACGTACGAATATCGATCGGTTCATGGACATATAATTATTATTTTATCGGCCATCTGCAGATGAGGAGCAGACGATTGAACGGCGGAGAAGGAGAGACGCGGGTCTCCTCCTCCTTCTCCTCCTCCTCCTCCTCCTCCTCCTTCTCCACCTCTCCTCCTCCTGTCAGCGGGTCCCCGCAGGGACACGCTGGCAGACAGGGTACCATAGGGACCCGCTGTTAGGAAAAGCTCCACGTGCATTTCAGTGCCCACCATGCACCAGCCATGCATGCACTGGTGACTCTTCGAGAAGTCTTCTGCGCATTATTCATTGCATTGCATTGCTTGCTCCTCTGCTGCTTTCTGCTCTTAATGACATTCAAGTCAGGATAATAATTAGGCTATATCAAGCATAGATCGCCGGTGATCATTGGAAAGACGCACTGCTTCAATGAATGAATGAATGAATGAATGAATGAATGAATGAATGAATGAATGAATAAATAAATGAATGAATAGGCCTAGGTATAGGCCTACACTATGGAGATTGGATTAGAATATGAGTAACTGTAAAGAGATTGAAGTCGATGGAAGAAGAAGAAGAAGAACGTAGATCCGTTAATATACATTAATCTAAGATCATCTTCCTCAAAGACTTCGGCTAATTCTCTCATCATTCAGATCATTATCGACAAATTCAGTCTATGTTCATTCGGATCGATCGATGAATGTTGCCTTTGCTGCTGCTGCTGTGGTCGTACTGTTGTTTGTTTTTTGGGGGTGGGCCCGAGGGCCCTCAGCCGATTCATTCACCATCGAATCTCGGCTGCTGTTCTACATGTATGCAGCTGTTTCAATGTACAGGGTGGCTCAAAAAAAAATGTACCACCGGATAAAATGCGATAACTTCGCAACCGATTGACATTTTTCTCCGAAAATTTCCCAATTTGTAGGGGAATGAATTTCCAACAATCCCTGAAAGTTTCGCTTGAAAATTTTCTTGTTTGCAAAAGATACAGCTGTTCAAACTTAAAATTTTGTTTTTTCAAAAATCCGGAGAATAAAGTTCCAATACAATGAGATTTCATTAAGATTTTTTGCAAATTACATCATAAGAAATGATGATGATGTCCTACGACCTCACTAAGAGCTGTAAAGAAGCTGTTTATGCAGAAAACTGTTGGTAGTTAGTGATATTTTATAGATTAAGGACTCAATTCGTGAATTCATTACTGAACGTCATGGGCAAAGTTTCTGCGGAAGATAAAATGGAAACTCGGACGCTGCGTGAACAGAGACTGGGACATCGCGTAATCATAGCAAAATACCCAGTGAAAAGTGGAGCCTGAGCATATTGAAGGCTATTTGTGAACATGTTTATGTAACGAAGATCAGATGTTGGAAGCGAGGCAGGAAGTGGTCGCTTGGTCTGATGGAAAAAGTACGATTTTCAAGTAATTCGCTTGGTAATCGAAAGGGTCAAGTTTGCAAAGCACATCGTGGTTTCAGCATCAGATTTGCTGGCATGTGTCACGGGTGCCAGAAAAGACTGCATTTAATCCCACTCAGTAGGCTAAATGTCAAACTCATCGCTGAACTCTCTTACCCAGACTCATTGAAGACCAGGTGAGCTCTAACATCTCGTTTTATTTTCCAGCAGAACAGTGCGCCTGCTTGCTCGCACGGCAAGGTTGATTATGATGACGCTACCTTATTTTTGCAATCCACTCCAGTAAATTTATTGGCAAAGGTGACTAACAACATCGCCAGACCTTAGCCCTCTTGCTTACCACGTCTGGGAAGCTATGCTGCAAGACATTTCATCCCGAGTTGGAGAACATTGGCTAGCTGAAGGAAGTCCTGCTGCTAATGTGGGACCAGTTGCCGCAGGACTCGATCAACAAGGCCATACTAAGCTTCACAAAAAGAATTCGAGCTCGTATTAAAGCAGGGAGTGGACACTCACATCATACCCCACAATAAACTGCAAAACGTATTTCTGAGGCCGTAGTGAAAAGTGATATCATTTGACATGGAAATCAAGAATTGACGTTAATTTTTCCATGGAAATTTGAAAAAACCAAAATCAAAGTTTAAACAGCTGTAACTTTTGCAAACATAAAAAGTTTTCAGTGAAACTTTCAGGGATTGTTGGAAATTCATTCCCCTTCAAATTGGAAAATTTTCGGAGAAAAATTGCAATCGGTTGCAAAGATATTGCATTTTATCCGGTGGTACATTTTTTTTTGAGCCACCCTGTATACAGGTGTGCACTATACTTTTATCTGCATCTGGAAATCAGAAGCGGAATTACCATGCAGTACGTAGTCTCGAAATTTCTAAGGCGCCTGCACTTGAAAGCTAATTAAGCACTGGCTGCAGCAGCAGCAGCAGCAGCAGCAGCAGCAGTAGGTATTCAAATTATAGGTAATTGTGTTTATTAGGGAATTTGTTGAGAATGACGTACCAGCTGTGCCTTACCTTTGTGTCAGACGGAGACAGAGCTCTAGCGATCCATCTAGAAATGACCATAAAAAGAATTTCAAAAGAACATAGCCTACGGTACACGTTGTTGCTATTTATCATCTCATCATCAACGCAATATGTTCAAATCCGAATCTGTCTCCTTTGTTTTGTGTAGCCTATCTGTAGAGAAAACTTAAGACAAAATGTTTAAAAATATAGAACGAAGTCTAATTAAGAAGCCATAGACGATAATTTTCTTCTTCTTCTTTTCCTTCCGGCTAGGATTAATCCCTCGCTGAGGAGGGGTCAGCCACTCGGATTCTTTGTCTCCATGTTGTTCTGTCTCCAGCGTCTTCCTTTTCCAGATGAAGAAGCTCCATATGTCTGCTTAATCATGTCACTCCATCTCTTCTTCTGCCGTCCACGGCTGCGGCGTCCTTGTACTTCTGCACGCATGATTCTTTTGATGCTGCCGATTGCTCCATATGCCCATACCACCGTAATCTGGCCTCTCGAATTTTCTCACGATCATCAACTGCAGCTGCTGCCATCAGAAATGCAGCGAGACACGTACGCCTAGGCCTACGCCGTTGCTTAAGTTTTGTTTAGATCATAGATCATGATAATATTATTATTATCATGGAAAGACAATTTTATTATAGACTTTAAATATTGAAATTGTAGATGAAAGACAATCAGTTATAGACATGCATGCAGTTCTACCTGCTGCTGCTGATGCAGGGATGTGTTTAAGGAATCTCTTAATTAGAACTGCACAACTTCTTCTTTCCTTTCCCATCTTCCATGGTGAATTACATCCAAACGGAGGACATGCAATGACCTTTTTGCTAGTTTTAACTGCATGTGCAGAAGTGCTTCTACAACTGCACATTTTGTGTACAACAACTGCACGTTTAAAAAAGCCCTGACCTGCTGAAAGTTGTCGTGAGGACGATATTTATGAAGATCAGTTTCCATGGAGACGTGACGAAGCATCGGTTGGAAAACCTGCAGATCAAAAAAATAATCATTCTACATTAATTTATTCGCCGTTAATCGAAATTTATTAACTATAGATTCGTCGAGATATCTATTGCAAAAACCATCAAATTAGACTGAAGTAAAGACGCTTAGTTATAAATGTTTCTCAGCCTTAAGTATTCAGTAAAAAATTCAATGATAGGCCTACCCACATTTTCCAATTTCGCTAGTCCCTGCGCAGCAGCCGTGTGTTATGGTTGTCGTCAGCCTTCAACGTAGGCCAACCGAAATTAGGCGTCGACTGCATAGGCCTATTAAACAGTTTTCTGAAGAAGGGTCTGTTGGTTGACCTTTATGACGAGAGGAGATCATATTTGTTTTGCGATGACATTTAGAAATTCTGTTGATTTATCAAACATCCATCAATATAGGCTACTATTGAATATAGTCATCGAACGATGGCCACAGACGGACGAACGGTCGAGGATGGAGGACGGAAGCAGGTTCCTCCTTATCCTCCTCCTCCTCCTCCTCCTCTTCTTCTTAGTAGTCTTGATCAATAATTATTCAACGCGTGAACGACGCCGAACTGTATCGATCGAATGTAATACTTGATGTTTGAGAAGTCTTAAATTTAGTATTCCGTGTTATGACAACCCAGTTCAAAAGTAGTGTTCATTTAGTATGATATAGCATAGCCTAGATGTGGGACTTACTTCGCACCGATAACTTAATTAGCCTAATTATACAGAGTCTACGTCGTGAAACCATAATTAGGCATATGATTTTTATGTTGACTGAGCATAAAGCTAATTACGAATCAAGAATTAGCCTACAAGATGCTCACCACAGACACACATACAAATAAACACAAAACCATTCGATTGTGTCGCCTATTATAAGCTATTGCTCATCTCAGTCTTGTGGGTCAAACCTCATGATGGCATTAACGTCGCTACATAGATCATTATTCATTTTATATAATATCTGAGGATCGAGGCTGAGAAGACGACAAAGAAGACGATGCTGCAAAATGACCAGAATTGCGAGAAACTATGACGCATAAGTGGAAAGTTGATGACGTGCAGCCAGGGGCGGATCCAGGGGGGGCAATCCGGCCATGGCCCCCATTTAGAAACGCCCATGTATCGTGGCCCCCCCCCCATTCGGTTTTCAGGAAGCTTAAAATTGTGTATAGTTGGCCGGATGACTAAAAAAAAAAGGTCATCAACTTTTTTGGCAGATACAAAGAAATTTTTTGGGAGACTTCAGGCCAAGAATTTTTTCCCAGACCCAACCCAAGAATTTTTGGCCCCCCCCATCCAAAGTTTCTGTATCCGCCCTTGCGTGCAGCTCGTGACAGAAAGGATCACCGAAAGTAGTCTTTCTACGTCAATATAAGCCAGTGGTTCCCAACCTTTTTGGACCTTCGGGCCACTTTTTCTAAGTTGGAGGACAAGCGGCCCACTTTTTCTTAGTTAAAGGACATTAGGGGGCCACAATGCTAAAATTTACTTAACTAAAAGCTTATAAAATTGTTATAATTGATTCAAAATAGAATATTTGATGTTATTTATGGACGTCAAAATAAAATAATTTGTAATATAAAATAATTATGTGTTCTATCCTGTCAAAATTGTCAATTTTTTCATACATTTTTGTTTAATCTTCGAGAGATGAGGGCCTTTTTTGAGGCCTGGCGGGCCATTTTTAAAGGCCTGGCGGGCCACTTTTGGCCCGCGGGCCACGGGTTGGGAACCGCTGATATAAGCAGATTGCGTGCATGTGAAAATACCACGAATGAAATAAAATTGAATTTCTTTGTACATCATGCTTTTAAAAGCAAGTAAGTTATGCCTTGGAAAATTGAATCAAAGTTAAAGCAGAATTTCTTAATACTCTATTGGACTGGAATGTGAGGACCATATGAACACATTGAACAGTTGGTGGGAGGCCTGTCATTGGCCTTTCCTGTAGAGCCACCACTGTTTGCACTGCAAGGGCACCACAGGATCTGTCCCCCGGCCCTTCATCATTTACAATCTGCACCTTTGCAATCAGTTGCATAGCTGATCACTTTGGAGTTCAACTACAACAGTATGTGCAGATCATATTGCTCTGATCAGTCAGGTAAACTAAAACCTGACGAATTCCTCTCAACTGTACACATCTATGCATGCAATGCATAGATGCATAGTTGGCTACATAGATAGATGCAATGTTTCTATGTCTCGCCATAAACCCAGAAAAGCACATTTCTTCGGCTCACACCAACGCCTGCGTTCTCTCCCTTCACTGCGCTCACCGAGTCTTGCCTTGGACTCACATTCCAAACACACTGACAAACCTGTTGGCTGCATCATAATATAATAGGTACAAAGGTTCAGAGGAATGACTGCGGATAGGTCCACATGATATTCTCTAAACACAGTAGATATGCAAGTGCATGTAGACTCATACCAAGTACACTCAAAAGTTTTGCACAGCTTCTGCAAAATGGGAAAATCATATACAGGGTGTGCCAAAAAAAAGTAAACCCCTACGGTTTTTAGCCCATATCTTGGCCAAACATACGAATTTTTAAATGAAATTTTACAGTCTTAAAGGCAATTCATATTTACGTAAAATGGTCAAATTTCATCAAAATATTTCAAACAGAACAAAAGTTATATCACTTTTATGGAGGCCACCCAACGTTTTTTGACGATTCAAAAACGAAACGCAACAAAAGCTAGGTTTTTTGCCAATATCTTGGCCAGAAGTAAGAATTTCGAAATGAAATTTTACAGGCTTAAAGGCAATTCATATTTACACCTGATGGCCAGATTGTATCAACATATTTCAAACGGAACAAAAGTTATGTCACTTTTAGTGACGCCACCCACCGTTTTTGACGATTCAAAAACGCGACGCAACAGAAAGTGACAAAAACGATTTTATTAAGTCACATATCAAATAACTGTTGTGAAATGAACTTGGTAGTGCTTCACAACGTGTGTTCAATGTGCCCAACACCAGTGCCAACACTTCTTATTATTATTATTTGAGATGAGACTTAATAAAATCGTGTTTTTGTTACTTTTCGCTGCGTTACGTCTTTGAATCGTCAAAAATCGGGGGTGGCCTCACTAAAAGTGGTATAACTTTTGTTGTGCTCGAAATATTTTAATGAAATCTGGCCATCATGTGTAAATATGAATTGTCCCTACGCCTGTAAAGTTTCATATCTAAATTCTTACTTTTGGCCAAGATATTGAAGAAAACCTAGTTTTTGTTGCGTTTCGTTTTCAATCGTCAAAAAACGGTGGGTGGCCTTCCTAAAAGTGGCATAACTTTTGTTCCGTTTTAAATATTTTGATGAAATTTGAATCATTGTACGTAAATATGAATTGCCTTTAAGACTGAAAAATGTCATTTAAAAATTAATATTTTTGGCCAAGATATGGGCTAAAAACCGTAGGGGATTACTTTTTTGGCACACCCTGTATATATACAAGCTGGTATACATGTACAGAGCGGACCATATGAAAACAAACAGCAGAAGTATCTACAATTTCTACATTTATTATTAAACAAATTTCACCTACATAAATACCATATCTGGTTCACACTTCAAACGAAACAAAATCAACTGCTTTTTATCTGCAATTTTCACCAACAAATATCTAGTGCTAGCACATCTGACAAGAAACGTCTACAAATGATGGACAAAAGAAGAAGATGATGTACATCATCTAATGCTATCTGCCGTTCACATAGAATTAATTAAGAGCGAAGTCATTAGTCTTTGTTGGAATGTCATCAATAAGCAGATGACGTGACAATAGCAGCAGCAGCAGCAGCCACGGCTGATGATCAGTCACGGAACTTTCTGTTGGGATTTTGGCCAAACAGCAGCTCCTTCAACTCTGGCAACATCTACAACAGATATCAATAGAGAAAAATCATCTCTCTGCTGTTATTATGCTACTACCTACCACATACTTTATATTACAAATAAATTTGATGCAAGAACTACATTGTAACATGGAATATGCAGTTTAAATATTTGCTTGTCGCAAAAAGCTTACTACGCCCGTTGCAACTGCCGTTTTAAAAATATGCCACAATTCTCAAATATGACATCATCATCTACATCATCATCTGCTCTTCAATGATGTCACACAAAAAACAACAGACAAGATGTAAAAAATTGTCGCAGGGATGAAATGGTCCCTAAATTCCATCCACTTCGGAGTAGGACGTTATCCAAACTAGAGAACAAGTGACAGACACAGGCAAAAATGAGCATTACTATTAATGATGCTGGCGACTCATTCTTGATATAAGCAGATATTGCATAGACGATACGAGAAAATCATCATCATCATCATCATCATCATCATCATCATCATCATCATCATCATCATCATCATCATCATCATCATCATCATCATCACCTGTTGACTGATTAGTTCCAGACGACTTTCCAAAGTGTTGACGATCTTGATCTTTCCTTTCTGCGCAATCACCTCTACGCCACCCGAGCTACAAGTTACAAGAGACATGCCATATTAAGACAGAGCTACAACAACAGACCAAGAACAATGCTACTGGACTGGATGTTGACAAAGGATGGTTACAGAGGACTAAAGAGGGACGCATACAACAGGCTTCCCTGGACATAAGACAATAATAATAAAATGAAGTGAGCAGTGCATTGATTGTTTTGATTGTCGTATCTTCATCTAATCATCAAAGAGATTTCTCTGGACATACAACAACAACGTACTGCTAGACTGTGAATGCGGTAAAATTTCTGGTAACAGGATATACGACAGGTAGTTTTCGTTGAATATCTTTAAAACAATTGCAATTATAGCAATTGAAACTGAAGAAAGCAAATAAACAAATATCTGCTACAAATCAACCCTAAACTGCATTTCTGGAAAAAGTGGAGATACGACGAGATAATTATCAGGCTACAAAGTGATAGGATCGTGCAAGACTACATATGACAAGTAGTCAAAAGTGTAAATGCATAATCTTGTAAGCATACTGTGAAGACAGAAACAGTTATATCAATAAATCTGTCAGTGTGTGTCCTCTGGTAAGCATAAGAATTTCATGCCGAGTTAAGATGTATTATGTAAGATGGTTTTGGAAGGTGGAAAATGTCTAGTTTATTAGACTTCCGACTGATTTACAGTACATCACATTGAAGAGCACGTTCTACTCGCAGACACCTCATCTGTAGGACTAATGGTTTTGCAGCACTGCTTACATTTCTGCGCTGAGAAAACTTTCCGAGTCGACTGTCACACGAATGTCCTTCTTAGCTGCGTTCTTGTAAGCTGCTGCAGCTTTCTCAGCGGCTTCCTTTTCAACAGAAAAACGCAACGAAGCATGACAGATGTTATATGACCGATACAGATTGACAAGATCCATTTCACTTCATTAGGAACCACAAACTACAAACATTTTCACACTGAAAGCAGTGATATTTTCATTAACGATAAGTGAAATTAGAACTGAAAATATTGATTTCCGTTAAGTATAACTATAACTGAAGTTATTTTAAGAAGGAAAACTGAAATAGAACTGAAATTGAGCACACCAAACTGAAATTATAATAAAAACGAAAATTAATTCTCGAACTGAAATTAATGAAAAAATGGAAATTTTAGTTGACAGTTTTTTCGATGCAGCTGTGTTTGTTTAAAAGACGCATATACTTTCTGACTCTTACAACTTTTGTATCTTTTGCCTAGCATGTACTTTATTACGGTTAGTTTTAAACAATTTTTCATTTGGACTTTCTCTGTAAGTTTATAATTTTCAACTTCACCATAAGACTGGAAATCACTTGGCTAAATGACGAAAATAATGCATTGGACTTTTTAAAGTAGGTTTGCTGCGAGGAAATAGACAAAATAAATGTGCTTAGGCCTATCCATGCAAGGCTTCGTGGGTCTAGCCTACCCTAAAACGGATGACTGTGGAACTACATATTATGATAAAATTTTAACATTTTGCCTCTGCGCACACAGAATACTAAGAAATATATTAAGAAACGGACCAGGCAAAATCATGGGTGGCTGAAAACTTTCATGCGACTTGGCCTAATCCGAGTCAGCGACTTAACCACGGAGAAAGCATGAGTGCTCCAGAAAGACGCAAGCAAAAGAACTGAATTGAGAACTGAAATTATTTCAAAAACTGAATTAGAAGTATAACTGAAATTTTTGGAAGAACTGGAACTGAATTAGAACTGAAATTGAGACCATCCGAACTGAAATAGAAGTAAAACGGAAATTATTTCCTGAAGTAAAATATCACTGACTGAAAGGTCGTTTGATGCTAGGGATCATTTGAAATCTGATTATCGGTTACGAAAAGAAACGTCGGACATTACCGACTGATAATCAAATTTATTTGTTTAAATCATTTTTGCAATGAAAAGTACAAGAAACGTCAGATAAAATTCATGCATTATTTGTTGGTTAGTGTTTATGATCACTTTAGAAATAACATACATCGGAGTTGCTATATTATAGCAACTCCGATGGTCTGTTAGTTTGTACTCTGACAAAAATGTCATGAAAACAATGAAAAACGAGAACACTTTATAGTAGACTAAAATCATAAATTGAAACATTCTACAATAAATTTTTCCCACTGAGATTATAGAATGTTGGAAAGATCAAGTTCCCAGTAACCAATGTGAAGCAACATTGAGTTGAATGACCATTGCACATCGTGAGATGTTATCAACAACACTGTGTGTTGTCAACACTTCTTGGTGTTTAATGATACGTACAAGATGCTGCAAATGACTTTAATAACAAGACAAGTGGACTGTATGAATGATTTTAAAATGTCTGTCATCAAGTAGAATAAAAAACTATGGTAGAGTTGTACAATGGCCATCTTCTCCACTGCATAACTCACACACACACACACACATGCGTGAAACAAGGACAAGAGCAACTGCTGCTGCTGTCGTCTGATAGAGAGCAACGACGCAACGATGAAGTGCAAAGTCTGACCTGAACGAGAGGCAGATCCTTCTTGCGACATCTCACGACAACGCTCTCCTCGATCAACTGGAACAGACCCTGCAACGTTCATAGCAAAAGTCAACTTCACTACTGACAAACAGTCGTTCACAGCTCAACATCATTGACTACACGAAGATCATCCACCAATCACACCAACTCAACACTTATACACTTACAATTTATATGATTTCCAGTTCTACAAAGCTAACACACATATGCAAGGAAATAGTCATTTGGTGTTCCATTAAAACAAAGAAGGATCAATTTTATTCTATTCATGATTTATAAAGCGCCTATCACAGTACAAGAAGCATTCCCAGTGTGAAGAATCCCCTTCAAATGAAAAGAAAAGTCTTAAGACAATGGGCAGAAATAGTAGTGCCCACAGATAATAACTCGGCACGAGTCATAGCAGAAAGGTAATTCCAAAGCAAATGGCCAACAGAGGCAAAGGAACGATGCTGTGCTGCAGCAATCCGAGACCGTGCTACTAGAAGTTCACAATGATCTAAAGAGCGAAGCAGATGTCCAGTGGTAATTGAGAGAGGCCGACTAATGAGACCACAGAGATAGTGAGGACTGAGGAGCTTCACCAAAAAACACATCCTATAAATACACAATAAGGATATTTCTAAACTTTAATTCCGAGCAGTTAAGGGAAGCCAATGAATGGATGACAGAGCAAGACAAATGTCTAGCAGCAGAGGAACAAACTTCTACCTTAAAACCATATGAAACGAAATTGCTAAAAAAGCAAACTTCTCCAAAGGATTCAGAATCTGGATGTAAGAGCGTACAGGACAATGGAATCCATGCAGTTGTTTCCCATCTTAATTAATTGCAAATATATTACTGGCTGCGTTAGACCATCCACAATGTTCTACAAGTTTAGACCATCCACAATGTTCTACACATAGTACTTGTTTGTCACAAACACAACTGAATATGAAAGACTGCTTTAATACAATTCCATCCATCAGCATACTAATAATAATTAATAAGTTTAAGAGTCACTTGAGTCAATTTCCTGACCTGCGCTATCAGACCCTCGAGAAGTTTCTTGTATCCATTCGTGTCATTCGTCAGCACGTTCAGCTTCTTCTGAGTCTCATCCAACAACGTCTGGTTTTAAAAATTTATTTTTAATATACACGTTAAGATCTTCAACAATAACGACAAATTCTCATGAATTTATATCAACTAATTGTAAATAAACTTTTGAATAAAGTCTTGGACGGCAATTTGCAGAGATGGTTGAGATAACGTAACAGTTGAATTGACCGACTAACATGCAGTGGAAATAGCAAAGACCAATTCAGTGCTAATACTCAGACAGTCAGACACATGTCTTCACAGTTCATCAACCTATTAACGACTTTGTCACAGAGCAACAATTCTGCAGGTGCTACATCATTAATTTCTTAGAAGAAAAGAGACCACCACGTGATGAGGAAATGAAGCATCTACCTTGATGTGATCTTCTCTTGATTTCAACACTTTTAAACGTGCTGTGTTCAACAGGTTTGATGTTTGGCTACAACGAAACAATTCATCATTGAATGACAGAGAACAGAACGACTGACCAAATGTTACAACACCACCAGACACTAGCATGATAGACAATACCAGACACGAGCATGATAGACAATACCAGACACGAGCATGATAGACAATACCAGACACTAGCATGATAGACAATACCAGACACGAGCATGATAGACGATACCAGACACTAGCATGAGAGACGATACCAGACACCAGCATGATAGACGATACCAGACACCAGCATGATAGACGATACCAGACACTAGCATGATAGACGATACCAGACACTAGCATGAGAGACGATACCAGACACCAGCATGAGAGACGATACCAGACAATGTCTGAAGTAAATATAATCACTGCACAGCAGTGCACATGGTAAACACAAAATCATAATTTATATGAAAAATAAAATTACGAATTTCTTTATTTTGATGAAAATCGCTGCACAAACAGCCTTTCATCATAGCAGTTCTCTTGTTATCACTGAACAATGCATGGAGGAAATAAAATCACTAATTGCCTAATGCTTAGAATTAAAATCGTAAGATGACTTAGCTAGAAGAGGTGTGAATGGAGATGAATGATTAAAAACAAATGGGGTCATATAAAAATACTTTTGTATTATTATTATTATGGGAGTAGTAGTAGCAGCAGAAGTAGTAGTAATGTCTACAACAGCATCAATGCATAATTTCTACCTTAATCAATGATCATGCAAATTATGTAACAACTGAACGAACGAACAGATTTGTCTTATTCACAATCAATGTCCTATGACTTGAAGAAGATGCTCACATTTTCTTATTCAATTCAATCTGCTTTTCCTTGCGTTCGTAATACTCCATGATTTTCACTCTCTGCTGCTGAACGAGATGACCTTTCTCAATGTTGAACTCTTCCTCTGCCTACCAAAAACAACACATGTGTCGTCATCATCATCATCATCATCAAACACAACACATGTGTTGTCGTCATCATCATCATCATCAAACACAACACATGTGTCGTCATCAAAATAATCATCAAAAACAACACATGTGTCGTCATCATCATCATCATCATCAAACACAACACATGTGTTGTCGTCATCATCATCATCATCAAACACAACACATGTGTCGTCATCAAAATAATCATCAAAAACAACACATGTGTCGTCATCATCATCATCATCATCAAACACAACATATGTGTTGTCGTCATCATCATCATCATCAAACACAACACATGTGTCGTCATCAAAATAATCATCAAAAACAACACATGTGTCGTCATCAAAATAATCATCAAAAACAACACATGTGTCGTCATCATCAAAATAATCATCAAAAACAACACATGTGTCGTCGTCATCATCATCATCATCAAAAACAACACATGTGTCGTCGTCATCATCATAATCATCAAAAACAACACATGTGTCGTCGTCATCGTCATCATCATCAAACACAACACATGTGTCATCGTCATCATCATCAAACACAACACATGTGTCGTCGTCATCATCATCATCATCAGATTCCCATTATTCTCGTTTTTCTGTTTAGCAATAGTTGGAGTTACATCAAAGATGAAGTACACTAACAGTCTTGCACATGTCAAATTATTACAATTATTATTGACTTTTTATATAACACACCTTCAAGGTAATCTACTTAGAAGTGTTCCCAGTTCAACAACGGCTAAATAAGGCAGTTTTTAAGTGAGAAAGAAACATAGTGGTGTGTGCACAAAACGGAGTGCAACAGGAAGCCCATCCCAGGTGCTAGGGCCAGTCACTGAGAAAGAGCGCTGCTGCATCACAGCAGCTCAAGAGTGAAGGTTAGGGTTAGCCAATCGAATGTCAGATCCCGCTTTGTAGGTACATCATGAGAGATGTCTATCACTCCATGCAGCACCAGACTAGTGCAGAAACCAGGCTACAAGTGATCCAGTGCTGTGAAATTGGAAGTCATGTTACAAATTTCACATTAGTTCCTTCAATTATTAACAATATCGTTTTAACCAAGCAGTGATACTGAAGTAGTACGTGTAACACTGTGAGGAACAACAGGCAAGACAACATTGTATGGTAAATAATTACAGGTAGGTAAGTTGGGATGAGAGTGAAACGTTGGAAAACAAATAAAACCAGTTGTTTCTAGGACCTCTGTGCAGTCTATGAGGGATATGTTCATCAGTTTCAGTAGTCTACCCCTAGAACTGAATTGAATTGTTTAAATTCACTGACTTTGGCATCAATTTCCTCGGCTTTCTCATTAGCCTCCTGGTCAATGAAGGCCATCATATGCTTGATCTGAAACAACAACAACAACAACATTAACGAGATTCATAACAACAGGACTGAGGCTGACCATTGACCAATGACCATGTATGAATTAAACCAGATTCCGTGTCTGATCGGTCATTGCTGTGACTAACATCATACCACAAGATCGTCGTTCATCAACATCATCCATTCATTCACTAGCCACACAAAGTCACACACTGATTACGCTAATCAGCGTTGAAGTGGTGCTATATAAATCTCCATAACAAACACTAGATGAATGAATCCTGATGAAGCAGCAGCAGCATCAAGTACAATCATACATGTATGTGATGTATCTGAATATTAAAAATTCATCAGTGTGCGACACGTTGAAAGAGCCGCTCATATAATTTATTCGTTCAGTCAGATGTAATAAATGAAGTTTTGAAGGGAGGTCATTCCAGCAGCTGGTCATTCAAATGGTCAGAAAGTTGACAGAACTCAACAACTGCATTGACCAGCAGAGTTCAGTGGAATTCAAAACCAATACCAATTGAAAAGATGCCACATCTTCCTAATTCCTTTACTGCCAGCCAGTGCTGCAATATTAATAGCGAATCTGAACAAGCGCAGCCCATTTTTAGCATCTGAAAATAAACGTTTAGCTGGTGTCTGCAAATAGGAATTCGGCTGGCATGAGATCTTAGCAGAAAATACACTTAAACCAATTGATACAAGTTGCACAAAATACATGTTGAGCACTACAATTAATTTTTTACATTATGGCAATTTCTTACACATTTAACCTACATGATGAATTGAAGTCAACTCTCAACAGCTTACAAATGACAGAAAAGAAACGAAGGAAGCTACATTTAGTTTCATAAACTCATCAAATGATAGATAAGTTACATGGAACAATACAAGTCATGATCTGGGAAATGAACCGATGAACTGCATGTATCTTCTGAGTAGCCTACCTTGAAGAGGCGCTATATAAATTTCCGAAATAAATAAATAACTATATTATTATGTGCATTGCAGTGTCTCTGTGCAAAGGATGTATGATTGCATAATGGTTGACTAAATTTCAGAGATCTACCAAATAATGGTAAAATGGCGATCATGTACTATCAGGGGACGAAAATTACACAGTGTCTTTTGCAGTGCGTCAGCGTTGTCATTGCACGTCTTTTTCGTCAGTGTTGGTTAGGTTCAGGTTATGCATCGTGAGGGTCGGTTAGGGTTAGTGTTAGTTTAGCCATTATAAACTCTGGTGGATTGATAGCAAAAGACACTGTGTAATTTTCGTCCCCTGATAGTACATGATCACCGGTAAAACTGTATTTTAAAGCATTTTTTAATTTATTTAATGTATATTTCATTTAATGTCTCTTCTCTAGCTGCATAAATGGAAGCTGGATTTAATTTTGCGTTAAAATGGAAGTTGGACCCGTGAAAAAATTATTCTTGGCGTAAATAGCAGTTGAACATGACAGTCAGAAGAAATTAAAGACGCTATGGCGTTGACCATCCATAATAATATAATACGCTAAATTTCTAACTCTGGAGAAAAACCAAAAATAAAACATGCTAAAACGCAGGTTTAGCCCAACCACTGTGGTGTCTCCCATGGATTAAAAAAATTGGGCAAGCCTGGGAACCAGTGGCGCCGCCAGGATTTTATTTCTGTACGCACAACTTGCACAAAATAATATGAAGCGAACAGCGATCGATACGAGCTTATATTCAGGGGCGGATCCAGGATTTTCTGGTTAGGGGGGGGGCGTAAATACTACCAATCCAATCCCATATATATACACATATACAGTGCTTAAAGTGTAAAAAAAGTGCCAGGACGCTGTATTGTAGGCCTAATTGGTCGTCAGTGGCGGAGCCGAAGGCGGGAAGTTGTGAGTGCCGAAGGCACGAAGCCCATCCCGACTAGGGGGTCTGGGGGAGCGTCGTAAGCTCCCCCAGCGGGGTCTGGGGCGGAGCCCCAGCGACCAGCGCATTTTTGGCTGTTTCGACCTTAAATGGAGCCATTTTTAGGTTCTTGTTTGCCAGCTATTTTGTGAACGACAAAGTCGCGAAATTTTTAAGAATAAGTCGTTTTTCAGTGTCGCAAGCTACCAGGATAACAATAAAAATCAAAATGTTATTGTAAAAGAGAAAGGTTTTGTCTTTACAGTAAGCTCCCCCAGCGGGGTCTAGGGGCGGAGACCCAGCGACCAGCGCATTTTTGGCTGTGTCGACCTCAAATGGAGCCATTTTTAGGCAGTCATGTTGAACCTATATAATATATCTTTCTTTGGGCGCATAACGTATAGGTAGGATAGGATCTATAGAATTCTCTCGTGGTAATATGGAAATTCAAACTGTCACCCAATAAATTTAGACCATGTGACAATTATATAAAAGTTTGCGCCCTAGAAAAATTCCTTCGGACGCCCATGCTAAAGGCTTGAAATTATTACCCCCTCCTAAACATTACCCCACCCCCCTGCGAACTGTAATTTGCACCAATCGTCGCATTTGTTGGACTAAAAATATCAGAAAAATAATCCCGCTTCTTGTTTTGGTCTGAAGATTTTCATCCGTTATCCCACTTCGGGGTTTGGTTTGTTATAAATATTTTCATCTGTAACTAAAATACTAAGTCGCCGCTGAAGTTACATGGAGAAATGGCTTCGAGGCTATTATTTTTTCCGAGTAAAATATTGATAACAAACCACAGTGGGATGACGGATAAATCTATGCAAATCTAGTGTCCGGGGGTAATCTGAAACCGGTTACGGTAAAAGTTACCGGGGGGTGATGTTTAGGGGGTGGAATTTGATACCTTTAGATCGGCATATTGCTATGCTATCGTCGCCTTGAAGCCGGAATTTTCCAGGTTCGAATCCACCTCGCCGCCTAACGACCTTGGGCAAGTTCTTCACTCACAATTGCTCAGCGCTTCGGCCGGAGTAGGGAGCTTGAAGGGGCGCTATAACCAGTGGCGGATCCAGAACTCTTCCAAGGGGGGGGGCAAAAATCTTAGAACCTGGGATGGGACAGGTGAAACAAATTTCGAAATTTGGTTGTTGGTCGAAAATAAATAGGGATCAGTCTTTGGCTGAAGTACTTTTCATCCCCCCAAAAAAGTTGATGAGGGATTTTTTTAGTCATCTGCCAAAAATTTTTGGGAGAAAATCATAACATTTCATCCGCCAAAAAAGTTGATGACCTTTTTTTTACTCCTCCACATGAAAACCGACTGGGGGGCCACGTCCCATGCCATTTTCCGAATGGAGGGGCAATATGCCATTACACCCATATGCATATTGCTAATTTCATACCAAATGGGGGTCACGTCCCATGGCAGTTTTAAATGGGGGCCATGGCCGGATTGTCCCCCTGGATCCGCCCCTGGCTATAAAAAGTGCACATAAAAACACATACAAACAAAAATTTAAAAAAAAGTTTTAACGGTTTTACCTCCAGGAATCCCAGGATCCATAGACCTCTAGGGCCTAGGCGGTTATAAGACGCTCAATGCCAAGATGGCTCTCTATTAGAGTGTAAGTAAGTAAGGAAGTAAGTATATTCTATAGATTATAAAATTTCAATAGAATTTCATCGCTTATAATAAATTTGCAATTTGTGAAAAAAATTTTTTTGGCCTTTCCGCGCTGTACGCACTTGCGTACGTGCGTACGCCTAACGGCGCCCCTGCTGGGAACGGCGGTCATAAATTCCGAAACACTGTTTTTTATATTGTGTATATTATAGTCCGTGTTTTCAGTTCCGTGTTTTACGCGTCTCGCCGTTTAAAATTTGTAAATTTGATTAAAAATATTTGCTGACTAAATAGAAGCGGGATTTAGCGCGTGAAGGTCGGTCAAGGCTAAGGTTAGGCGCTGTGAGGGTCGGTTAGGGTTAGTTCTAGGGTTAGTGCAGTCATTCTGCTGAAATTGAAGCTGGATTGATGAAAATGTTCTTGCCTAACTGGAGCTGGATTGACGAAAAAATTGTTATCTAAATAGAAGTTGGATAGCAACTATTGAATGACGCGATTGACATCAATTATTTCGACGCTGAAAACAGTGTTTCGGAATTTACGACCGCTGTTCCCAGGATTACCAAAAAATGGCAGCAGTGGAGAAGTACCGCATACGTTGACTTCACTGAAAAGCTACAAAGGGCTCGACTGACAGATACAGAAATGTGAACATGATTACATGAATGATGTATACATTTATAATAAAACTAGTTCTAAAAAAACCCAGAATGGCAACAGTAATGAAAAAGGACATTGTTTTAAATTGTATAGAAATGATTTTGGTAAATTATATCTTCTTTTAAATGAGCTATCAATGTTGAGCAATTGCGTTAAACAGGACAGACTACCCAGCTGGAACTACTCTGAAGAGGACTGAGTGGTCCTGGTAGAACCAGTTGCGCCAGTTGCAACCAGCACCAGCTGACCGTCGATAATAATTATTATACGCAAGCGCATAATTTTATCATCAACAACATTTTCTGTCCGAAATCTTAAAACAATCGCAAAAACTCAGCTACCTGCTTCTGAACGTCGGCGTCGCTGAGAGCCATTGTGACAATTTAGGTGTAGCGAAGAATATGAAAAGAAAAGCGAATCCGTTGATCGTTCGGTTAAAATGCAATCAAAGTCACAAGACGACGACGACGTTTCGTCCTCTTCTTCTCTTTTCTTCGATCACCAACAACTCAACTGAACTCAACTGACTGTGCGGCGGCGGCTGCAGGCTTCTCTTGTGACTCCGGCTAATGACGTCACCTGATTAGCATATAACCACAGATGACATACTACACGAGGCATCACGCTGCTAGAATTCAAAACTGGCTCTACTAAAAACAGTCAGTACTGTTAGCAGCATCGACGTATATTGAGGTTAGCAGTCAGTTATTTCTACTGTGATGCCAAAAGCTCAATTGCTGCAAACCCGTTTCTATTCATCAGTCTCATATCCACACAATTTAATAGTCTGCAACTTATCCAATTTAGTAGCTATGCCATGGACGCCGGCAAAAATATTTTGAATGGGAGACAAAACAAAACGAAATGGTCAGGTTAACAATTTTTATCAAGAGCTTGCAAATGCAAAGCAAAACATTAAGAACAATATAAAATTATATATATTTCATAGAGATTTCTAAATGTAGGTTTGCCAGTTTCATCAAAGATTTTAGATTTGACCTTGTGCGTCATTAGTGCTTTAGTGCGAAGAAATTTGCTAAAACCAAAAGGTATAGACCTAATTTGGCCGAAAGTATTCTGAAAAAGTTATGTCCGAAGAATAATTTTTAAAGGCTAGCGAGTCAAGTAAAAATTGAATTTAGTACCGGAAGTAGTATATTTAAGAATCTTCAACTGAAAAGTTGAGTCTATGAATTACTTACTTATTCGCCATCGATGGTCGCAGCTAAGAACAGTAAACGTTCATTTTGATCGTCGTTGATTTTGATAATAATAAAATGGCAGATGTTTTCGGTGATCCGCTGTTGTTTGGAGAGTTTGAGAAAGATCGCAGTTACGCAGATGACCATTCAAAGAGATGTGTCGGAGAAGCTCGTGCCTTTTTATCGACACTTTGTAGTCCTTTGAAACACAATAGTTTGACCACGGAAAATGGGTTAAAAGTATCTGGTGATACACGAGCGGATATAGGGAGTTCTACCATGGATGGAAACAATCTTCGCGATCTTGCCTCTGCTACGGAATATATTCAAAAACTGGAGAGTGAAATGCAACAGTTGAAGGAAATAAATATCCTTTTATGGTGACAGTTGAAGCTCGTATAAATTGTGTAGGCCTATTGTAATCATGCTAGGACTAATAATTTTAAAAATGTAAATTATGGTGGCATTGCGTTTTCAGATTTTCTTTAATTAAAACTACATGAGAAATTGTCGCTTGAAAGGAGGCTTATCAGTCCAAAGAGGTAAGCTTATGGCTTTACCATTTTGCTTAATGCACAAATATTTATAGCAGTGCCTATGGCAACTTATAGTAAAGGGTCCACCATGGTAGATTCATTCAGGAAAGGTGCTTCTATTTGTCTTAATTTGTGCTTCATTTGTCTTTCGAGTGATGATGTGGATTCAATAATTTGGGATGCTCTAATGATAATTACCAAAATATTGGTTTGATCTTCTGTGCAAGCGACTTTCGGTCCATCTCAGTTACATTGATTCTTAGCTGAATGATGGAGAAATAATGGCTCGACATTTTTCTATTCACCCTCAATATCATCAAATTTTCTTCGACCAGTTTGCCTTCTGACCGTCTGGTTCGATGGCAGCGGCTCTTTTTGCAATTACTCAAACTGTGTCAGAGAAGTTAGTTAAGGAACCATATTTTTTCATGTTATTGCGATTGACTTGTCGGCAAAACTCGCCGTTCGGAGTTTTGCCGACTTGTCTAACGCATTCGATATGGTTCACCACGATTATCTGGCAGCGCAATTGACTGATCTCCCTCTTCCCGATATAGTACGGTATATAAGTTGGTTGTAGAATACCTTGAGGAGCCATAGAATAAAATTTAATAGATCAGTTTCAGCAGAGGAATCCATTATTTTCAGTGTTTGTACAATGTCATGCGATGTCATGTGATGTCATGCGCATCTGTGA
Source organism: Lumbricus rubellus (assembly GCA_945859605.1). Classification (NCBI taxonomy): domain Eukaryota; kingdom Metazoa; phylum Annelida; class Clitellata; order Crassiclitellata; family Lumbricidae; genus Lumbricus; species Lumbricus rubellus. The sequence continues at coordinate 31,826,516 of OX243826.1, read as the reverse complement.
GAGTTTCTTTGTCATATTTGTTCAGTTTAGAGATGGGTGCTGATGGACCTGCTGTGCAAATCCTCTTCATGAATAATTCCGTCGCACGGTTAGCTTTCCTTTCTCCATTGCCAGAGATCTTAACGTCCTTGGCTGCACATTTGCGTTAACTTCATTTAAGAGCAGAATTTAAATAATGGTAAGAAACAAAGGTGATGAAGATAAGTAAGAGAGGAGAGGAAACGGTAAATATCACATTAAATGGGGAGGAAATAGAACAGGTGAAGAAGTTCTGCTATCTGGGAAGTGTGGTTACAGAGGATGCAAGGTGTCACGTAGAAATAAAAAGAAGAATAGCTATGGGAAAAAGATGCATTCTACAAAAGGGGGGAGCTACTCAGAGGAAGTCTGAACATGCATCTGAAGAAGAGAATGGTGAAGACATTGGTGTGGAGTGTTGTCCTGTACGGCTCGGAAACGTGGACAATGCGACAAGAGGACATAAAGCGACTGGAGGCCTTCGAGATGTGGATATGGCGAAGAATGGAGAGAGTCAGCTGGGTTGAGCGAAAAATGAACGAGGAAATCTTACAATTGGTGGAAGAAAAGAGAACACTGATGGACACTATACGTGGGCGACAGAAGAAATGAATAGGACACATCTTAAGGAGCGACACCCTACTAAAAGAGATCATTGAGGGAAGAATGGAGGGGAAAAGGATGCAAGGTAGACCAAGAACAATGCTGCTGGACTGGATGCTGTCAGAAGAGGGATACAGTGGACTGAAAAGAGAAGCTCAGGACAGAGAAAAATGGCGTCGTTGGACATACGAACCTGCCTGACGGCAGAGAACATATAGAAGAAGAAGATATTTTCCACGAAATTTTGAATTGCCGATGGGTATAAATGTGTTTTCTAAATGTGTCTGGGGTTTGAATTGCAGATAATTAATTACCAGATTTGCCTTTTACCTTAATTTGCTCTGTATTTGCCTAATTTCTTAATTTACTTCAATATTAAACATTTGCATTTTAAATTGTATAAATTTGTAACTAATTTTCGTTGATTATGATTTAATTTCAGCAAATACAGGTCAAAAGTTGAGAAATGCTTGAAAGAGATATTTTCACAAGACGAAGAAGAGTATTTCAGAGAAAGTAAAATACCCGGCACATCTGAGGTTTGTGTTCTCGCTATGTTGTTACCAGTACAAACGTGTTTACATTTAGAAACATACAGCAGGATTTTCTGTGTGATATTTACATTTGTAGACCTAAGGCATGGTCTTTCTGTGTGACAAAGTTCTGTCAGTGTAAAACTTGTAATGAAAGAATTTAGCATTGCATTGTGATTGGTTTGTGATCGTGGTTTGCTACGTTTCACAATGTCTTTGAACTAATCATCCAATTCTAACAGATGATTTGTTATCACAATGTCTTTGAGCTAATCATCCAATTCTAACAGATGATTTGTTATCACAATGTCTTTGAGCTAATCATCCAATTCTAACAGATGATTTGTTATCACAATGTCTTTGAGCTAATCATCCAATTCTAACAGATGATTTGTTATCACAATGTCTTTGAACTAATCATCCAATTCTAACAGATGATTTGTTATCACAATGTCTTTGAACTAATCATCCAATTCTAACAGATGATTTGTTATCACAATGTCTTTGAACTAATCATCCAATTCTAACAGATGATTTGTTATCTGAACTACGCTCTCACAGCCAATGTACTCAGCATCAACCATGAAGAAGTCAACCATGAAGAAGTCAACAATGAACCTTGCGTCTGAGCAGGCTGAAATAGCGGAACTTATTAATTTCAATTGCACTAGAACTCATTAATTTGAATAGAACTGAAACCAGGATAAATGTATTTGAAAAGGAAGAAGGCTCTAAGTGAAATGATACTTAAAAATAAAAATGCAGGGAAGTTGGTTCAATTTCGCTTTCTTTATGGTTGGAATCATATTTCAACTGAAGAACAGTTGTCATGTGACTGAATCAGGATCTACCTACAGGTTGGTTTACATGCAAGTCTTCTATGAGTGACGAATGAATGAGAGACGAATGAACTAATGACCACCCCCAGGTCCCCAGGCCCCCCTCCCCATAGGATTTTCTATAACTTGTGATCTGCTGATAGTAATCTTTCATTCACTTTTCTTGATCTAATCAACTGATAACTTTGATTTAATATTGCAGAATGGACTGAAAATGTGGTCATGAAACGAATCACTAGCTAGCGAACCATGTTTAGTTATGCTGCTTGTTTTTTTCAATTTAACAAAAACTGTATAAAAACGACAGGACACAGCACTGCATTTCTACTGTATTGCTTACACTTATATAGTGACATTAGTTGATTAGTGTCGTTGTTATTGACAGGTTGTTGGAAGTTATCAGTACTTCAGAGACTTTGTTTTGGATGTGAGTGGATGGCCTCTGCCTGGTCACAGTAGTTCAGCAATGGTTGACAGCGCCAGTCTTCCAAAGTAATTTCAATTTCATTCACCACGTTATTTTCTTGCATCAGTTCTTTTTTTAAATCGTTTGACTGAGAGCTCACCAGTGACTGAGAACTCACCAGTGTCTAGAACTGTTATGGCTCAGTCTCGATCATTTGTCTCAATTGGTCCTTCTCTTTGGAATGCCCTTTCTCCTTCTGTTCGCTCTACACTTCTTTCTGGTAGTCTCTCCTCTGCTTTGTCTCTTCTCAAAACCTGTTTCTTCTCGCTGGGCCTTGCGCACTGGGAGCGCCTCTGAACGGTTCACCCTACTAGAGGCGCTTTATAAATGTTTAAATACAATACAATACAATAGTGACTGAGAGCTCACCAATGGTGGTTCTTCTAGTTATCTGAGTACCATTCTATTATAGAATAACATTTTGTTCTCAGTGACTTTATGTTCATTTGAATCTTACAGCCCTGATTATTGTAGTATTCTTCCAGATACATTCTTACATTATACAATATGCATGTAGTTGTTAATGTGTTATTTTACATATTCTTAATGTCTATTCCATTTATGTTTTATCTCCGTATTAAGTTGATTGTCTTGTCTAGGTTCATTCTTCGTGGTTGCTGATAGTGTCTGCTGCATTGTTTCTGAGTGTGTGCTTTCTTATTGTCTTGAACAGGTATGAACAGGTGTTTAGGCAGACACTTCCTTGTGAACGTTCAAAAGACAAAGACACGTCGTCTGAAGTTATAATTAAAGAGAAGAGGTCTGTTGCTTTGTCTACGTGATTCATTGAAGTTGTTTGAGTTGACCTGAGTTGTTCTCTGATTCCCTAAAAAAACCGTTCGTTGCAAGCAATATGACGTTTAAGCAATCTCATTCAATAGCTATCTACAACTTGTGTTGCCAGAGAATGCATTACTGGTGCTCTTGATCTTATATAAATGAATAATATAAAAATCTTTAAATGCTGAAAGATGCTCACTTTCTGTTTGTTTGACTTAAGGGTCAGTCAGTCCATGTGAAATCACCAAGGGCTTGTTGCTGACCTATCTCAGATTTGGCTGTAATTTTGCTATTTTGAAGTTTGATATTTTTGTACATCATATGCAAATTTTTAGAAGCCTATCACCATGTTCATGTATTTTATGGCTGACGGACATAGAAGGGGTGCAGAGCACTCGCGACATGTATGAATTTGGTGGCTAAGATTTGTTACGGAAAGAGTGAACTATATACAGATAATAGAAATGTAAACTATTTGCAACTGCTTTGATGATCTTCACTGCTACAGTGCTATGAATATTGTCAAATTCAACTCACAATTGAGTTTTTCGTCAGTTTTGCACCCATATTAGTGAAAAACTATTTGATTAAGGTCAGAATAATTTACAGAATCTGAAAGTTCACCAAAAGTTGTATAAAACAAGAAAATTTAGCACTCCTGTGTACACGGTGATTCATAAAAAACGTTACCCTACATAAGTCAGCGTAACTCATGTCGATGACCATCAAATTTAATGAAATTTCAGAATAATATGGCCTGATGATCTAGCTAAGTGCTACATAAATTACTTCACATTCAGAGCTATAATGACGTAACGCGAATGACAAAACTAATGACGTCACGATAATCTCAAGAAACACGCAAGATTCCAACGTTCCTGTCAGTCACTGAGGTTGTACCATGCAAACCTGATCAATTTCATCTGGTTTAGCCTCCTGGTGATAAATTGTTTACTGTGTCATCACCCAGTAACAATCAGAATGTTCGCAATTACGTATCTTTCGGTACACAGAAGAGGAACGTTCCAGCAAATCGTCTTTTGCGGAATCAACCAATTTTCAGCAAATCCCTTATGGCATCGGTCGGGTCTCTGCACTTGGTCGTACGAACATATCCATTTCATCGAACCAGATGAGGTCAACGGACAATATTACAGAGATATTCCACTTTGCCAGGCACTCGTGACATTACGGAGTAAGCTTATTTCATCGTCCATCGTAATAGCGCTCGTGCGCACAGAGCTCGAGAGACCGTTGCGTAATGGAAACTCCTGATTTCATCCCGCCTACTGTGTGGCCACCCAACAGTGTTGATTTGAATCCAATAGACTATGAGATGTAATGTAAGAAAATGTCTAAATAATTCGAATATGTGATGTCAACAAGTTGTGTCGTCGAATTGTGGAGGCATCGGACACAATGGATCAGCGTCTTAGCGCTTGCGTATCTGCCCAATGAGGGTAATTTCGAAAATAAATGTTAACTTCCATAATGTTCAGAAATGAATCCTCTATCTTCACCTAAAATTTCGTCAACATAACCCGATGTTTGGCGGAGTTACAGTAAAATATGTAGGGTAACGTTTTTTTATGAATCACTGTGTACATCCGTTCCTGAGATAATGAACTCTGAACTACCCACCAAATTCATACATGTCGCGAGTGCTCTGCACCCCTTCTATGTCCGTCAGCCATAAAATACATGAACATGGTGATAGGCTTCTAAAAATTTGCATATGATGTACAAACATATTAAACTTCAAAATAGCAAAATTACAGCCAAATCTGAGATAGGTCAGCAACAAGGTATGTCACATATTTGATGATTTCACATGGACTGACCCTTCTCAGGATTATGTTTCCATTTTGTATCGAACTTATGATGTCTGCAGTTTAATTATTTAGTGGACCGATTCTGTTTTTATTTTCAGACTAGCAGGATCTCAAATACAAGCTGCTTTGCAATCTTGCTGGCTGTTGTTTCAAGCACTGGATCAAAAATGTTTCCTGAGCTACAATTGAATGCCTTCGGTTTTTGCTGCTATCACTTCTGTCTCTAACTTAATTATCAAAGAGAAAGTCTTAATTATTTCGAAACGCTGATAAAGTAGTAGTTCTGTGTTTAATTCACTGAAGGTTGTGAGTTCTGTGCTTTCTTCTTCAGATCAAAGGCCGCCTGCTTCAACTGTGGAGGCGATCACAACGTCAGTGCATGCGTGGAGAAAAAAGATCATCAAAAGATCAATTTAGCCAGACGTCAATTCATGGACAAGTTTTCACCATCATCATCAGGCAGCAACCCTGGCAAACAAAGGTAACTTACACTCGAACCCCGTAACTGCCAAAAATGTTATGGTGAACATAATAAGTTATGGCATAAGATGACTGGTAACTAAGGCAACGAAAATAGTAATAAGAACCATTGTGTATTCAACTCCTGAATGAGCAAAATTGCTGTGTAACCTATGCACTACATGTACGTTTGATTGTACGTCTGTTGGGCTACATGTTAGTCATTATGTTGTAGCAACTTTGTTATCAATTCATTTGCCTTTCACATGACTAATAACTTGGACGATTGAAATTGCGGAGATGTCTTACCCTTTCCTCAGTCCCTTCACTAGTTTCCCACTCGGCAAAAAGACTTTTTTGTGCACCTAGTCAATTCAACTGTCCTAAGAAAATGTAGTTGATAAATGAGAATCCTTTGATTTCTTAGATTGCGACGTATACATTGTTCTTATCGTATCTGGAGTTGATACGTAATAATCGTGGGTGAATCTTGTCTTAGGTATCACATCGAGTTGATATGTAATAATCGTGGGTGAATCTTGTCTTAGGTATCACATCGAGTTGATATGTAATAATCGTGGGTGAATCTTGTCTTAGGTATCACATCGAGTTGATATGTAATAATCGTGGGTGAATCTTGTCTTAGGTATCACATCGAGTTGATACGCAATAATCATCGGTGAATCTTGTCTTAGGTATCACATCGAGTTGATATGTAATAATCGTGGGTGAATCTTGTCTTATGTATCACATCGAGTTGATATGTAATAATCGTGGGTGAATCTTGTCTTATGTATCACATCGAGTTGATATGTAATAATCGTGGGTGAATCTTGTCTTAGGTATCACATCGAGTTGATATGTAATAATCGTGGGTGAATCTTGTCTTAGGTATCACATCGAGTTGATACGTAATAATCGTGGGTGAATCTTGTCTTAGGTATCACATCGAGTTGATATGTAATAATCGTGGGTGAATCTTGTCTTATGTATCACATCGAGTTGATATGTAATAATCGTGGGTGAATCTTGTCTTAGGTATCACATCGAGTTGATATGTAATAATCGTGGGTGAATCTTGTCTTAGGTATCACATCGAGTTGATATGTAATAATCGTGGGTGAATCTTGTCTTAGGTATCACATCGAGTTGATATGTAATAATCGTGGGTGAATCTTGTCTTAGGTATCACATCGAGTTGATACGTAATAATCATGGGTGAATCTTGTCTTAGGTATCACATCGAGTTGATACGTAATAATCGTCGGTGAATCTTGTCTTAGGTATCACATCGAGTTGATATGTAATAATCGTCGGTGAATCTTGTCTTAGGTATCACATCGAGTTGATATGTAATAATCGTGGGTGAATCTTGTCTTAGGTATCACATCGAGTTGTTACGTAATAATCGTGGGTGAATCTTGTCTTAGGTATCACATCGAGTTGATATGTAATAATCGTGGGTGAATCTTGTCTTAGGTATCACATCGAGTTGATACGTAATAATCCTGGGTGAATCTTGTCTTAGGTATCACATCGAGTTGATACGTAATAATCGTGGGTGAATCTTGTCTTAGGTATCACATCGAGTTGATATGTAATAATCGTGGGTGAATCTTGTCTTAGGTATCACATCGAGTTGATACGTAATAATCGTGGGTGAATCTTGTCTTAGGTATCACATCGAGTTGATACGTAATAATCGTGGGTGAATCTTGTCTTAGGTATCACATCGAGTTGATACGTAATAATCGTGGGTGAATCTTGTCTTAGGTATCACATCGAGTTGATATGTGATAATCGTGGGTGAATCTTGTCTTAGGTATCACATCGAGTTGATATGTAATAATCGTGGGTGAATCTTGTCTTAGGTATCACATCGAGTTGATACGTAATAATCGTGGGTGAATCTTGTCTTAGGTATCACATCGAGTTGATACGTAATAATCGTGGGTGAATCTTGTCTTAGGTATCACATCGAGTTGATACGTAATAATCGTGGGTGAATCTTGTCTTAGGTATCACATCGAGTTGATACGTAATAATCGTGGGTGAATCTTGTCTTAGGTATCACATCGAGTTGATACGTAATAATCGTGGGTGAATCTTGTCTTAGGTATCACATCGAGTTGATACGTAATAATAATGGGTGAATCTTGTCTTAGGTATCACATCGAGTTGATACGTAATAATCGTGGGTGAATCTTGTCTTAGGTATCACATCGAGTTGATACGTAATAATAATGGGTGAATCTTGTCTTAGGTATCACATCGAGTTGATACGTAATAATAATGGGTGAATCTTGTCTTAGGTATCACATCGAGTTGATACGTAATAATCATCGGTGAATCTTGTCTTAGGTATCACATCGAGTTGATATGTAATAATCGTGGGTGAATCTTGTCTTAGGTATCACATCGAGTTGATACGTAATAATAATGGGTGAATCTTGTCTTAGGTATCACATCGAGTTGATACGTAATAATCATCGGTGAATCTTGTCTTAGGTATCACATCGAGTTGATACGTAATAATCGTGGGTGAATCTTGTCTTAGGTATCACATCGAGTTGATATGTAATAATCGTGGGTGAATCTTGTCTTAGGTATCACATCGAGTTGATATGTAATAATCGTGGGTGAATCTTGTCTTAGGTATCACATCGAGTTGATATGTAATAATCGTGGGTGAATCTTGTCTTAGGTATCACATCGAGTTGATACGTAATAATCATGGGTGAATCTTGTCTTAGGTATCACATCGAGTTGATATGTAATAATCGTGGGTGAATCTTGTCTTAGGTATCACATCGAGTTGATATGTAATAATCGTGGGTGAATCTTGTCTTAGGTATCACATCGAGTTGATATGTAATAATCGTGGGTGAATCTTGTCTTAGGTATCACATCGAGTTGATACGTAATAATCATGGGTGAATCTTGTCTTAGGTATCACATCGAGTTGATATGTAATAATCGTGGGTGAATCTTGTCTTAGGTATCACATCGAGTTGATATGTAATAATCGTGGGTGAATCTTGTCTTAGGTATCACATCGAGGATGATCCGAGGTTTTCCGAAATGAGGCCGGGAACTGTGAGGTAAAAATAATTTGCTTAATTAAATTGTGTTATTGAATTTCAACTGTTTCTTTCTTTTCATTAGTTCAGTGATCAATGAGATTGACAAGACATTCGTAGTAACTGACAATTCACTTACACATAGATTGAATGTTCAGTTTTTGTGTTCAGTGGCTTTAAAGTCTACTAGTTATAGAGCAAAACTCATTCATATATATCATTCTCAAATAAGTAAATTATTGGTAGCACAACACAAAACGAATAGGAAAGCAACAGAAACTCAGTCATTTATGGAGAACTGAAAATCCATACAATGTGAATAAATCTGAATCAGAGTTTTGGCTAAATGCTAAAAGGTCGTGGAAGCCAGGCTGTGAGGATGGCTGTGAGGATAGTTGTTGATGGATATGCATAAAAAATTACCTTTTATATATATCTATGTATGTTATATGCTGTCTGTTTATAAACAGTGATGTCCTGAGGGATGCTCTGGGTATTTCCACTCAGCAACTGCCACCATATATCTACCAGATGCGCATCCTTGGCTATCCACCCGGACATCTGGAGAATGCAAAACAGTCGACGTCTGGTCTCACAATGTTTGACAAACACGGCCAAGGTGATGAAGTATAATTACGAACTTTTCTTCCTTTCTTCCGTTTTGATATGCATTCTGAGAAAATTCCTGGCATTCTTTGAGAATAACTCTGCATTCTCTGGTCAATTATATTCTTAATCTGCTCTACGATTTCTCTTATCATTAAATTACATTATAAACTCGATTTGTAAATTATGGCTGCGTAAATTAGACTCTGATTGCCATTGCTGCACGGAAGGCTTTCTTTGCAGCCTGTTACTTACTAACAATGATTGGAGAGTAGTTCGTATAATTCATTTCGTGTTCCATTGTTTTTGCGTAGAGCTGACATCTGACGGTGAACTGTTGGAGGACGGAGAAGTTAACGAAGCATTCGTCCAATCACGTTAGACTTCTTTTCATCTATTGATCTGTTCATTATGGAAATTTTACAAACATACAGACAGCTGCATCGTTGTTCACCAGCTGAACTGTGATCGAGTTATCACAACTGTTATCAACAGATGTTGATGAAGCATGTATACCTGTTGTCAGCAATCACGGCTTATTATGGATCATATAAATATTAGTTTTCAAAATCTTTTAAGTAACGTTGAAGCAGATGAAGAATTGTAATGTCATCATAATATTGAACCATTGTGTTACATAGTACGTTGAATTGAAGGAACCTGTTTCCATCGTCAGTGTTTTAATGTGTGTGTATGACGATGTTTTGTATTTATTAGAAACTGCTCATTAGACACTGCTCTCGTGTCTGTAAGTGAACTGAACTGAGCTCAAAATGATTCTAAAGTCAGCAACTGCACCATGTATCTGTCATTTGTGAGCATTGCGACTATGCAGCAGTTTCTTGGTGTCATAACAAAACACTGAACGTTTCTTATACAGCTTGTGGATGGCTAGGTTTAATAGTTTGTCATCTGCTGTTAAACCGTACATATTCTGTTTTGTGTTTAGCAGTGGTTTTTTAATCTCTTGCTATCTATCTGTGCGATAGAACCAGCTGTTCAACGTTTCTTATATTTGTGTGTGTGTTGACAGCTGAATATAATCTTGATAAACTTGTGGACTATCCCGGCTTTAATGTCGATCTGCCAGCAGGAACCATTGATGTGAGTAATACACGCCGTCTCATATATTCATCTTCAACCATTTCAAACTAATCACTGTCGCAAAGATTCATTTGTGTGCACAATAATATCAGTAAGTTGCACTTGGTTGTATCAGCAACACCCTTCAGACTTTTTCATCTTACTGTCAATTGGTCAAATGTTACCAATTAATTACTGTAACAATGGACCAGTCAGCACGACATCTTCCTTCATCCAATGTCAGACGTGACATCCATGAAGATAAAGACAGATCTACGAGAGCTATAGAAAGATATTTTATAAAACATACAAGAATGTACAACAGGTTTTTATGAATTTTCATCGAATAAAAAGGTTAGTTCAGTTTTTATTTTCTAAGTTTCTTGGTCAAATTGCTTGAATATCAGAATCAAGGATTCAGCATTTGTTTAATTATGTTTATTGAAAGTTAGGTTGTTTTGTTTCTAGGAGAGCAAGCACTTAGGAATGCCACCCATGCAACCGCAGTGGAGTAAGAATGTCATGAAGGACTTTCTGTTTACAAAGGTAAGAATTGTTTTACGTGCACATGAAATCAGAGAATGTTGTTAATTCAGTGATCATTCTAGAATATCTACCAACGTTGGCAAGGTGTGTAGCCTATTAGTGCATGTTACTTCCTAGAGTTGTGCAATACGAGGCTTTCTTATATATTGTTTCTGTCTTAACCTATAACATATATGTAATTATTATTATGCATCCTGTGTCATGTATGAGTGGTATAAATGTAGCGTCTTTTGTGAATCTTCATTCAGTTATAATGCATGCTGTATGTCATGTATGGCAGTGGTATAAACGTAGCGTTTTTGTAAATCTTCATTCAGTTAGGTACGTCTTCCAAGCTCTTCATGTTGCTGTCTCTCGCATGGATCTTACACTTTTATAAGCTACAGTGGTGAATTACTCTGCTGGAAGAGAATTGTATAGATTTGGAAGCACTTTCAGACAAGTTATACCGAATTGTTTGCTTGTTCGTCTGTCTGCCTATCTGTCTTGTCTGTCTGCTTTCTTGGTTGTGGCTGTGGTTTATAAGAGCTGATGAAAGAGAAAATGCCAGACATCTGTTATGTTTGTGGCAGTCACTATATTATAATCTCATCTATGATCCAAGGCAGATTTTATTTGGCTCCACTACATCCTTGCATGTCAATATGTTTTTGCATGCAATATCTCCCACAGGTGCTTAAAGTGTAAAAAAAGAAGTGCCTGGTTGTCCCCTTTCCTTTCTAGGCTGTGCTGCTGATCTGATAGCGTTAAGATATGAAAATAACTCCATTTATGCCATCCAAAATGCCACACTTTAAGCCGTCGTATCTCCTTCTCGTTTCTCTCATTGAACCATGTTCTTTCTTGTTCTATTGAGCAGCAGAAAATGACAGACAGTGCGAAGAGAAAACTGGACGATTTAAGTTATCGAGATGGTGGCAGGAAATGCGCGAGAATAACTGATGTTGAGCTGGAGACAACGACGACGACAGTAGACATGGAGATTGAAGAGACGACAGGTCAGATGATGACGATGGCGACAAGCAATGATGACATTTACCTATTTAACGGAATCTCTGCTTATTATCTATTTTGTTTAAATTATGTAATCAATCTGATAAGGATTGATAAATAGTCCATGGATCTCTTACCGAATTGTCATTAGAGTTTATAGATTATGTGTTGTTGATCATATCTCTTTCTTTTTATTCTCTACTATGGTTTCTGGTTGTTTGAACAAACTGTGAAGCTCCATTATATCATCACGAAAAGTTTGTCAGATTGGAGTGATGTGTGTTTTGACAGGTGACGTGATACCAGAGCACTACTTACCATCACCACCACCACCGTGGCCGATTGTGTCAATGCCAAGTGGAATAATCAGACATGCACCACCACCTCCACCACCACCTTTGCCAGAAGATCCTGAAGAAGAAGCGTTGCCTCCTTTGCCTCTCGATCCATCACCAGGTGGCAGCTCAGCGTTGGAATTCTGCGTGGAAGAGTCGTTGGAAGAATCTGGTGCTGCATCATCAGAGCCACAGTCAGGCAAGTGACGTCGTCATTGTCGTCATCTCATCTTGTTGTGTCACTACCAACCGCAAAACTGCCGCATACAACAGACCTTTGTGAATCTAGTTTCTATTACATCGGGACAATACGTCACATCAGGTCGGCTTTGACCGTCACATCAGGTCGGCTTTGACTAAGAATATGTCGCAGACAATAGCCTCTTCTCTTGTCTCCATTGGCTTTGATTATGCTAATTCGTTTTTTTGGGTTATCTCAGATCTTGAGTTCAACAGGCTGCAACCATGTATAGAAAAATCCTTAGCTTGTATAGTGCTGCGTGACCCACCACAAACAAGTTCAGTTTAGTCTTACAGTTCAAGATAAAACTTAAATTGACCTATTTGGCGTGCAAATCCCTCATCCACCAATACAGCTCCCTGCATAACTGTGTCGGTGGATGAGGGATTTGTCTGTGATGAGTCTAGGGGATTTTTTCCCCCTTAGAAATATCCACAGCCATCTCCACCATCGATTATTCCCTCGATAAAGTCCCCCATACATTTCCCTGAAGTCATATATTTTATATCAACAAACATTAAAACTAGAAAAATATTTAAAAAGAATATCAGTGATATGAGGTTAAAAAACACATGTCAACAGTTTAAACTTTTTCTTTTCTGATAAAGAATAATTTTTTTCATTTTCAGAAGTGGAATCCACAGCAGCAGCTGGTGGTGCTTGCATGGACGACTCCCCTTCATCCAATCTGTCTGCTGCAAACAGTGATAACAACGAACCAAACAAACAACCAGTCTCCTCCGCAGCTTCTCTTCCGCCAACTAAAATCATCACCCCTATTGGGGGACGGTTTGGAGGATCACGCAGCTTCTGCTTGGGAACGCCTCTTGCTCTACCCATCACTGATTCAACAACTGATAAAGGCCTTCCGGATTCAAGCAAATTCGCCAGCGGCGTCGTTTCCGATCTCATATTACACGACAATCTTCCAAATGCTACTGGCACCTTTAGCAAACTGAAAGTGGTTCTGAATGATGTTAAGAACAGAAGCAGTTCAACTACTAATGCTCCACTGAAGCGATAGTAGTATTGAGAATTGACGAAAAGTACTATACATGTAGAAGTCGTGTAGATTAGAGAAGAAAGATTCCATCATTAACTGTGATTCTAAGCCATCTCGTCTTCTCTCTTCTTCGGACTTTATCATCTGCTTCTGGTTGTCACAAGCTAAGCGTGCTGCTGCTGCTTTCACACTGCCAACCGCATTTGCCACGTCTGCCAAGATCTAAAAAACGTTGGAGCTTAGCAAAAAAATAACAGTTGAATATTGTTCTTGATTTGGTGGTGCCTATTCAGTTGAATGACGGTAAAGGTTTTAAAAGAGAGCACATTACGTATCTTGAGTTTTAAAGAGCATATATTAGGAAGCCATCAGAAGTACTACAGAGTTGGTTGCATCGTAACATCCATTTACCTAAACTCAGTTCACCAACTGATAACAAAATGTGTAAAAAATATATTAGTTGGAATTTACCGGAAGAAATACTAGTAGCATTATTTACTTTTGAAACATTTCACAAAAATTTCTGTGTTATTGTAAATGTGCACTTTGTCCATGTATTATTTTACACAGATTAATGAGTTATATATGTACGAATACAATGGCTTATGATTCGACATGTGTGCTTCATTACGACAACTCTTGCGCTTTTCCTCTCTCCTGACCTATGACACTTGCACATTTTATATCAGAAGTCCTGCTATTGTTATACAATGTGCAGCTAGAGACCAGAATCATTTGTCCAAAGGCTAATTTATGTAGTAAAGAACTAAGCTCTGTCATCACATAAGAAAGCAAAACAAAATTAGGATAACAGCAACACATCAAAAGGTAATGTGATGAAAAGACTGCAAATGAGTTTCAGTGCACTGAACTCAATTGTAGCATTTGCAAAACAATTGATCAAAATTAGTATTCTGCAATTCATTTAATTGATGAAGCATTTTGACTGTTGGAAACCAATCTCCATCATCAACAGCATCAACTGGCCGTTGCTTGCTCTACTGTCTCTTAACCAGAGCACGACATAACGCTGTTTCATCAGTTTTTCATAAATAAATACAGGAAATTTATTTTAAAATTGCTGTGCAACTTAAGGTTCAATGTGTGTGTAAATAGTCTAATCACTCTGTTGGGAAAATCTCTGCTTGTAAAATTGCTTTTTGCTTTGAAAACATTCAACAAAACTCGAGTCATACGAAATTAATACATTGTAGATATAGTTAAGACTACGAGCGAATTCGTATGATTACACAATCAGACATATTTCTGTTTCATAAAAACTAATGATTGCATCTGTGTTTGGTAAGGCAACCAATGCTGTAAAAAAGATGGCAGCTATCGACATAACACACATATATATGTACGACGACATGTTGCATCATCATCATTACACGTAACAGACTGAACGCGAGACAGGACGCGTCGTATCCTAGCTGCCTTCATTGTCGTCGTCGTCATTGTCTTTGTAGAAGTAGGTTTCGAGAAGGTCGTTCGTCTGAGTGCGGAGTGTGTCGTTGCTGCTGTACTCCAACGTCTCAAGGCAATCCAAACCATGACATTCCTCAAACTCTTTTGCTGCCTGTAATTAACAGCTAATTACAACAAGTCTGCTTCTTCTTTTTACATAGATCACAACCATTGTTTGGAATTGATGTTGTCTGCGCAATGGGAAATGGCGAGGACAACTACAAGCTGTCCAATGTCCATGCCAGAAAATATCATTGATTATTTGCATAGCTAGTACATTTTCACGAACATGGATATTATATATTATTGTATTGTGTATGACCATTTATAAAGCGTTTCTCTCAGCAAAAGCCTTTCAGAAGCGCTCCCAGTGCAGTCGACGTCGAGAGAAAAGGCAGCTAATTTGAAGCGAGAGGAAGACGAGAGAAAAGACTAGCAGAGAGAAAGGCGGAGTGAACTGATGGTGGAAGTCGATTCCATAGAGAGGCAAATCATCTGGATTGAAGCATGACGATTATCTGGCGTGAGATTAGCTTTTAAGTCGAATTTACGGTAAGTCTCAAAAGCCATGCTCTCAAAGATGTTGATCAAATGAAAGACTCAAGAAATCTGGGAACAACAAAACCAAAACAGACTCATAACACAGATTTTAATAAGACATTGGCAAAACATGTCCACAGTTGACACGAAATATTTTCATAGGTTTTAACCCATTCCCGCCGGAATTGTTCCGATACCTATTGGGTTAATCGGGTCACCCGCGACCCGATCCGGTGGGAAAGAGTTAATGTTCACTAGTGAGAGTGAGGAGGCGGAGGAGAATGTGCTCTCACTTTTTATTTTACCTTATAGACGGATGAGGCACTAACAACAAGAACTCTTACACCTGTGCAATAAGACCCAACAATTTCATCCTCTGCAATCATCCACTTTTACCATTAATTCTTTCAAGCATATAATTATTATATCGTAGAATAATCTGTTTAGTTTTGTGACAATACAATGACGTTCCTAAACTCTTCTGTGAAACCTTCAAACTTGGCAGTTTATCTGTACAAGTAGATAGATGTGAACTAACATTCAAATCACCGACATTTTGATGTTTCATTTATGATTACCATTACAATCCATGTTCGTGGAAATGTACTACCTATGCAAATGACCAATGATATTTTCTGGCCTGGACAGTTTCACATCCACGTTTGTCGTCATAATTAATGCTAATTAATTCAGCATCTCTTTAGGGCTTCCTTTTTTTGTAACATAGTTATGATATTTACTCGTAAACCCGACTCGTTTAATTTGGTTAAAAAATAAAACATTTCTATTGATTTAATATTAAAACCCATAAATCAAATCAGGAATAAATATGTCACAAACGGTCGTGGACACATTCTTCTCTGCTGTGTTCTATTCACTCTGCTCACACCATATATAAGTCGGTTGTCACATACATTATTGACATGTTACACACATGTAACATGTAATTCATTGTAGTTACATGAATTCTCACATGTAACATGTAATTCATTGTAGTTACATGAATTCTCACATGTAACATGTAATTCATTGTAGTTACATGAATTCTCACATGTAACATGTAATTCATTGTAGTTACATGAATTCTCACATGTAACATGTAATTCATTGTAGTTACATGAATTCTCACATGTAACATGTCATTCATTGTAGTTACATGAATTCTCACATGTAACATGTCATTCATTGTAGTTACATGAATTCTCACATGTAACATGTAATTCATTGTAGTTACATCAGGGGTGTGAAAGAGCTGGCTCGTGGGCCATTTCTGGCCCGCCGACGATTTTTTTCTGGCCCGCGGAGCCTTCCCTAAAGATTAAAAAATTATTTAAAATGTTGTCAAAATTTAATAAGAAGCGAAAAGTGGACATTGAATCGAGATCTTTTCGCTATATTTGGACTTTTTGGGGCATTGGCTGACCAAGCTCGGAGCTCCCACTCAGATCACTACCCTATTTTGCTCAGGAGCTTCGACACCCTGGCCCGCCATTTGCCAGAAAATGTTCACACTGGCCCGCCACTTGTTAGAAGATGTTCAAACTGGCCCGCCACTAAAAAAGGTTTGACACCCCTGAGTTACATGAATTCTCACATGTAACATGTTTCATTGTAGTTACATGAATTCTCACATGTAACATGTAATTCATTGTAGTTACATGAATTCTCACATGTAACATGTTACACACATGTAACATGTAATTCATTGTAGTCACATGAATTCTCAAGTTCAACAATCTCTCTTTCTTACTTGCTCTGGTTTGAAGTGCAGAATCATTTCAACGAGTGACAATGCCAGGTGACACGCCTCGACATCCGTTGACTTGAGCAGCGGCAAAATCCCTCGCAGAACGTTGTTTCGGTGCAACTCACTGCAGAAGCGTTGTCCGTGCGATGCAATGTTGCACAAAGCAAAAGCCGCCTGCAACAACAACAACGACGATGACGATCGCTAGCAGAAGAAGCTTTGACGTATCAAATTTTTAAAAGTTCTACCAAAACGAGATTTGTCATCAGACGCATTATATATATCATTAACCTCTTACGTGTTTGCCTCAAGTATACTAATATCAATCAACAGTAAATTTTTCAATTAAATTGCTTATGAATTGACATTTATATTTTAATTAATTTTATATTATAGAGCTTGAGCTAAATTAGGTTATATACCTTTAGGAGGCACTTGCCATAATTAAATGTCTAAGTGCACACAAACATATAAATAAATTATAATAAATTAAATGTCTAAGTACGCACAAACATATAAATAAATTATTAATAATAAATTATAATAAATTAAATGTCTAAGTGCACACAAACATATAAATAAATTATAATAAATTAATAATAATAAATTATAATAAATTAAATGTCTAAGTACACACAAACATAAAAATAAATTATAATAAATTAATAACAGTAGTATATGCCTACACCTATTCATGACTACAGTCAAAAAAGGGTCATTTTTCTTTTGTGATGCTTCGGAACAGTAACATTGCACTTCGTAATTCACAGGAATCCTTGACACTGTAACGTTCTGAAAACACTTACTGCACGAAATGCCTCCTACCTCATTCACCTCATCATCATCACGACTATAAATATGCTGCATTTAAATGGAAAAGCCACTCGCCTCTTTTCGAATGTGAAATGTTGATTCGAGCTGAGATACAATAACTGGCACCAAATCCACCGCTATGAGCCGATCACAGGCTGACTCAAACACTGTGCAAAGCACACACATACAAAACAGACATCAGATCTTTCAAGTCTTATTCTCATGCCTCAACACAAAGTCTGCAAACAGTAATTTTCCAATCTACGTGAAAAATGTGTGTAGCAACAGATCTCTTTTCTTCATCACCAGATTCTACATGTATTAGATTGTCTCTAGAGTTCTATGTTTACACGTTAAGCTGAAGTAACTTGCAGCTAGAACAGAATATTGTCATTGACACATCTCTCGTGTTAGAGACATTCAGAATGTTTGCTGATAAACTGCAAATTTTATAGTTAGAGAAGCAACGATGAACCTGAAATGTTGGAGATGACCCAGAGACTCTCCTTCTGAATATGCAAATGCTTCGACGACTGGAAGAGCGTCTTAATAGCGTCAAACAGATTCTTATCGTCACAGATTTCGTCAACATCGGAGATTTTGCAAACGATGTTGCCCAAACACCTTAAAAGTGGTGTCAAAGTCTACAGACACACACACACATATGAAGTGAATGAATACACAGTGAAATTGACTTAAAGACATATTGTCATAATAGACATGCTTTGAGGATTTAGCCAAAACGCCGTAATGTCAGCACACTGAGCACAGTCACAGAAAAGTCAGCAAATCAAAGATTAAAAATCATAGACTTCCCTCACAGTCTGAAAGAAAATTCCTGATTATCATTATAATTACATGTTGGATATACAATTTGTTATCGATAAAGTGACATGTCACTTGAAAAAATTAAGATAACTGTGAAGTACAAAAGACAGAATTGCTTACAGTAAAGTTATTGCTGTCTGCATTACATATTTCTGAGATAAGTGACGTAACTTTCTGTAGTATTCCGGCTGATAAAATGTCTGCAGTGAAAGCACCACTAAAAACCAGACATGCATGAGCAACATAAGAATCAGTAGGAACTTGGCAAATTCAATAAAAATCGTTGTGCATTAAGATCTCAACAGTTGCACAAAATTTTGTCAATTTTAAAAGATTTAATGTCATCTAGGTTGTCACACAGGATGTGAGTTTGGTATGAACCTAAGAGGCATGACCTCAAGCATTCAAATATATAATAATAATTATTATTATTATTTTGCATTTATTGTTACTGCAATATATTGCATTCAAAGTCAACAAATGTGAATCTAGCTGAGAAGCAATCAATATTGTAAATATAAACAACTTGCAACAATTTGTCTTTACACAGCAATGTCTGTTGAGGTTTGAAGTTTTGAACTTCTTCTTTCCACATAACACAAGCCAAGTTTTCTAACCAGATGACCATTGTAACCTATGTTACAATTGAAAGACAGAAGGCTCGATTTTCGATTTAACAATCTTCTTCCATGTCATTTTAGTGATAGACATCAACACATCGACGTCTTACCTGGCTGACAGGTAAGTGAGAACCCAACTCACTTCACTGATCAAATCCAATCTGTCGGTATCGAAAACAAGGAATGACGACAGAATGGGAATAATTCCTGCCGTAACTAATTCTCTGAAGGAAAAAGACAGATCATTCAGTTATAAAGTGCAAATAAATTGCAAAAGTATTTTATGGCTATTGTTTTCTCAAAATGAAACTAATGCTAAGAGGAAGAGTCTTAAAACAATTGAGACAAATCCATTCAGTGAAATTGATGGAAGAGAAGAGGAGAGGAGAGTTAAGCAACTAATCCTAAGAGTATGTATTGCGTGCACTTGTTATAGTGCTCCTTCAACGTTCTACTCAGAAGCACTTCTGATTACAGCACAAACGTTGAATCGGAGTTTCACGCCAAAGCGCTGAGCAATTGCGAGTGAAGTACTTGCCCAAGGTCCCTAAGTGGCGGCTTGAGGTGGATTTGAACCTGCAAGCCCTTCGGCTGGAAGGCAACGAACATACCCACTAAAGCACCTTGCCCCACAAGAGTGAGTATGATGAAGCAGAGCTGGCTTGTCCCTCAGAACGCAACGATCCCACTAACAGTCGACTCTTTAACTAACAGTCGACTCTTTAACTAACAGTCGACTCTTTAACTAACAGTCGACTCTTTAACTAACAGTCGACTCTTTAACTAACAGTCGACTCTTTAACTAACAGTCGACTCTTTAACTAACAGTCGACTCTTTAACTAACAGTCGACTCTTTAACTAACAGTCGACTTTTTAACTAACAGTCGACTCTTTAACTAACAGTCGACTCTTTAACTAACAGTCGACTCTTTAACTAACAGTCGACTCTTTAACTAACAGTCGACTCTTTTCATAACGAATTAGATGTATAACGGAAACTGCAAGATGTCTGTCTACCGATCTGGCAGAGATCTGAGTCCAGAGATGAAGCAAATAACCAGCTAATTAATTATAACCATCTTTCATCCAAATGTTGAAAGATGGTCACATTAACTGACAGAAAAAAAGAGTAAAACATTCTTACTTTTGCGTAGCTTCATCTTTCGCCAAATTGGAAAGTGCAAAAGC
Source organism: Lumbricus rubellus (assembly GCA_945859605.1). NCBI lineage: Eukaryota > Metazoa > Annelida > Clitellata > Crassiclitellata > Lumbricidae > Lumbricus > Lumbricus rubellus. The sequence continues at coordinate 31,805,895 of OX243826.1, read as the reverse complement.
AGCAGACTGAACCACATTAGAAGCTGGACACTGTTCATGGAAAACAAGAAAAACAAGCAATGAGAGAAAATGAATTGTGATTCATTGATCCCTTCTGCCATCAATCGAAGAAAGTCCACAGTCTCAGTCAGCAACAACGCTTGTCTTGTCTATAGATACGAGTCATAAATGTACCAACCACCAATGCAATGCTTTACTAGACATGTTGTGTGTCAGGTCACTGACACAGCAGTATGTTCAGTCAAAATTTACCACCCAAAACAACATTCAGAAATCACAAATATCACATGAGCAGTATGTTTTGACTTGTTTGCTAATATTATCCTCCTCAATCCTCATGTTATCTGCATCTTCACAAAAAAGTAATTTTCTATTTCATGTGGGTTTCTAATACAGTCATAAATGAGTTTCCTAAGCATTTAAAACAAAAATCTGGTTCCAAATCTTCATGCTGACCACCTGCTTCTGTTGTCTCTGGCATGCAATATATTAGCCCACCCTGAATCAGTAGTTTCTGTAGAGCACACTTTTTCCACATGCGAATGGCAACTTGTGAAACTTTCCAAAATTTTCCAAAATTCAGGAAAAGAGAGTACTTTTGAAGCACAATTTGCCCACTAATTAGTATTGTTACCTTAAATGGTTACAATAGAACCACTGAACAGTCTGAATTTTGTGTACGCTTAGAATGAATTTAAAAAGAATTAAACAGTTTAACGTGTAAAATAGATTTTTTCACTATTGATTAGAATAACTGAATTAGCATTAGTTTGACTTTCATAATTAAGTAAGTAATTTGCGTTTAGTCAATAACTTGGTTGACAGACCGCAACCAATAACAGTAATAATAAAAATAATAATTACGACGATTTATATGGCTCAGTAACACAGCGCCTTACAAAAACAGCTACACCGGGTAAGCCCTAGCGAACAAGTGTGATTTTAGCGGGGATTTAAAGGAGTCCACTGAGCCTGCTGATCGGATAGCGAGAGGAAGTCTGTTCCAGCATCGAGGATCAGCGACCGAGAAAGCGCGATCGCCGAAGCGCGTTCTCATTCTCCACACACGCAAATCAGTAACCACTGTTATGCAGTACAAAACATAAAAAATAAGTTTGTTTGACAAAAAAAGGCATTGTTATAAATGCTTCTACAAAGCACAGAGAACTAGCACATGTATTGTACTTGTATAAAACCCAAGGGATGAAATTCCTATTGTCCCTAGTTGTCAAACTATCAAAGACATGTGGTCGCAGTCTTAGAATTAGAATTTAATCAGAACTATTATTGATTACAGTTAGTTGGTGACACCAGAATACAAATTGACACAAACACATTCAAACTTATTTGTAAGCTGCACGTGTTATCATAAAAGATGAAAATTGGACGACGATGTCAGTGCACCTAGTATCTCTCAACAATCAAACGTTACCATTGCGGTCATCATTGTCATTAATCAAAACAGAACGAGTGAACAGAAAGACTGAACAGAACAAGTGAACAGAGCTGCTGTTGGTCTGACCTGCAAAAGATGAACAAGGGGTGACACCGCTCCCTGAACCCTTAACATCTGTCGACATGAGGCACTGCCACCAGCAAGATTACCGACTGCCCAAGCACACTGGTCCTATCAAACAACGACAGACATACAGGTTACCGACTGCCCAAGCACACTGGTCCTATCAAACAACCACAAACATACGAAATAAAGAATCCACTGACAATGTTGTGATTCCGTTGATGTTTGATTTGACGTTTAGTATCAATTCAAGTTAATTATTTCTTGGACAAGAAGTTACGACGCTCATGTGATTTTCACGATTTAGACAAGCTGCACAGTCGACCATTCAACGTCTTAGGCAAGCTTATAAACTCCTTGCGATGACAGCCTCCACCACCCTTTGTGAACTACACTGGCTGCTCAAACAAGCCCACATAACTTCTTATGTACCAAATCCACACAATTCATCTCTCTCCTATTTATTTATTTATTTCATAAATTTTAAATAGCACCTCTTCAAGGTAGATTAGTCAGAAGTTCTTAAGAGACAGAGTGGAGTGACCCCTGGGCAATACTAAGCGCAGTGTAACAAGAAGGCCATTTCAGGTTGTAGGACCAGATACTAGCATTCGAAATGTACTGTTATAGGAGAATATTGCAAATAAACTGGACACAAAAAAATAACTAACGTGGAAGTGCGAAGAAGACTTAACAGCAGATCAGATATGATAGAAACCATAATGAAAAGGAAACTGAAATTATTCGGACACATCCAAAGAATGAGTGATGATAGAAAGATAAAGAGCATATTGACGGGAATCATGGAGGGATTGAGGAGAAGGGGAAGACCATGCAGAGAATGGTTGCAGGACATTGAAGAATGGTGTGGGATGAATGCACAGGAACTGACACATCGGGCACAGGACAGAGAAGTATGGAGAGCAATAGTCAAGTGCGCAGTGGACACCTACGGGCTGTTAGCCCACGGATAAAGAAGAAGAAGGATCAGCAACAGAGCGATGCTGTTGTGTGTGACCGGGAAATCAGATGTGTCGTCACATGTTGCATCATCCTGTTCATCTCTACATTGATCCTGATGACAACCTTTGACATTCATCTGAAGCTGACTTTCTTATCACATCACCTTCTTATCACATGACTTTCTTATCACATGACCTTCTTATCACATGACTTTCTTATCACATGACCTTCTTATCACATGACTTTCTTATCACATGACCTTCTTATCACATGACTTTCTTATCACATGACTTTCTTATCACATCATCACATCTACGATATAATTTGGCATTGCACAGTTCGCTAGCCTAGCTGAATGAAACAAACAGCAGAATTATTTTATTTGCAAATCTTCAACATTTATAAATTGCCATTCAAAACAAGCCTACATCTCATTTGTTTCAAATTTATTATGATTAGTCTGTCCTGCTATATGCTTTTGCATAAAATTCTTTTTGTCTAGATGCATTATAAATGACACTTTAACCAGAAAAATAACAATAATAATAATAATAATAACAATAATAAACTGCTGTTAGCGAAAGACAGATCTAATGTGTACCTGAAGAGAATAATTTCCACTGGACAGGTAAGTGATAAGATATGGTCCAGCGCTTTTGATGACGGCGTTCGCATGGTCGTCCGTTCCAGCCGAGATATTTGTTAGGCACCAAGCAGCTTCCAATTGGACATCAAGGTCATGACCCGTGAACAGACCGACGAGACACGTCAACGAGTTCTCTTTGCTAAACGAACAAAACAACCGAGAATCAGTTTCATCATTTAACATGAATTAGTATCATCATTTAACAACAGTATCATCAATTAGCAACAGTATCATCAATTAACATGAATTAGTATCATCATTTAACATGAATCAGTTTCATCATTTAACAACAGTATCATCAATTAGCATGAATTAGTATCATCATTTAACATGAATTAGTATCATCATTTAACAACAGTATCATCAATTAGCAATAGTATCATCAATGTTCAGCATTTAAAAATTGTATCATCATTTAAAAACAGTATCATCATTTAACAAAAGCCCAGGGAGGGACTAATTCAAGCCCGAAAGAAAAGAAGAAAGATCATTTAACAAAAGATTCATCATTTAACATTACCGGCAGTATCATCATTTAACAATAGTATCATCATTTAACATTATCATAGTCATTTAACGAAATCACTCACAGAATCCTGAGGCTTGAGGCCTAATGTGCAATGTGTTCGCAGTACAACTCAACACCAAATTTTGGCCCAACAGCAATGCATTAAATTGTGAATAGAATCGTAATAAGCAAACAGCAGCTCTCTATTCTGCTTCTTTTCTCTAAGTGCTGAAAACCATTTTATTCATTGTTGGTTTCTCTTTATACAGTCATCACTAAGCCTCACATCACTCTTTCCATCCTTATGATCGGCTCTGCATTGGCTTCCTGTTGAGCACTGCGTAATAATTAATTACCTGAGGAAGACGTCGATGAGACCGGTGCCTTGAGCAAACGCCTGACGCAGTAACTTGAGCAGACTCGTTCGTCTGTCATCGTCCGACTTTGACGTCAGCTTCAACGTCGCTTCGAGAACCTATTGTCCGCAGAAACAGAACAAAACATCGTTGCTGCTCAACCAATCGAAATAAACAATCAATCACTTCAAACAACGTCAACTGTGAAATTCAGAAATGACTGTAACACATGAAGGACTTGCTTCTCATGGAGGGTAAACTTACACATTGACCACACGAGAATAAAGGATCGAATCCTATGCATTAGCCAGTAGACAGCAGATGAGTCTTGTAAATTATGCAAGAAATTCTTTGCACATAACCACAAAATTTAAGACTGTTTCATCCGTAAGATATGTCAATGATGAGACGTTTCTTGGACATCATCGTACATAGACACTTCTGCCTTTGCCAATGTCTGGTGTGTGATGTCCAGTCAGCCGTGCACAATAAAAGACGTTACCTCTGCCTCCGAAATCTCGTACTCGTGCATTTCATCGTCGTCCACTCGCATTCGTTTGCCACTCAGCAGCATTTCACGTTTCTCTTTTCGAAGCTCTGCACAAGAAATGTAACTGAAAAATTTAAGAAGAATCACTTCAATACAGACACAAAAGACATGACAAGGCACTTCACATACTGTAACTAAATTTGCCACAGATTTTTAAAATTGCAACTGCATCATTGGGTATAGTTCAAATTCTCTGTGGTTTGACCGCTAGTAAGGCAGACTCATATCTATCCAACCAAGTCAAATGTGAAAGATCTTGTCTCTGCTTTAGAATATATCAGATCTGGTTTCTGAACAGAAAGAGAAACTTTCTGAAAGGTTGAGATCTTAAAATAACAAGTACTCGTATGAATGTTTGGTCATTATATCACATGGCATCAGATAGAGAATTTAATGTCAACCAACCATTCTGTGCGAATCTGCGCTTCTGACGCAATGATTCCGTTGTTTCAGCACCTGGCTTGTAAAGCAACTTCCGTTCCGTTGGCCCCCGTCGGTCCATGCTACCTGAAAGCAGTTTAAAGAAATTAACGTGATAACCAAGAAAGCAAACAATGCAAAATGAAATGTTTCAGCAGATTCATGGTATCCTCAATTAAGCTATCCACATCATATTCAAGGTCACAATACAAGATGCAAGTCTCTGAATAGACACAACCAGTGTTAAGTTCGTGAACTAAATAAAAACTAAAATAGAAATGATTTTCTGAACTAAAATAACACTGCATACAATTCAAATTACATAACAATTGTGACCGAGAACAAATTCACGTTACCTGTTTCTGGTGTCAGACTCAACTGAACAATAAGTATATGACAGCAGAAGCACAAGTTAACTTCTTAAGCAAAGTTCTGCTATCCACTAGTTGACCCAACAAATTTTATGAAATCTGCAATCTATCTAGCATCTATGGGCCTAATGTATTCAATTAACTTCACACTCGTGCTGGACCAGAATACGCTTAGTTAGCTTAGTTAGAGGGTTAGTGGAACTTAATAAACATCTTTTTCCAGAAATTGATTCTAATTTAAAATATTACATTTTTAATATAGGCCACATCATTTTAGTGCCAGTTCAAAAATTTGGAACCATGCATTTGCAATAGTTGGCCTGAGTCGCCTGACTGAATGGAATAAACCTCCGCACTTTATTCGCAAATCATCTTTATCACTCTTAAAAAACCTGAACTTATTTGTTTAAGATCTATTATGAGTAGACTTAACTGTTACACACTTTCGTGCAAGATTCTTTTTGTTTAGGTGCATCATAAATGAGTTTAATAATAATAAACTTGTCCTTGGATGATTTGACTGCAATTTTATTATTAACGACTAAGCTTTTTGCCTGTCTGTAGAAATCCAACTGGGGCATGTAAGCCTAGCATATAGGCCTACAGCCTACAGTGACGTGGGAAGTAGACCTACGTGTGGATTGTTAATGGCATATCGATTGACTGCGAGCGTCCCGGAATGTCAGGATCAAAAGTTGATAGCCCCAATCATTACCCGTTCACTCATAAGGCAAGAGACTAAACTAAAAGGGGTAGATAATGAGCGGAGACGATTACAGAAAACTTGAATTATCGCTCAGCGAGCCAACACCATTAAGTCTTTACACTTATGAAGCATTTGTGAAGGCCATTATCAGATTAAATATGTCACCTGAATAGGCGACTAAACAGTAAAGTGATCGGCGGCCAGATTTTTCGATTTTTGTAAATTACAGTTTCGAAAATCGCGGACACTTGCCCTTTTATGAAACAGCAACAATAATTCGCACAAGCTCCTTCTACGTTACAACGGAGAACCCTCCTCCGAGTCTGTTTTCAGTAGCATCAAGAAAACCAGCTTAGGTCGTCAATTTCGCTTAAAATTCGTTTCAATTTTACATTTTTATTCGATCACTGTTACTGTCAGGTCAAAGTGAACAGAACTGAAACGGCGATATCAAGCCAGTAGCCTAGTCAAATCATACTCAAATGCGAATTTTAAATTTTTCCGTATTAGGCTAGTCATTGATCAGTGGCGAGAAACGATTAGAAATTTAGGAAAGTAGGCCCATAGGCCTATAAAGCGTTAAGTTTTCAGATTGAATGCTCAATGAAATAATTATGGCCATTAACTTATATTTTATACGAAGTCATTGAATAGAACGAGGAGACAAAGAAATTTAAGAAATTCACTATCTGTTGGAGTTCATTTTCAGAGTTGGTGCAACCATTGTGTTGGTCTATTTATTACTAAGAGCCTTTACTACACAAGTTGAAAGACATAATAGGCTTAAATCTAGATTCTACAACGACAGGTGGATTGAAGAAGGACGATAGATTTTTATCAAAGAGAGTTTTGATCGCTGTTGTACGTAAGAAGGCGGATCAAATGCATAATGCAGCCTGCATGCAATCGTAGCTCGTAGCCTAATCTCGATTGTCAAGAAAGCAGTATATTTCTGATGTAGTTTTCTTCTGATTTGAAAAAATTTGACCTTTCGAAGAGGACAAAAACCAAACCAAACTTCATGAATCATGGTGCAGAATCAGGTTATTATCCAAAATGGCGCCTGTGTGAGAAGGACGAACGAAGTCCTTAATTGCTGAATAATATTTTTCTTAGCGTTGTGTATAATTTATGTCTGATTTAGCGCTGTTATAGCGTTTTAATTTAAAACCCGCTGTTAGTCAAGTAAATATTACTGCAGTATTGCAAGTTTGTGAAAGTAAGTTTAGCCTGATGATTTTGTGATTTATGCGTGCACATTGTGTATGGCGCCTGAGATGCTACATATGACCCAACAGTTAAGCAACGATCACACAGTGCAACCTGCATGCAATCGTAATTGAACGGTAATTCGTATATTCAATTACTTGCAAGATAAAAACGCAGGCAGGAGAACGTCACGTTAAAACCTCAATATTGTACTTGTGACTACCTACTTATTTACTTTAAATAATTACTTAAATATTGTGATTAGGCAGTGCCCCTTTTGGGTCTTCCCTCTTTCGTGGAAATGTTCTATATAGTCTGTTAAATTTAGCCTACATTTATGTTTCTCGGGAATAAGAGTTTGTCAGTGTTTTTGAAAAATTTGCGGTTGAAGATCTTCGTTAATTGTAGATATGTCAAATGTTTTAGCTACGCATCATGGCGTTGACAATATATGGTTTAAACGTGGTGCGATGTTCTCTGAAACCTTGTTTGATGAGCTACAGACACGTAGGAAAGATGCTTCAAAGGTCTTTATGCGTTACATCTAGTCTTCAATTCCATGCAGTTGATCAATTTCCAAGATCTCATCGCTGCAGAGCAACGTCATCAGACGAGAGTCAGATTCTGCGCAAGACTATTTACTCTTCAGGGAATTCGTTCGCATCATCGAACAACTTCAGCCGGAAAGACTTCAAATTGACACCACATAGAATCACGAACTTTAGTCGGAACATAGCAATATCTGGAAAAGCTGTGGTTGACGCTTCACCGTCTGCTCTCCAACCGTACTTACGGCTGATGAGGATCGACCGACCAATAGGTCTCTTACTCAATCTTCTGTTCTTTCTGTAGTTGTTGTTCTTCATCAATTCTTGCTTTAACTGTATTGGATGCCAGAACAGTGTATGCTGTTCTTCTTAGATTGGAATTGGTGTAGCGCAATGGGAAGCAAAATGCATTTGTGATGTTGTCGTTATGAATTATTTTAGATAATATTAAAACACTTTCAACTGTATTTGACTATAGATATTGATTTATTAGTGGACGGCTAACCACTGTTGAAATTATTCTTAAAGGAAACTGCTTGTTGATCTAAGAAATCAGTCCATGGACTGATTTTATGTACAGCGCATGTATGGCTGTGTTTGGGTATATGCTGGGTTGGAAAGAATTTTGTTTAGAAGTTCTAACAAGGACAGAATTTCACTTGAACAACATTGCTGCCAAAATGACTAAAGATTTGTTTAGTTAGGCTGCTTCAATAGCATTGAGGTAAACTAATTGATGGAACCAGGGCTTAAAGTGTGGCAGGACGGTCATGGACAGCGTCCTGGCACTTATTTTCATATCTCTATGCTGTCCTGCCACTTATTTGGCCAGAGCACCTGAAAATGTAAGGGGCATCCTGGCACTTCTTTTGGAAAGGTAAAGAGCGTCCAGGCACTTCTTTTTTTGCACTTTTAGCACTGGATGGAACTGTTGTCATAAAAATTATAGTTAATGACTTCTCATTGTTTAGTCAGTGGTTAGACCTCTCCATGGATTGTCTGATGATGAGTTTTGTTGTTTTGCTACAACCAGGCATCTGGCTCGTCTTTCTGCCGTGCGCGTGGAGCATTAGTCTCGCTGTTCCTGCTGGTCAGCTTCCGGATCTGAAGATGCTGACGTTGTTTGCTCTTGGATCGTTCTTCATGCGAGGCGCTGGTTGTGTCATTAATGACATGTGGGACAAAGATTTCGACTCCAAGGTTAGACAACAGACTTTACACAGGTGGATCAGTAGTCATGCTTCAGAGCTAGATGTTTTAATTATAGTCCACTTCATGCTAGAGTTCACTTTGACAACCTTATTAAATGAAATTTTAAAGTTAACTCAAGTCTACCAACATATTAGAACTAGTGTTATGCCGCTTTACTGTAAGGAAACTGATTCCCGTTTTTTTCTAACATAATTGGTCGATCATTCTGGTCAGACTGGCGCCATCTTGACACACCTTTGTCCATGCATGTATATGTGTATTGTATATGTGTATTGTTTCTGAGCTTTGGTGATTCATATCTTGAGTATTAAATGAGGTTTAACTCTTGATTTCGCATGTATAGGTGGCGCGAACGAGAGATCGTCCGCTGGCTTCTGGTGAGCTGAGTCGATTCAGAGCGCTCTGCTTTCTATCGATACCACTTTCCATTTCACTCTCGATCCTTCTCACCTTCAACTGGAACACGTAAGGAACAGTTCCACTTCTATTATTCTTAGTTTTGCCAGTGTTTAAATTCGCCCATCTTAACTATATATATATATATATATATATATATATATATATATATATCTGCAAAGGAGAGAGGGAAATTGAGTATTAGAGTAGTGATCAATTCTAACGTCCAATAGTTATTAACCGATGGTGCAGCCAGACCACAGTTTGAGCTCATTCACTTTTGTTATGCAGGTAACCACAAAGTAGAGGCAGAGTTTTCTCTCTTTTTATTTGCATTTGTTTTGCATGCCAAGGAAGGCAATATATCTAACTGAATATTTCATTGTGGAGATGGTTTAAATGAGAACTAAATTTTTTCAAAAGTTGGCTTTGTTATTGACAACTGAGTGAAACGAATGCGCTTGTGTCATTAGGACATGATCCACGATTCCAGGTTATGATATAAGTTGTCAGGAAAGGTGATCACAGAACTGCTTCACGTCGATCAATTTTCCAATTTATGAAGAAATGCTGATGAACACCTAATGGCTACCTGAGCGATTGAGCGTGTATACTAAGCTTGTCATATATTAACTATTTCTATATATTGACTATTTCGAAAGGAGAGGAAATCAAGTATTAAAGTATTGACAGACTGTTGCTTTGAAAGAAGAAGGATTGTCCACAGGCAATTAATGCTTCTTGTCCAGAACTGAAGTGAGTGAAGTACAGATGACTTGGTAGTGAGAATAGGCAAAAGAAAAGCTTATGCAGCAGTGAGAGATGTGACTGAAAAGGTGATGCCACTACATCATCAACGTTCATTGAAGATATTAGAGAAAAGTTGGTAGATTAGGATGAAAGGTAGTTTGTTCTGTTCTAATGTGCTTCTCTCATTGGCTAGTTAAGATGTGTGTGCGCATATGTGACGCCGGGGCTCGAAACCCGTCGTTTGTTGCTTCCTAGATATTGCGCTAGATGCCGAAATAGGCGAGAGGGGTCAAGAATGCAGTTTATTCTTCAGTTCAGCATATGACTGTGAATTCGCTCTAATTTGTGAAGTTGTCAACCAATTTTGATGCCGTTTGAGTTATCTGATTCAGAATAAATGCATCTAATGCACCAGAACAATCGCAGAATAATAACTTAGTAGGTTCAGTAGACTTGGATCACACGAATATTCAGTAACTTTTTGTTTGGTTTTCTCACTATAAACTAACGAAAAAATCAAACGAGCATAACTTCAGTTTAGAAAAAAGATATTTTCATTCTGTTGAAAGTATTTTGGAGCTTGTTCATTGTAGCATATGACTAAACCAAAAGGTAAAAAATCGACATGTGACGGGTTTTGAGCCCTGGTGTCACGTATATGGTGTTTATATATTATATATATATATATATAATATGTATGTGTGTGTGTGTGTGTGTGTGTGTATGAAATGGCATTGCAGCATAGTGCTCGGTGTTTGCTCGATGATTCCATGTATCATCTATCCACTCATGAAACGAGTCACATATTGGCCTCAAGCATTCCTTGGTAAGTCCAACTTCGCTCTATGTCTCCTCCTCTTCTTCTTCATCATCTTCTTCTGCTGCATCATCTTAGTCTCTCTGTTATATCTATTAAGATTTATTACTCGTTCACCTTTTGTTTGTTCACTGTACTTTCATATATTATATTCTTAGTTTTAACACATTGACCGCCTACACGCCATGTTAAATGACTGGCTGAAGTACGAGTTAACTCGTACTTGGCGGCCAACGTGTTAAAACACCAAGGTGAGTATATCTTATGAATAGAATGTATAAGATTTAACTCTTGTAAGTTTTCAGGATAATGCGCCATTTGTGAGATTAATTTTCCTTAGGTCTTTGGTAATTTCTATTGAATTCGGTTCCAACTTGAAGGAATCAGTTGATAAATTAGTAAGTCAAGATCGTTGAGAACAGTGATTAACATTAATTTTAAGCAACTTTTATGGGTTGGTATGTAAAAATTTTGTAGGATTTTTCTTTCATGTGATCCATCTGACCAAAACCACGCTTAAGTTGATGTTTTTACAGTTTGAGTGTCAGACTTTAAAATAGAAAGAATTTTCTTTTCTGAACTGACAGAAATTTTTTCATCATGTTCCTGTCCAAACTTGTGAATAAAAATATAGTTCAACTGTTCGAATTACAATTCTGCGAAAAATGCATTTAAAGTTTTGTGTGACTTTGGAATGAAAAAGTCTAAGTTAGAAGCCATGTTCAGAATTGAATGAAATTTGCAAGAAATAAACCGGCTGCATAATAGGTATGAAGGAAGGAAGTCTGTGATTTTCATTCATGTCTCATTCCCTTATCGTATGCTAGCCATATGCAGAATATGGTTATTAATGATGGGAAAGTGGCAATTTTCAGCAAAATGCTTTAAATATAAATTAAAACAATAGCCACTTTAAAATCATTTAAAACATGCTTACAAGTTAATTTTTTCACAAATTGTTGTTTTGATGTGTTTAAACATATTTATTTATCAAATCGTTTTCTGTCAAAAATAAAAAATTGAAATAATTGAGTTTTTAATCGCATTTTGGCTAATTATATATTATCTCAGAAGCATGTGTTGCAACATAAACCTGGTTTTGGTCAGACGGGTTACACATAATAATTTATGTATCTGAAGCTTCATTGTCACTATTCATTATTTCTGCTGAGTCATAACTTGGCAAAAGTGCTTTCAGAACGAAACCAGATGCTCATAAAAAAACTTTCCTTTGTTTCATTTCTTTATGTACAGCATTCATTTGCTAGAACTTTTGAGTCAGGAAGTCAGCAGAGTTGACCTGAGCTTGTAGATTTTCAGAGGTTCTTTGGTAGATTGATTGCTAGTCAACTCGTAACAAAGAATCATACGTAATGTAATGAATTGTAATCTGAGAAATGTGTCTTGAAACAAACCTCAATGGAAAGTAACGTTGCAGTAATGTCAAGCAGGAGGACACATTGTGAAATGTTGAGAGCAACGTGATTTCTATGATTGACTTAGTGTCATGTTAACAAGACTGACCTAAGTGCTGTGAAGAAGCAGGTGGCAAAGATTGGCAACTTGTGTTTGCACATTACAATCCAGCTGTCTGTTATTGGACACATCATCATCATCATCATCATCATCATCATCATCATCATCATCATCATCATCATCATCATCATCATCATCATCATCGATGGTTTCTGTATGGAGTGACTCAGTAGGTGACAGCTGCAATCATCATTTGGAAATTCTGATCTCACCGCTTTCCAGCATTTCTTCACTATCATCACCAAAAGTGTCAGGAGCTAATGATGATGATGGTCAATTGGTCATGATGATGATGACGACGATGATGATTACTAATGATGATGGTCATGATGATGATGATGATGATGATGGTCATGATGATGACGATGATGATTACTAATGACAACGATTAGGTTTCTGGAATTGTTCTAAAACAAAGATTTGCTTCTGAGAAAATTCAGGCGCTTACAGTCACTGTGACTTTTACAGATGTACTAACTGAAAATTGACCGTATACACCATTTAAAATAGCACCATTTAAAATAACACCATTTCAAATAGCATCATTTCAATTAACACCATTTCAAATAGCATCATTTCAAATAGCATTATTTCAAATAGCATCATTTCAAATAGCATGTTCTGCATAGATTAAACAAGTGTGCGTAACTTGCCAAAAGTCCTCTTATTTTATGGTGCATGTTCTGTGATATTGATATCTGGCATATCTATATATATATATATATGTCAGATCAGATTTATAATACACACATACATACCGGTATAGACATGCATATATAGTACATTCATATGTATGGTATGCATGCATAAATGTATTATGTATACTGTATATATATCTATATGTGACTCGTCATGACGAAATGAGTCGTAAGTCGCACGATGCAGAATGCTGCAAATCGCTTTTAAAGGTGTCCAATCTTCAAATTATTGATTTTAACATTTTCCCATTTTTGGAATATACATTATATAATATCTCAAAAATATTAAAACTGACTTTATTTTGCTGTTTTTAACATGCTATTTGTGCAGCTTAAATGACCAATAAGATTTAAAACATATATAACAAATTCAGAAAATCGCGTTTTCCCAACATTTTCTGTTAGGACGAAAAGGAATAGGACAGATTAAAAATGTTATAACTCCACAAGCACTTGGTCGATTTTGATGCGTAATAGCTCATTTTGAAGGTAATTTAACATGGAATAACGTGGAATACATAACTCAAAATACTGAAAAAGGGCCTAACGACTCATTTTGTTATGACGGGTCACATATGACATATGTATATATACTATATGTATGTATGTAATGACTGAGGTATGTATGTGTCTTCAGTTATACCTAAGCATATGCATGTGGCTTCTATGTCACATGTATGTTAAACACAGGAGCATGTGCTAACCATATCTTTTAAAAATTAGTAACCACAATTTAATCAGTATATTTTTTGGGTGCATATTTTGCAAACTTGTACCCTTCTCAGTTTCTGATTAGTCTGTTGGTCTGTTGTCTTTGTGGGGCGCGGTGGTGTAGTGGTGGCGTCGTTGCCTTGAAGCCTGAAGGTTCGAGGTTCGAATCCACCTCGCTGCGTAAGGACCTTGGGCAAGTCCTTCACTCACAATTGCTCAGCGCTCCGGCGTGAAACTCTGATGCAGTGTCCGCGCTGTAGTCGGGAGCGCCTCTGAGTAGCGGTTGAGAGCTGGAAGAGGCGCTATAACAAGTGCGCATACAAACTGGTTTCTTTTGCTCTCTTCATAAATTGGTTGTCTTCTATGGCATTCAGTTTAACATGGGGGAGGGGGGGGGCAATGAGCGTTTTTTGGTCTGATGTTTTCAATTGTTGATGTGATCTATAGGGTAGTCCCAAAATCAGGAATTCACGGAAATCACGGAAACCGTGAATTTTGCCGTGATTTCCGTGAATTTTCTCTTTTTCCGTGATTTTTCACATTTTCAGCACTTTATTTTACAAAAACACGTCAAAAATGGCGCCGACGACCAAAAACAGCGCGAAACCATTAAATTCATTTAAGAATTTCTGTGCGGAACCGTTAAATTAATTAAAGAATTTCTGTTTTGGGGAGTGAATTACGTCGCTGAGCGACGCTGACAAGTGAATACTCATTCATAAATACACGTTTATGCTAAATTTTAAAATAAAATTCGACTTAATATAGAAAGTGTGACTGCAAAAAAATTCACGACACCGTGAATCACGGTGCTGTGAATTTTTCGATTTTTGCAAAAGTATGCCGTGATTTTTTCACTTTTTGACCGTGATTTTGGGACTACCCTAGTGATCTATGATGTTTGGTTGACCTTCTTTAAAGCACTGGATGACCCTGCTGGGAACCCTAACATAGCAAGTGAACATTTCAGTTCACTGACTTTCTGATTAATATTAAGTCATTGGTGTATATTGAAGTCCATAACTGATGTGACACACAACTAATGAAAGACACAAGTTTAGGACACATACACAGTTATACGCACATGAAATTGTTGAGTGGGCATAGCAGGATGACGATGTTCCATGTGGAGAGAGAGACAGAGAGAGAGACACACAGAGTGAGACAGAGACAGAAAGAGAGACTATTTATCAGAGACGCATCAACGTTCAGTTGTATGCGATTGCAGACTGACTCAGAGATGCGATGATATATTTGATTGAAGAAACTGGTGGAAAAATCAGTTGTTTGTTGTCTTCTTCTTTTGAAAGGAGTTTAATTTAATGTTTCGATGTTCTGTCTTTATGTGGTTTCTTCTGTGTTGCCATACATGTGTCAATTATTATCACGTGTAATATTAATTAACTGTGGTGTCTAATGATACTGGCATTAATCTATGGCACACGACAACCAAGTTGTAACCAGGTCAATAGTCAAACAGGGGGGAACGGGTGGAAAGAATGCATGCTTATGCTATTGGGGGAAAAGTCTGATGTAGTAAACAGCACAAGCAATTAATCCAACGAATGTGCAGGCGGAAATTCTAGGATTCTAGATCTAGAAAGAGAGAAATGTTGTTCGGTAAGAATGATTCTAGTTAGAGTGTGACGAAAGATGAGAATCAGTTGACGATGTTGAGTTGTAGAATTCATGCTTCTCTGAATCATATAATCTTCATTATATGGACTGGTGCCACAGAGAGTTGTTCAAATGGATGTCGTAGAAATACAAAACTGCTCAGCGAACAAATGAAGGTTGAAATTCCAACATGGAAAGTGCTGAACAATGAAAATGCATCCATTGTAAACAGTTCATAACTAATATAACGGTGAAGTCATAGTCACTGAGCTCTCCAAAGCTATGAGCATATATACTTAACTACCATGCGTACATTGGACTTGTAGGTTGCAAGGCAATTGCGTTTGCATCAGATGCAAAGACTTTTAAGTCAATCATTTACTACTGTTTTGTTAGTGAGCTACAGCACAGTTACAACACGTTTACAGCACAGCTACAGCAATAGCATGCAATTTTGACCCCCCCCCCAGTGACTGCATGGTTATATATCATCGTATCATACACCTGCAATGTACATGTAGTTGTGCGTAGTGTGAAGACTGAAGATCGGAGATGCTTGGTAGGTTAAATGCAATCTGTGTAACTTGTGTATCTCGTGCATCACAGTGTTTAATTCTTTTCAGCGATGGTGCTGCACAGATTTGTTTTATTTGTCTCAAGATACATTCACTTTCTGACTGAGCTTTTTTCTGTCTGCATGAATCATTATTATGTCTAATGTAAGTTGATGTTCGAGAACAATCTAAGTTTAGATAATTAATCACCGAGGTCTGTTTGGAGGCCATACCAACTTGCACCTTTTGTGAATGAGTGTTACTGCTGGACCTGTTGGTGTTGTTGATTTTGTTGTTGTTGCTGTTTTGTTCTTTGTGTAGATATGACATGTGTTAGAATTACTTCATAATACTAAAACATCCAGCAACTATCTTCGGATATTTGTTTCATTCATATACGACTGAATTCAGTTTGTGTTCGTTTTTGTATGTTAGATGTTTTCCACTTTCTGTAGATTTTCAAGATGAATCTTAGTTGGTAAAATGCGGCCAGGGTGACCCTGTCCATTCTGAGTGGGTATCTTACTACTAGGTCTAGCAGAACCCTTTGCACGTTGGATTCAGAGGGGTCCAATGGATATGAGGAGCAATGCTCCCTCTAATTTTTTCTAGTCTGTGTGCGCATAAAATTTATCTTGTGCAACAATTTACAAGGAAAGTTACGTTTTGTGCACATGTGTATTGGTGAATGGTGAGTGGCTGAGGAGTTGGCACTTGGCAGATAATTGTTTCTTATTTGCAAATGCGTAATTCTTACTGCGCCAGCTTTCAGGTATACGTACATATTTTGCCATGTGCTCGTTTATTTCTTGAACTGAAAGCATTTCACAGCTAATATTACGCTATCAATTAGCACTTTTATTTCATCTGGCTTTGCCCGCCTACGTTCAAGAACAGCTAGGCGCTTGTCTTTCTCATCCGAAGTTTCAAAAAGCATGTTCACTAACCCACCATGAAGACCAGGATTTCTGTTACGAAGTTTTTGAATGCTAGATATGTGCATCTTGCTAGAAATGTGGCGTTTTAAGAAGTCGAGCTTCCATGACGTCTCCCACATTCTTCCAGTCGTAAACTCTCCTGCAGTTCTTGCATCACGGCACACCAAACAAACGACACCAACGTCCTCCTCAAAAGAAAAAATTTCACCAAGTGTCAATCGCGACTTACTATGCGATTGTGTTGACTCTGTTTCAACGACCTCGTTCAACCATTCACTTTTAAATGCTGTCGCAGTTCGTTTTCGCTTCAAGGACTGCGACATTGTTTATAAACTAGACCTGAAGCGAGCTCGATTTAATATTTAATAGATGTATTCACAATCTGAACTTCAGAAGTCAGAAGTCATAACCAAGTGGCTTCAAAGTTGATACGGAAGACCGGAAGTTGGTATTTGCATAAATCTATTAATGAATTCAGAGTCACAGGAAGAATGCGCCGTAGAATAACATGGCGCCATTTGTATTTAGCATGACATGTATGAAAAAAAATTTCTGTGTTATGGAACTGTAAAAAAAATTTGTATGCGCTCCATATTTTTTTCTGTGCGCTCGTCTCATGGCCTGTGTGTGCGCGCACACGCGCACAGCTTAGAGGGAACATTGATGAGGAGACATTCTGTGGACTTCAGCCTACTTTGAAAAAAGTAGAACAGTGTCTCTACCCATAATTGAATATCTTTTAGGTATATGGACTTCCATAGACTAAGGAGATATACATGTGTTATTCTAAGTGCTTCAGTGAATAACAGGGGTTCACTGTAACCCATTATGTAGTTTACCCTATGGCTTCGCAGTGTGAGAGGGGGATCATTGATCTAGGAGTTTATGACTAATACAGCTCATTCTTCTTCATATATGAACCCTGCTTCTGTGGCCGGCTTCAGGCATATGATGCACGACCCATCCCAAAGGTGCTGCTGACAGTTCTATAAGATTGGTTAGTGTTTTCAGGACGCATTCAAACATCTAATATCCAGGTTAAGTACGTCAGTGCATGTACAGTAACCAACAATTATATGAAAGTCATTTATAAGAAAAAAGTATTCGCTACACAGCGAACAATGCTCAGGTAGCTAGAAGAGTCATAACTGATGGCCCTGCTGACTCAAGGAGGATGAGCCGAATCGACAGAGTCTCCCATGTAGAGTTAACAGTTGAAATGAAATTCAGAGTTTCATTGAAGATGACGAGTGATGACGGACAGTTTCAATACAATCAAAATTCAAATATAATAAAAGTTGACAATCAAGGTC
The DNA here is from genome assembly GCA_945859605.1 of Lumbricus rubellus. Lineage (NCBI taxonomy): Eukaryota > Metazoa > Annelida > Clitellata > Crassiclitellata > Lumbricidae > Lumbricus > Lumbricus rubellus. The sequence continues at coordinate 31,787,557 of OX243826.1, read as the reverse complement.
TGTTAACGCCGACGTCATGTTGTTATTGCCGTCTGTTTTCATAGTTTCTGTTAAGTTATAACAATGTGAATGAATTGCGAGCATCATGACTAGTATGTAGTCGTGTAGCATGGTTTACGTTCGTTCGTGCTTTCTAAATATCCTGATTGTACTTAACTTGGCACTGCATAACAAAGGCTTTAAATAGTTTATATAATTTTTTGCCTAGATTAAAATAGCAATCGTGTCTTTTGTTACGCAGTGCCAAGTCAGCATATATAGTTATATACAGTATGAGCCACACATAGTTTAGATCAGATGTGTCAAAGATTCGGTCCATCAGTATTTCTGTCAACCACCAACAATATCTTTCTGGCCTGCAGAGCCTTGGACAAAGGCTGCACAATCTGAGAATAGAAGTTAAAATTTCTCATTGTTTCACAGCGTATTAAGGAAAATAAAAAATTTGTGCTAGCACGAAGCCAGCCAGCTACTATTGAGGCTTAAATTGGTAATGATGATGATCAGCATTAAGACTTTTTGTATGTTAAAATTCACCATTTAAGATTTAGGTTTCAAAATATTTTCATGGATTGACTTACCAATTTTGAGGTGGAGTCTGGGAGAGGGTTCTTGTGGACTCCATTTTGGAAGAGGGACCCCCATTTTGGGAGAGGGACCCCCACCCCCATTTTGGGTGAGGGACCCCCACCCAATTTTTGGAGAGGGACCCCACCCCATTTTGGGAGAGGGACCCCACCCAATCTTGGGAGAGGGACCCCATTTTGGGAGAGGGACCACTTGGGCATCCACACCACTTGCCGGAAAATATTGCCAGTGACCCACCATGAAAACAGATTTGACACAGTCTCTGATTTAGATGCTGTCTAGATTCTGAATTATATATTAACGGACCAGTGTCCTAACACCTTTTCTTTCAGACTTCATGTAGCAAGTAAATTTTAATTTTGATCTTTGTTTTTGCACACTGATGTATGTAGCCTACATGTGGGAATGAACCAAGGAATTATATAGTTCCCAGACAGATATGACATGTATTTATTAATGTCATGGCGTCGAGTTATGTGATAGATTAGCCAGCATAATATTGTGCTCTGTTGGTGTTTTGCCAATGTTCATGACAGCTGGACCACTTCTTTTGTTTGAAAATATTGCGATGAGTTGCGCTCTAATAAGTTGACGGTTGTTGCTGAACGCAAGTGTTGCTCACTAGTTAAGATGAGACGATTCTTACGGCATCAGTTCGTTCGATCTTTCTTGTCCATCTTCTTCTTATGTTTAAGTGGTGATTGGTAAATAGTCAAACTGTGCCATTATTCACACAGTCATCAGACTGCTGGACATATAAATGGAGAATTTAGTTGTTGCTTTAGATAATTTAAGAAGGACTTTGTAAGCATGTACTAAGTAGCATTATATTTAAGGTTTAATAAAGTCTATTTGAGGTTTGGGACATAGTTGCTTGCAGGACAAGCCCTCCACCAGTGGTCTGGCATAATATGCATTGAACCAGTGTTCAGTTTTCCATTAAACATGGTTGACCCTTTCTCTGTGAAGGGACTTATAACATCTAAGTTCTGAAACTCCAGTTTTGCATTGGTTTAGCTGATTCATCTGTAAAGTAAAAGTTTTTCTGGCTGTTGACCGTCTGAGATGTGTCAGTAGCAACCGTATACGATGAATTGGCAATTTAAGAATGTCCACGGACTTTGATCATGTGAGACGCATAAATTTGTAAAATTGTCTAAAGAAAGATTTACAACTTTATAAACAGTAATGGATTTCAGATTACAGAAATTGTAAAGAAATTTTCTAATAGAAATTTTGAAAATATGAACATAATTTTTGGTAATGCTGTCATTCGTAACAGGTGTACGTACATCCCTGTCCACAATCACAATCCTTTGTCCTCTCTTTATGCTCAACATTTATTTAGCTTTTCGTAGAATCTTTGTATACATCTTTATTGGTACAAACTTTCTAAGAAAAATCGTGAATTATTTGCTTTTAAAGCAAATCTGAAAACTGAAATTTCGGTTTTGTTGCATTCTGCAGGCTATTAATGAAGACTGTGAAGAGCTTTAACACATCGATGATAGCATCTGGTGCCATTGATATTGTTAATAAGGTTGTCACATCATGTGTAGGCATTTTAGTCTGGTTAATAATATTAGGCTAATGGCTGAGGACGTTTTATGTTGCTGCTGCTGCTGCTTCTTGTCTGCATTTGACGCTGTTGTCTTCTTCATCTGCCGTTCCAGTTTGAATGTTCAGGATTTCAGCTGAGAAGAGAGAGAAAGAGAGAGAGAAAGAAGGAGCTGGTGATAAAGAGAGTGTGGGTTTTTTGTAACATCATCGAGATCTCTATGTCGACTACTTTGTTGTTAGGGATAACATCCAACTGGGGCATAATGATCGCTTGGTCCGCGATCAATGGCTGCGTGGACTGGCCGTGCGTTGCCCTCTACGGGTCAGGTGTGCTGTGGACGGTCATCTATGACACGATTTATGCACATCAGGTCAGAAGCCGGATGACGAGAGCGAGTTGACAGGGCACCAGCAGAGAAAACAAATTTAATCATTCTTTTTTTGTCTATGGTTGCATGCTTGTAGCTCTCTCTTCAAAGTCTCTAGTCTGCTGTGCAACTTCTTCTCGCTAGGTGGCTCTACTTGGTCGTTAACTAATTTTATTTACTGTTTCAGGAATTGTCCCTAAGTTACCGTATTGTGCACCAAATTAAAGCGTGAAGAACTAGAAATTTTACTCTAAATAGATGAAACTCTAATTTATTTGAAGAATTTCTGCTTTAAATCTGTTGAATGTAAAACGATTATAGAGATGATTCCTGAAATGGTTTCTCTTTTTGTATTTTGCTGATCATGTTAAGAACTGATTGATCGATTTTTTCTGCATGCATTTATTCTGTATAGTACGGTTTGTTTGAATTTAAGTGTTGCTCGCTTTTTTTGGCTAAGTTTATTATTTCTGTATTATCTGCTGAAAACAAGTAAGTGTTGTTTACAGCTGAAACTTTTCAGATGTAGTCCGTGTGGCAGTGCTTTCATTTAATTGTCATCCCTAGTTCACTCGTTGACTGTGAAGTCATCTTTGAACGTTGCCCGGATGTTGTTGTTATTTATCGCTGCTACACCTATATCAATTGTTGTCATTGTCATCTGCTTACTTAACAACAATTGCTGCTGCTGCTGCCGGAGTGTAATACATGCTGTTTGTTGAAACTGGGTGAAATTCTGTACTTGAGATTTTAAACTGTGCATTGCACACACGTGTGTTAGGATCTTCTGAATAATAATAATCATCAAGGTAACTGCTTTTCCCTCTTGTCTCTCATAGGGCTCACTTTTAACTGGGGTGCCGTTATGGGTTGGTCAGCAGTTCGTGGTGTGTTGGACTGGGGTGTATTGCCATTGTATGCTTCGTGCATTGCATGGACCCTTGTCTATGACACCATCTATGCCTTCCAAGTGAGTAGCTGTCATTGTGTCATTTTCATTCAATTGTTTAATGCATGAACAAATGAATAGAGAATCATTTAAATCAGAAAGTCTAGAAATCAGTTAACAATTTGCTAATTGTTATCAGCGTTACTTATTTGCATCTCGCTTAATTTGCAGCGAATAATTTACGTAGAGTAATTTAAGAGAGATCACAGCAGTGTAGTTTTGCTTTCTTATTTTAATGTATACTTTGCTATTTAAGTCAGTTTTCTGTTTATACTACGATAGGACAGTTGTTTGGTTTGCAGTTTTGTTAACTGCAGTAGTGTTTATTTCCATTGTTGTACTCTTCAATAACTTTCCTCTCAAACACACCACAATTGTGCGGTTGTGTGACTCGACTCTAATCCCAATCGTGGTGTCTACTGTCTAGTGTCTAGTGCTTACGCTGTGGATGGAGCTCTCTCTAGATTTCTTTGTGTTGGATGAAACTAATTAGAGCAGATGTATGTTACCAGACACGCGCTGCAGTTAACTTTGTGCTGGCTTATTAAGTGGGACATTTGATGGTCTAAGTTGCAACTAATTTGTACCACAATGACCCATTGGTCCAGTCGGTTCTGCTTACTTGCCATTAGGATGGTCATACATGTAAGTCTTGTGACCGCAGCTCTCAAGGTCGTGTCCTTTAGGCTTTGGGTGCATATAACACTATATATGTACAGAGAAAGGTTTACTTATGTGGCTGAGAGTTATTGTCAGCCAGAGAAGAAAGAAACTAAAATTCTTATGTGGCTGAGAGTTATTGTCAGCCAGAGAAGAAAGAAACTAAAATTCTTATGTGGCTGAGAGTTATTGTCAGCCAGAGAAGAAAGAAACTAAAATTCTTATGTGGCTGAGAGTTATTGTCAGCCAGAGAAGAAAGAAACTAAAATTCTTATGTGGCTGAGAGTTTTTTCGCTGCTGATCTCATAAGCAGTTAGATTTTTCTGGTATGTTGGTCAGAGTTGAGGTCTTCCGTTAGTTCATCAGAGAACTTGCCATAAACGTTAAACTGATTGAATGCCATCACACAACATTGCACAAACCTCTTTCTATCGTGCACTTCCTTTCTAAAGTCGTCTGGATCTCAACACACTGTTTCGTTTAATGCAAAGTGGTCTCATGTTCCCAAAGAGCTCTATTATTTAACTCTTTCGCAGCGAATGGGGTCGATTGTGACCGCACAACAAAAACGCACCCGTTTGTCGGATAATGTAGATATATTTAGAAATCTATTTTTATATTTCGATTGGGGACATGCAGACGGATTAGAAAATACCCTAACGTAGGTTTTCCCCAATGGTTTGATGAAGTTATAAACGAAAATTATGGCCGTAAGTTTGTGAAAATTTACATCCCGCCATTTGTTTACTTTCGGCCGTGTGTGCGGCTTCTTGGCCGTTGACCATTTCGCTGTAATTATGTATTTTCATCAGCCAAGTTCAGACAAAATGAATTATATTGTTCAACAAATGCTCTAATAAGGTCTCAAGCACATTTATTCTAGATGATGTAAAGGTTTCGGGATTTGAAGACCGCACATTTACCGCCCGTCCATCAGACCACGCCGATATCATCATAGAGTAGGAAAACATGAGCTCATTTGATCACTTCTCTGTAGTCAATTTTTATATTTAGGTCTTTCAGCCTAATTAGAAACATAAAATTTATCAGTCAAGCAAATTGTGTAAAGGATTTATAAAATAATTATCTATGTTTGGACATTTTTGGATAGAAATACGGCGACATCGCAAGCAGACCTAGTATTTTGCTGACGTGAGCGTCAATGTCATTATCTTCTAAGTGGAAGTAATATAAAATCATTTTAAAATTAAATTCACTCTTTTTTTAGTTTTTCACCGTTTGATACAAGTTTGTCATGCAAGTAGCTACATTTAGAAGTATTTGCATGAATTTTATTTTGTTCACAATTTTTTTAATTAATTTTTATTGTTATAAATAAAATTTTTATTTTTAAAAATATTTAATATATTTATAAATTTTAAGGCAAACACGTCAATTGATCTGCTTTTTCAAGACAGAATATTGTTGAGGAATTAAATACGAACAAAATGATATAAAACAAGTTATTATTTTCATGGACTTTAATTGTTTTTCTATATATGAACAAATTATGACTATATTTATGAAAAACAATTTAGCTGCGAAAGAGTTAACAGAATGTATCGGTTAACATGCCAGATAGACAAACACCTTGTGGCCATTTAATGTTTAATCCTTTACGCGTTTGCCCCGAGAATATCCGCTGAAAACGGGCTTAAAATTTAAAAGTGAAGCGGTAAAGGGTTAAGAAACTGAGTTAAAGTACGCTGAAGCTGCACAACCAGCTCATTTGTTTTTATGGAGATGTCGAGAATACTATTCTTGGAAAGAATACTAGACAAGACCAGGGAGGAAGAAGGAGGAGTAAAGATCAGCGGAGAGAATATCAACAATCTATGTTTTGCGGACGACATCGACCTGCTAGACGATGACATCCAGAGGTTGGAGAGCACAGCTCAGAAGTTAAGTGATGAAGGAAAAAGGTATGGCCTTGAAATGAATTTTGAGAAGACCAAAACGATGGTGTTTGGAGCAAAAGAACTGTCTAAGAAGATGGAAATAGATGGAAACCAGATAGAAAACGTGGAAAAATTCACATACTTAGGATGCATCAAAACACACGACTTAGACAACAAGAAAGAAGTATGGGCGAGAATCGCGAAAGCAATGACAGCACTAAAGGCATTGGATAAAATCTGGAAGAGCAAATCCATACATCTACAAACAAAGTTAAAAGTACTGAGAACCTGTGTATTCAGCAGTATGATGTATGGATGCGAGGCCTGGACAGTAACTAAAGAAATGGAGTCAAAGATATTAGCCTTCGAGAGGAAATGCTACAGACGATTGTTGAGAGTTGGATGGATGCAGAAGATGAAAAACTCAGAACTGTATGAGCAAATAGAAGCCACAGAAAATCTTATGCAGATATTAATAACCAGGAAGCTGGAGCTGTTTGGTCACATATGTAGAATGAATGAGGACAGAAAAATAAAGAGGGTGATGTTTGGAAGAATGGAGGGAACCAACAGAAGAGGTAGACCATACAAGGAATGGCTGGACAACATAACCGACTGGTGCGGAGCGCCAATACAAGACCTGACACATGCGGCGATGGAACGACAAAAATGGCGAGGAATAATGAGGATGGCAGCGGGCACCTACGGGCACTGGTCCCTCGGTTCTTGATGATGATGATGATGAGAAAAGAGATGTCAGGTTATCTTCCTGCTATGTGCATTAATTATTTCATACGAAGGGTTAACTGTAGAGTTGGACAGATGTGCAGATGGTTGTAGTGATGGAAGGAAGTCAACTGTTGGACAGATGGCGATAATATGAGCCAAACAACTCAACATATGTGATTATTGTGTGTGTAGGAAGAAGCTATACAGGCATCCAGGGTGTGACCTCTTTTATGTGTAAAAGATGTAATGAGAGATGTGTTCACTGTTCAGTCAAATATATAAAGAATTGCTGAAGAGAATTGAGTGGTTGCATCAACATGAATAGGTAAGGCATCTCTCAGATGTAGCCGACATCATGCACAATATATCTGACAGGTGGATGAAAATTTCGTGGAGAATGGACTGAAATTTCTGCCATTTTCAGAAAGATGGTAGAAAGATGGTTTGCAACAATCTAGGTGAGAGACAATACAGAAGTGACGTGGGGGTCACAATGAAAATGTTTGATGAAAATGTTTGATGCATTTGATAGGAACAACTTTTGATCGTAAGACTCAAAGGTTTCAGAGCTTTCTTCTTGTGGATGGATATCAAAATCTTCCATTTTACTTCTCACTAATATCCAACCTATTTCTAATAACATGTGACCATCTTGTCAGCACTGTTGATGTCCTCAGCTGTGGATTTACTCTTTCCTAGAGATCAACAGCTCAGCCATCGAAATTGGAAATGAAAGCGGAAACATTAGCTTCTGTTAAGAAGCTGTTGATCTTGGTCTACAGTGGCTCTGCTATTGTTATTATTATTTATTAATAAATTTTTTAATGTGTGCAAGGTCACACTGAAATGTGATTCTGAGGGGTGTAAATATTATAGTCAGTCATCAATAGGAGATGCAGTTAGAGATCCGTGTGTCTGAACGGCAGCGAGTTTTGAGCTACTTTTTGAAGGAAGGAAGTGAAATTGAGCTACAATGAGAACGCGGAATTTGATTCCACTCCCTGGGAGCAGAGGCATGGAATGCACGCGGGCCCATAACTGTTTTGCATCGAGGTTCAGCTAAAAGACCCATACTTGATGATTGCAGGAAACAAGAAAGAATGTAAGAAGTTAGTAGTGACTGAAAGGAACTGGTGTTTTGGTGTTGAGGAATTTGTGGGTCAAACATCGAATTAAAATGTATCGTGAACTCAACAGGAAGCCAATGCAGCTGGTGGAGTCTGAGCAAGTTGTTCAAGGTGGGGCATGCAGCACTACCCGAGCTAAGGAGCGCTGCTCAAGTTTAAGTTTATGAGACTGATCAGTATATGGCTGAGCAATATGTTCATCCACATCTGCTTTATTTGAACTCCAAAGTGATTCGGAGAAGAAACAAAATTTGGGGCGAATGATCATAGCAGTTCTAGACCGAGGAACCAAGAGGTCAGAATCTGTTGGATGAACAAAGTGGACGGTAGGAGGAAGTTGAGTATGGATGAAGTATAACATTAGTCTGGGGCAAGACCCCGTTGAGCTTTTAGGATCAGAGTGAGGATCTTAAATTGTGTGCGAGTATGGAGAGGAAGCCAATGAAGTTCATCAAACATAAAGGTAGAGATGTGAGAGTACTTGGAAGGTTGAGTGTCATTTCATTGCACATATATACATGTATACTTGTGAGATGGGAATGAGTAAGTTTTACTGGTAACTTTTGATCAGTTCAATCAGTTCAGTATGCTAAATTCAGTATGCTAAATTCAGTATGCTAAATTCAGTATGCTTATACAATATGCTTATACAGCTGTTGAGCAGTGTGTGGATGAATGTAATCCAATATAATCTGCTGAGAAATTGCTTTCGCGGGTGATGGTCAGAAGCTGGGCAGCAATATTAGTTTAGCTTGATTGCCCTACAAATATATCTGTCCATTAAATGGACGTTAGGTTGCTTTGGGTCTTTCATCATTTCCGCTTTTGTCTTCTTTTGGGCGTCGTGCTTAGTTTACTAACCATTGGTGAGTATGCTTGTGTTAATGCATAGTACTGCTTCTTTATATAGGTAGCAGGGTCTCATGAAATCTCATTAGGTACTTTTTGCATATTGTAGAAAACTATATTTTTTGCAAATTTCTTTTAAGTTTCTGCCATTCATTCAGTAGAGTAAGTTTTTCAGCAGCGTAGTACACTGGTACAGTGCAGTTCCATTGATAGGCACACACACAAAAAATTCAATTAATTACTTATCTAATATACAATATGAGACTTTGCTGTGTAGCACTACATCGTAAAACTTTTGTAAGATGAGCATACAGTCCGGACACACACACATACACACACACACACACACACAGTCACACACATACACAGGCCAATGTTCATTCTCCATCATCATGATTTTAAACAGTCCGTGTTAGCTGTGCACATCAGCCATCTGAGTGTGGGAAATGTCAGTCTGGTTCTGCCACTCGCTTAAATTAAAGCTCCGCTTGCACTACAGTGCCAAAGCAGGTGAACCGTAATAAATTAGAGTTGCACCTATGGCAAGAAATATACATTCTTATTCAATCTTAATAATCATATTGCCTCATAATCACATTGCCTAAAACCAGATGGCATAGAGTCCTTCTAAAGTTATTGAACACAATTTTCGCATAGCAAGCTTCAATGCAATGACTGAACTTTCTAGCTACACTAGGACTTGTGTGAAATTTCATGATGGCTCTCATGACCCATGATTTTTTAAACATGGGTTTGGTAAATTTGGTTCCTAACAACCACGTGTATTGTGTAAGTGGGTATGCACACACTGTGCTCAGATTTATTTTGTTTACTTAATATGTACTTTACATTTGACATTATCTCTGCGGATATACTTATTTATGAGTGCGTCTGTTTCCAAGATGCAGAGAAACTTAAAAGACACAGAGAAAATGTAATTTTTTCATGGGTTACATGCTGCAGGCATATGTAGCGTGTCATGTAGCGTGTCGTGTAGCGTGTCATGTAGTTGGTCTCTTGCTCCTAAAATGGACTCTGATGACGCTCTTTAATTTAAACTTCTATTCATTTACAAAATCAAAGCATTTGTTAAATTTAGCCAAGCCATTTTTGCAGTCTTGAATTTTTACCAGATGTGAAATTTTTTCGAACCTGCAACCCTCTGGCTGCAAGGCAGCGAATATACCCACTACACCACTGCACCCCACAATATGTAGAAGTATGTGGCAGACCAGCTGCCAACCACAAGCAATTTAAAGGACCTTCAAGTAATAAACTAAATACGTTTATGGGGTCTCAGCAATAATTTATTCAGTAACCTGAAAATGTGTAATAATGGAATGAAGTGAGAGAGACAAGATGGAGGACATGAGACGAAACATTAATATTAAAATATCGAAGAAAAGCTTGAGACTCATTTACTCAGCCAAGCAGTTGCCTTGATCAGTTGCCGGTGAAAAAATTTCAACACTTGATTCAATCATTTATTGGCAGTTGATTTGTCAATATTTCAAGTAAATATTTAAATCCTCTTTTAGTACGCTTCATTTGAATGACATGTTGCTTGAATGCTTCCCTTCTTGCAACATGAGTTCAATCAATGATACTAAGTAGATGCAAACCTTAATTAAATATTGAACAGTAATACAATTATTCATAATATATTTGCTGAAATTGAAAATCCTGATGAATATGGAAAATACAATACATGAGCAAGAGTTGCATAAAGTTAAAATATGGAATTCTTCATTCTTAATGTTAGCATGACAAGCAGGAGTGCTTTGGTTGTTAGTAACTATGTTGTGTTGTTATGTAGTTAAATCATTGTGCTACTTGATGGCTACATTGACCCTTAGTTAATAGTTATACTGTCGTTTATTTAAGGCTTTCTAGTAAACTAGCTGCTAGTTGCTTTTTTGTTATTTAAGTTTGTCGTTTTTATGTTTGGATGTTAAGTTTTATTTTTGAAATTTTATACAATTTATCTTAAATTTGTAGCATAGTTGCCTCGTGAGACCAGTTTGATGATTTAGAATTTGTGTTGCTAGACACTGAGATGACAAATTTTCAAATTTGACTTTGTTATAAATTGATATTGAAGTCATGGGTTTCTTATCGTAATTAACAGATATGATTCCACTGCAGTTTGTACTCCACCAGATTTGGTGAATGGAAGTAGCACACATGGCTGTGCAATAAGAAGTTTTATCTATGGACATTGTTTTGTAACTTTGCCACATTGTGACTACCATAAGTAGGGATAAACGTTGAAGTTCAGCAAGCCATTCTTGTGTAATGCATTAACCCTTTACCCGTTCATTTTTCCAGTTAAGCCCGTGTTTTCAGCGAATATTCTCGGGGCAAACGGGTAAAGGGTTAATGTTTGGTGCAGATGATGGGAATGGACATTGACACTTGACAGGACAGAGAAAAAACAGTTTTAGAAATGCTTCAACAGAACCAACATAATTATGTTGGTGATGCCAGTGCAAAGTATCCCACATAGAAGAAGCTATATGGCCAAACCTGGGGACACTTCCAATCAGATGGTGCTGACATTAAGAAGCTAAACTAAAGCTTTCAGATATATGACCCATCTGACCAAAACGAAGCTTCTGTTGTTAGAAAAACTGTTTTTGAAGTTTTTGTTTTTGACAACAAAATTAAATAAATATGTTCAAACATGTTAAAACAACAATTTGTGAAGAAATTTGATTTTAATGATATTTTAGATGATTTTGGAGTGGCTGTTGTTTAAATAATTCAATGACTTTTTCTTAAATTTGCCACTTTCCTGCCATTGGTAGCCATATTAACTATATTCGGCATGATGCTAGCATAGCAAGTGAGGCATTAGTAAAAAGCCCATAGTTCCTTCTAGCCTATTATGCAGTCTGTTTATTTGTTGCAGATTTAATTACATTCTGAACATGATTGCTTAAGAAATTTGTATTCCAAAATTATAGGAAACATGTAAAGTTATTTTCTTAAAATTGAAATTCGAACCATATTTTTACTCATAACTTTGGAAAGGAACATGGTGGAACAATAAGAGTTGTGTCATTTTAAAGATGAGACTTTATTCTTTTAGAAGATATATGACATTCAAATTATAAAATTCAAATGATAAAATTCGACTTAGGCCTGGTTTTGGTCAGATGGGTCACATATTAGCAAAGTGGAAGTCCAGAGCTAAGATGGCGTTACCAAAGTCCACCCTGGTGCAGATAAAGTCATGAAGTAAAGTAGTGAAAAGACGAAAGGAGAGGTGTAGAGACATGTTGATGTTTTATCATCCTCAACTGAATTTCAGCAGTGCCGTGGTAATTTGCAACCAATTTGCAGTCATATTCTGTCATTAGTTATTCCATGCTTTCGATTTTCCTGATCCCCCCACCCACTCCCGTTCAGTGTTTTTTTTGCTTCTTTGCATGTCCTACACACAATCACTGCACAGCACATTTGATTCTGTGAGTGCTTTCTTAATTTTTTAAAATTTAGTTGTAATGGAAGCAGTTATAGCGAATCACTTGTTTCTGACCCTTTGTTCCTCGTAACTTGCACAATGTACATGCAGCAGCTTAACATTGTTCAGCTGTCTTTAGGCAACATCTGCAATACATTAGATTAATCGATTCTGTTGTTATGGGTCAAAATCTCACAACGTCCTCTTCCTTGCAAGTCAAAGCTCTTGAAAATTATGACTTTTATTTGAACTGGACACTTAATGAGTCGTATGTGACTGTAGCTGCAAGACACACACACGTGGTGCATTCAGATAACAAGTCTTGTATCATAGTAACGTTTATATGTCAATGTACAACGTCAATGTATAACGTACAGTCGAATTCGAGTCTTCTAACTTGTCTTCTTTGCTCTGTATGCTGATTGTGTTAGGACAAAGAGGATGACCTTCAAATAGGCGTCAAGTCAACTGCTCTCAAGTTTGGCGACACAACGAAACTCTGGTTGACTGGTTTCAATTCTCTGCTAACTGTTGGTCTCCTTTCAACCGGTTATCTCATTGACCAGACATGGCCGTATTACTTGGGAGTTGCAATGTTCACCACACACCTTGCACATCAGGTCAGACTTTGTGTATAATACGTGAACAGCAAAGAGGTTAAGACGTTAAAGCTACAGATCAGCACATAGTTACAGATTTATATGCATGCCAGCTGAGTAATGTGAGTATGTAATATTTCTAATTTGGTTGGGACTTTTAAGCCCGAGCAATTGAGCAGCCTCTTGCAGCTCTGTATTGTTTCGTAATAATAATAATATTTGTTTAGAAATTCAAAGTGATAAGTACACAGTAAGTTTACATAATATATTAGTAACAGATTTTACCAAGTTTAATAGGAGTTGAATTTAACTGTTATGTCAGCTTGCAACACACCCATCAATGATCTGCTGTCCCATTTGACCATTGCCCCTATGAAATTAAATGGAATGGAAGGTGAGACAACATCATGGACAGGACAGGATCAATGAGTGTATAATATAACTGTTTGAATTGGTGATCAGTAAATAGAATCGAGTTCTGTTGTATAATTCAAAATTCAAGATGACCACGTACTTCGCCAGCTGTCGAAGTCTGGTTTGTTTAGCTGGAATTAATTGGAAAGTTATGTTAATATGCAGTTGTGTGAATGAATTATGATTATAAGAAGGTAAGAAGGATTTGTGGCAATTATAACGACCCTTCCAAATGAATATTGTCAGAATTTATCATCAAGCAAAAGTGATTGCTGTCCAATAAATGCAAAGTCTGACATTGTTAGTTTTCTTATCGATCAAATGTTGAAACGAATACGATCAGTTCGCTGCAACCTCCGTATATAGTTATTCGTTCGAGATCGTCTGCAAAGACAGAGGGGGAGCGACAAGACGAGAAGAAGTTCTGCTCATTGCAAACATTTCAGTTTATCCTACACGTGCATTAAACACCTGACCTTCAGTCATTCAACAGACAAACAGTCTGTACTGTATTTGATCTATGAAGTATTTATATGGCAATGTTAGCACGACAAAATCTACTAGATGCCATAATAGTATCTAGTACTCTGTTGAAAAATGTGCCCAGAGGAAATGGTAAGACTAATGCCATATGTGGACAGGGGTCCTAAGTAAGGTGTTTTTGCAGACAGACATTTGGACAACCCCTACTTCCAATACAAAGCAGTTTCGGTTGGTACCACCTGAAGCTGAGTCATAAACGATGATGCTCGTGGTAAACCAGCTTCATAGTCTGGACATTTAGATAGGCTGCTTGGTTAACTACGTATATTATATGAAGCTGTTTATGAACACATTGACTTGTGTTCATTCTTTTTGTTCTTATGCTCTCTTCTTATGGCTGTCGTCGTTTTATTTCAGATTTATTCTGTGAACCTGAACGACCCGGAAAGCTGTGGACAGAAGTTTCGCTCGAATCGAGACCTGGGTTTATTGTTTTGGATGATGATTGTGGCAGCGAATCTTCTTAAAGAGAAGAAAGAGGACAATGAGGAGAAGAAGAAGTCGGATGAAATGGACAGCTGCAGTGGAAAGAATGCCGTTGACTTTCAATAATAATTTAACTGATTTGAATTGAACTGAACATTGTTTGGTGCTTATCTGCACTTGAAGCCAATTATAGTTGACAATGTGGAAGATATTACAAATAGATTGTGATCTCTTAAACTAATGTTTTTAAATGACAAGTAAAATGAGACTACTGGTGTTGTATTCAAGTTTTGGCTTCATCAATACTCTTCTACTGATGACAGATTACAGTTAGACGCTTTGATGCTGGAAGTGACAGCAACTTTCATTGGTCGTTATATTTTATCAGTGATTGAAATATTCTACAATAGCGACTCTCGTTCTGTTGATACTGCACACACTGCACAGGTCCTGACCACCTCATCCATCAATATGGTTTGACTAAGGAGTGTTAGAAAGTCTAACAGATCATTTGGTATTTGAAAGTAGGGTGGCTGGGCTGGGTTTAGTCACTACCAGAGAAGATAGTTTCGTTCAGGACCATTCCTTTCATTGATAGGGGAAAGGAAATGTAATTTCACTATGCTTTAGTTTATATCTGCATGCAGTTTATCTGTGGGACGTGGAGGGAAACTGGAAAAGCCTATATAGCAAACGGACATTTATATGGGCAGAGGTGGTATGGACAAATCATTTATATGGGCATACTGAAGGACGATTTCAATGGGTCAGTAGCAACTCTAAATGCTTTTCTAGTAGAGGTGCCATGTATAATAAGCGTGTAATTAAAATTTTATGACACGAATATAATTTAAAGTAATAAAAGTTATTGCTCTTTATTTCCCAGCTACAAGAATACATCGACAGATAATTACAAGATGTTCAAATAAACTGAGTGCAGAATATTGTCTAGTGAATGGATTCCTGGTCGCGAGAATCTGAAGCAAGATACTCAAACTCATGATGACTGATAACTTAGGAAATGCTCAAACCTTACATTTCATAACGTGACATATTAGCTGCCATTGTAAAAGCATGAAAAACTTAGTCAACAAACTCAAGCTTATAGACAATGTTTCTGCATAATGAAACGACGACACTCCTCCTCCTCCTCCATTCAATTGTTCTAATCATCATCATCATGCCTTTGGTGCAACGTGTCCAACAAGATAGACATTGTCATAAAGATGTCCAGTGAATTCGTCTGTAATGCCGTTTGCTGCACGGCGTGTGTTGCGAATGAACTCTCTCTTTGACATCTTGTTTTTGACGTGTGGACTCGTCAGATCCACCGATAACATGATCAGCGAAAAACATACTATGTACACCGTATCTGAAACAAAAGAAACGCAAGCAAAACATACGATGTACACCGTATCTGAAACAAAAGAAACGCAAGCAAAACATACGATGTACACCGTATCTGAAACAAAAGAAACGCAAGCAAAACATACGATGTACACCGTATCTGAAACAAAAGAAACGCAAGCAAAACATACTATGTACACCGTATCTGAAACAAAAGAAACGCAAGCAAAACATACGATGTACACTGTATCTGGAACAAAAGAAATGCAAGCAAAACATACTATGTACACCGTATCTGAAACAAAAGAAACGCAAGCAAAACATACTATGAACACCGTATCTGAAACAAAAGAAACGCAAGCTTGCTGCACAAACAGAAAAAGTCTTGACCAATATTACAGCGTTTATCATTGTCTAATCAAGCTGTCATGAATCTCATTCTGTTTCCAGACTTCTTTTACTCTTGCACATCTCGTCTGAATTGACTTCGTTCCAGTTGTTGTTGTGGCTGGAACAGTCTTCAGTCATACTTCACGAAACACGTGGAACCATGTCACACATAGCAGCACACAGGTTTTAATAACTGACATCACTTCCAGAACAGCGAAACGATGCCAACGAAGTTATCACAGGGCAGTCATTCATTTCTTTCACATTCAATGCACACACTACACAGTTCATCATCTTATCATCATCATCATCATCTATAATTCTATATGGTTAGACAGAGACGATGATCTTCATGTAATGAAACTCTTCAACAGCATCACTCTCAATCAATGCTGTGCAGCTTCGAACCAGACAAACCCTTAGCGGCTCAAATGCTTGCATTAAAAATTTCCATGAAGCCAATTTGCTAGCTAAATTCTTTTAATTTGTTTGGATATTAACAGAATTTACGGTAATTATAATGTAATAAAATGCCATGGGACGTCTATAATTCTCAGATAATACAGAATAATAAAGAGGCTAATTTTTTATGTAGATGTCCCAATTAGACAGTTATTTTGTATATTTAAACATTTCGGCATATGCACCAGTATGCAAAATCACGTAAATCCGAACATCCCCAAAGTCAGACGTCGATTTCAGTGGAAGAATGCGAATCTGAGCAAAGTTTTGCCAATGTTGCGCCTACACTAATCATGCTCAACCTTATCTTGAAATCTAGTGCTCAAGCACTTCGTTGTGTTGATGAAATGAGGAATGATTTCAGCTCTGTCACATTACCATGCACAAGGCTGCCAGAATTTTGCCCTGTCAAGAACTTATTTGGGGCATAAATTGCCCCTGCACTGGTTACTTGTATGACTGGGCTGTTCTCTGGTTTGACAAAATGTCTGTAAGAAGGCCTTAAACCAGCTTCAATCAGCTCAACTCTGCTCACCTTGTGAAAGATTCAGTTGTGGATTGCATGTACAGAACCTCTCCGAAAACTTCTTAACGAGGTTGCTAAGAAAGTCGTTTCTTTCGTTCGGTGGAATCGTCTCTTTGAAGAACTTGCGCAGCGCGTTCGGAAGGAATTGATTCTCAAAGTTTTGCAATTTTACAATTTCATCCAAGATGTCCTGCCTACAAGAGTGAAAAAAGGAAACAGAATGTTTATAATGCAATCCGTGATAAGGATATATTAGTCACTTGTACCCAATACACGCAATTCAAATTTTCATTCGTCTGGTATGATGCACAACACTGAATTCTGCTTTGTAAGAAGCAAACTACATGTCCACATGTTGCAAAATCTGTTAATAAATCTTTAACACTACACTGCTAAACACGTACATCGTACAATGTACATAGACGCAAATATCAACTACACAATATTAGACAGGTGTTAGGGTCATCCATAAAGTATATATACATATATATATATATACACACACACACACATATATATATATTATTTCTCGCATTTGCTGTAGCACCCCTTCAGTTCAATTAATGTTTAAAAAAAAGATTAATTAAGTAACAGATTGCCAGCAGACATAATACACAGGACCATGAAAAGTGACAAAAATATGCTTTATAACAATTGCTCAAACTGTAAGAATTTGGTAAACTATGACGAGTTTGTTCAAGTTTAAATCACCAACATGAAACGATTTAAGTGCATCGCGTTTTGCAGCTGGAACTGTTCTATTGTTAAAAAAATATTTTCATCCTCATAAGTCGCTAATTTAGATGTACGGATGATCATGTCACAGTGCTTTTCAGGGGCCTTGTCCAAACCCAAAGATGCTGCATACTTCATAAAGTATACACATGCACACACACAAACACACTTGCACGCATGCTGCACCTCAGCATTATATGAATTTCATTTATCATTTTCTCATCAACAAGTTTTACCTGTCAGCAAGGAATTCTCTCTTCTTCTGTAGATCAAGTTTTCGACAAGTGTGGAGAAATCTTGCGATTTCTGTTGGATTATCATCGACCAATCGACTCTTCAGTAGATAATCTAAACCCTGAAGATCACAATACCACATGTGTCATGCTGAACCACAGCGTAAAATAACATAGTCTTTAAACTAGATTCTACAGCAGTACACATGTATTTATAATCAAAACAGAAAGTGTGCAGATACAGCAGAGTTACCATATCTTCTAGACATGACAAAGTCTGCATTTTTCAATAAGGCATGGAGATAGAATTTGACAAATTTTTTAAGATGCATATCAAAGATGGAGTTGTTCAATGTCCAATGTTTCATCAATCGAAACACCAATAACTGAATTTGGTGAAAAATATAAGACTGCACAAGTGCGCATCAGTCACCCAACCTTACAGTTGAAACTGTAAATTATAGGTGCACAAAGTTGCTCATGCGGAGATGGGTCCTAGTCACACCATGCAAAAGGAGAAGAAGTTTTTTAATTCATTTTTTCTGAATGTCACTGTCATCATTACTATTCACACTAAAACTTTAACTAATATTCTGAATGTCACGAAACTCAGATGTGCTGTGCTCTCTCTTCTCATAACAAACAAGGAAATTTCTTCCGAGATATTAAACCACATTTACGCACATTTGTCATTTGAAATATGCTACCAGTAATGGATGACTACCAGCTGCCTGTGATGACATATCTAGGCCGGAGGCATGTACTGTGACTGCACAACAGCCATGAATTGATGTATCTCCAAGTTCATACAAGCTCCACATCGACTGGGTGGTTAATGCTATTCATGTCCAATGTTGTCCATTGTGGCTTCAGCTCCATGCATTAAAGGGACAATGTAAATTGTCAAGTATGAAATGATTGAACCCATATGAAATAAGCATAGCAACTCAATTGCTTAAATTTGCTGTATATTTTCTTGTTCTGTTTAATATCTCGGTCATTTTGTTCCTTTTTTTATGAGGATGAGAAAGTGACTCTGGGGTCCATGGATCTACTTGGTCAAGAGGACTGCAGCACTGGCTGCATATAAAAAAACACATTGAGTTTATGATTCTATTGCTTATGTGCTTGCAGGCGAAGCTCCAGTTCATCTTATGAAGCTTTGTGTGCCAGTTATATCCACGCGAGATTGCATTTTCATACATGTCAATATCTTTCCTTTTTATTCACCCTCAGCACCTTAGATCATATAGCACTGCCAGCTGTAAATTCTAAAAGGTTCTTACAATTTAAATGAAATCGGTTATCACTAACTAGCAGCTCCAAAAAAGACGCTAATTATGCAAAGACGAAGAGACGCAAAGCTGGACGAGTAAAACGTTGTCAGTGAGAAAATGAATTTCAGATGACAAACTCACCAACTTTGGATCGGCATTAAACGTCAACGTTGCTTCGTCTAATTGTAAGTACAGCTTCTTGTACGAGAAGTCTCGCAACTGTGGTCGACGGTTGTAGATGGAAACATTGTGCCACTGACTATGACATAAGCTGATTACAAAGAGAAAAACACACAGAGCTCTCATTAACAAACGAGCACAGAAACAATAGAAAGATACAGAAATGTCCGGCTGCATTCTAGTTATAGATATTAACAGATGGTACATACACAATGTACGGCATTAAACGTCAACGTTGCTTCGTCTAATTATAAGTATTACCCTAACCCTAACCCTAACCCTTAGGTTAAGCCAGAATAAGAGTATTTGATACTTTAACGCCTTAAACAGCTGCAGATTTTACTCTATATATGCATCATTTAAAACCATAAATATTTTCTAAGAGCATCTGAAGACACTTGCTAGACAAATGCATTATAATTGTTTTGTTATCAGTCAAAGGTTTTGTAGGTTGGGCGTGAATCAGGCAATCTGAGAAAAATGATTTAACCCTTTAACGACTAGCTGCATTGTTTTCCTCAACATTTTAGCACAAGCTCATGATTGAAGGGTTAAATTGTTTTCATTGATCAATGCACATGTAAGACCATGTTAGAGTGGTTACGAAGAGGACGGACCTGTGCCAAAGTATTTCGTCATTTCCTAGGTCTGTCCATACACACGCCGCGAGACAGAGATCTGTGGCGTTGAGATGCGAGAGGACGAGAAGACCGATCTCAGGCGGCAGCTCACTCAGATCCGGAAAGTGTCTGCTCGCCCTGACGCTGCTGCTGCTGCTGTTGTCATGGCGACCGTACCGACCAATCTCGAGCTCCAGTTCGAGGACTCTTCTCAGCACCTGTCCCATTGGCTGCTGCTCCTCCTCCTCCTTCTCCTCCTCTTCACCAGTCGATTGTCATCAGCATCACACGCACACTCACACACTCACGCTGGCTTGTCGATTCAATTGATCTCACAGTTGTCTGTCACCTACAACATTCAAAAACACTCAACTATAGCTAGACTACACCTGTACACAATTCAAAAACACTCAACTATAGCTAGACTACAACATTCAAAACACTCAACTATAGCTAGACTACAACATTCAAAACACTCAACTATAGCTAGACTACAACATTCAACAACACTCAACTATAGCTAGACTACACCTGTACACAATTCAAAAACACTCAACTATAGCTAGACTACACCTGTACACAATTCAAAAACACTCAACTATAGCTAGACTACACCTGTACACAATTCAAAAACACTCAACTATAGCTAGACTACAACATTCAAAACACTCAACTATAGCTAGACTACAACATTCAAAACACTCAACTATAGCTAGACTACAACATTCAACAACACTCAACTATAGCTAGACTACACCTGTACACAATTCAAAAACACTCAACTATAGCTAGACTACAACATTCAAAAACACTCAACTATAGCTAGACTACAACATTCAAAAACACTCAACTATAGCTAGACTACAACATTCAAAAACACTCAACTATAGCTAGACTACACAATTCAAAAACACTCAACTATAGCTAGACTACAACATTCAAAACACTCAACTATAGCTAGACTACACCTGTACACAATTCAAAACACTCAACTATAGCTAGACTACACCTGTACACAATTCAAAACACTCAACTATAGCTAGACTACAACATTCAAAACACTCAACTATAGCTAGACTACAACATTCAAAACACTCAACTATAGCTAGACTACAACATTCAAAACACTCAACTATAGCTAGACTACAACATTCAAAACACTCAACTATAGCTAGACTACACCTGTACACAATTCAAAACACTCAACTATAGCTAGACTACACCTGTACACAATTCAAAACACTCAACTATAGCTAGACTACAACATTCAAAACACTCAACTATAGCTAGACTACAACATTCAAAACACTCAACTATAGCTAGACTACACCTGTACACAATTCAAAAACACTCAACTATAGCTAGACTACAACATTCAAAAACACTCAACTATAGCTAGACTACAACATTCAAAACACTCAACTATAGCTAGACTACAACATTCAAAAACACTCAACTATAGCTAGACTACACCTGTACACAATTCAAAAACACTCAACTATAGCTAGACTACAACATTCAAAACACTCAACTATAGCTAGACTACAACATTCAAAAACACTCAACTATAGCTAGACTACACCTGTACACAATTCAAAAACACTCAACTATAGCTAGACTACACCTGTACACAATTCAAAAACACTCAACTATTATATTAGCTAGACTACAACATTCAAAACACTCAACTATAGCTAGACTACAACATTCAAAACACTCAACTATAGCTAGACTACAACATTCAAAAACACTCAACTATAGCTAGACTACAACATTCAAAACACTCAACTATAGCTAGACTACAACATTCAAAACACTCAACTATAGCTAGACTACAACATTCACAAACACTCAACTCTAGTCTATAGCTAAGCTACACTGCAAATCGTTCAACATGAAATGCACGGGAACAGCATCAACAACTTGCCAACTAAAAGACAAATGTTTCAGACAACACTGTACTACTGGATAGCCTTCGAAGGAAGGGAAGTTCTAACAAAGAGAGCACAACATGAAGAGCTGTTTTGCCATCAATTCAGACAAACAAGGATAACATGGTAGGGAAGTGGAATGAAGCTGACAGGATCATGATCGAATAAGAAAGAGACGCCTACTGCGCCATGCATCTATTATATAACCATGGTCATTGTATATTATCATTATTATTATTATTATAACCATGATAGGTTGAGAAGAGTGGACAGCATCCTTGCTAAAAAATGTCAAGCACAGGCAAATGCTGTGTTTAGGATTCATTCAATCATTCGGACATAAATTTATATAGTGCTCCTTCAAGTAAAAAACCTACTCACAGCCGCTCAAAATTACTCAGAGGCGCTCAAAAGGATGTGGAATAAAAATGGATGCAGTAAGAAGACTAAGATTTGGACTTTATGATTCCGCAGTTTAACAAACAACTGCAGAGCGTTGCATAATAGAAAGGCTTGTGAGATACAAGTGAGATGGCTGATCAATAACAATGGCAAAAAACGAGACTGAGATCGTGAGATGGCACATTATAAATATTTGCAGATGAGAAGAACTCTCTGTCCTTTCATGGACAGTGATGAATGGAGAATATGCATTTCTCCATACATTGCAAACCTGAAGCGGAAGGACAAGTACTACATACAAAAAATACTCCATCCCTATACTAGAGCAACGTACTAGGTGCACAAGTACAAAGGGGTCATTGTGCGATTTAATGAAACATCAAGGGCTAATATGCAATGGAGTGGGATACTTTACAACCGTGCCCATTAAAGTAACACTTTATAAGCCATCTCACAAGCCTTTCTTTTTAAGTACATAGCTGAATCCAATGCAGCAGTTTTCTGTAGGTCTTCAGCTGGAGTTAAAGCCAAAGTTGACGTGTTACTTTATTTGCTACGTTAAATGTTGACGTTCGCATTTGACAAATTGCCCTTGTCAGCGTTTGGATTACCTCTCCCTCGTCGTTGAAGAACGGCTGTGTGGATGATCACTATTCCCTAAAATAGGCTTCTTTTGAATTTGATAGTCTTGAAAAGTCTAGAAATAAAAGGTCTTTTAAAGCACGCTACGCCATTAGCGTTTTCGGTCACGATTGCGAGATCGAACACAGGGTATTCATGAGTAGGCTATGGTATCATCGAAGGCTACGCTTCATTTTTTTACTAATGCGTTGTGTTTACACGAAAACGACCTTCACTCCCTGCATAGCATAGCATTGCATAGCATAGCATAGCACAGAATAGCAAGCCATATTGCGGTCTAATGGCGAACGACAACCACAAAAAACACACTTTAAAAACACTAATGAACATTAACCTACCACTTGATGGAAAGTTGACAGAAGCGAAGTATAGTCGAACGCTATTCATCGTTCATTGCAGTTGGGATGTTAGACAGCAATCCATATATTATTATTGCAGGTCGATCTTCACAACTAGCAGGTTCTTATTTTCTCATATTATTTTTACCTCCATGTTGGACTTGGCCATGTCAACGACGATGATGATGGTCGACCTATATAGGTCAAAGGTTAAAAAGCGAATATAAACCAAAGACGCATAGTATTGCAATAGCAAAACCAGACTCTGGCAAAAACAAGGCACATAACAGATGAAAAGGGCATTAACAGTACTACTATCCGGTGTTAGAGATTTCATTTGATTAATCTCGGCATATCGACGAGTGCATACGAATATAGTCCTCAGCTGGCTGTCAATTTTCTTACCATCGGGTAGTGTACGGTCAGCGTAGGCTAATCGTAATCGTAATCTCGAGACTTCTACAGCGCCCACAAAAGCGAAGTCGAGGGAACCAGCTTAGGCTACTAATTTGCTGGGACCGGGCGACTTTAATTAGGAACTAGCTGGCCTGTGCTTTTAGCCTAGGCCTACAGTTCATTCATTCATTCCTTCATTCCTGATGTTTTAGTCTTGAAATTTTAGTCTTGTTTTAGAACACTTTCGACAACAACCAACCATAACCATAACCACAGTTTTTATTGCTCAAAGTGACAGTTGACAACAACAGCAGTAGGCATAACTTTGCATAAATGTTTTCTATTATTTATTTCCTCTGTAAACCACTGTGTGTTTGCTGGTGGTCTATTAAAGAATATTCTTACTTCTTACTTACTTACTTACAATGAGATAATAATAAGAGGTGAATGAATGAATAAATAATAATAATATTATTGTTAAGTGAAATTCACGCGCCAAATGATTCAGCGTGGCGCGCCACCTGTCGATTGCTTGACTGGTTTAAAGATATAAAAACATGTTGATCAACGATCATAATATTATGGTTGGAGTTCGCCCAGTACAGCTGCATCGCAGGTCAAGCGTTGTTTTTCATGGTTGTTCGGTTCGAAGGGCATCATTGACCTGCAGCGAGAGCTTTACTCTATTGTTTTTACGCACGTATTGTTGTGCCGTTGAATGTGAGTATGGCGGAATACGGTGTCGATAGATTTCGCCTTCACTCACCATCGCTGGAAGAGGTTGCAAGTGGTAAGTAGGCCACTATAGAGTGGTATGGTTTGAATAATATAAAGACATTGACTTTGTGTGTGCAGGGTGTTGAGTAACAACAGCCTCATTAACAATAGATTCAGCGATCGTAGGTTACAGTCCAATATTCAGCATGAACCACCCACCAATAATGCACATATGGAAATCAGCTGTTTAGTCAATTTTCATGTTTTACAGTGTTAATTGGAAAGCTTAGGGGATGTACGTCTGCGATTTGCGACGGGCTCTTAATTTGCTTCAGTTGATTGACTAAATGATATTACAGTTCAGAGTAATTTTCCATGTAAATTAAGGTTGAAGTCATTGACAATTTGACCTCCAAGTTATTCCAATGAAAGTCTATAGAACTAGTGCATGGCATTCAGCAATACATTAACTTAAGAGTAGTTGTGCAGTTTCAATATTCCGTGTGTTGCGCTTGCATAGTAGGTAACTGTAATCTGAGGATTTTATTATGAGGGTGTTATAATGTACTGGAAATCATGTGTGAATCTCATGGGTAGGCCTTCCTGGTGTACAATGGCCCATTGGTAACCCATTGGTAACCATGTGCAAGGTAAACAATATGGCCACCCAGGTGTTGGGTAGAATTGAGAGACAGAGCCTTCAACAACCTATCATTATGTAAGTAAGTAAGTCCATTTAGGGTGAATATTACATTTATCGGGAAACATAAACAATGCTTGCATAGGTACAAAACGAACCAACACAATATTTACAAATCATCACTGAACTTAAAGCATGCATTATACAAAATATAAATTGTGAAGTTTAAAGCCGGTTCTTGTGTTGAAAGACGGATCAACACATATATTACATCAGGTGTGTGCTGAACAACTGATGACTTAGTTTATGTTTAGTGTGGCCAACGACACACCATGAACCTTTGCCATCTTATGTTTAGTTTTAGAGAAAGGTCTTCAGAAGAACTTCTCCGAAGCGCACGTTTCGATCGTCGACTGTCCTGATCTCACGAAAGAACCGTTTCATTTGGCATGCACAGGTGAACTGTCAATTAAGTGCAGCAGTTCTGTTTATTGTTTGCTTTTAAAAGCTATAATTTAATTAAATCTTTTGTATTCATCTGTTTCATCCAGTCACGCGTTCTCGTGATAGCTGCATTTTAAGAGGAAACGTCTTGTGCATCACTATACCACTAGGATGGTGGCTGTGAAATTTAAGCTTGCTTATGTAGTTAATTAGTTTCACTGTCGATAGCAATTTAAGTTCAGATAAATTCATATCAATTTGCATAATTACAAAGAGATTGTTGCTGACGTTGAAGGATGCAAAAATTATACAATTCATCCACGGACAATGCTTAAACCACTATCCCAAAGTGTTTTAAGGATTTTCAGATGTTTAACTTATCTTGTGTTATTTAGTTTATGTCAAGCAAAGCTATGCAGTAACTTCTCATGAATGTTGCGTGCATGCTTACATGATGTTTGTAGAAGTATGTATGTATGTGCAAGTATGTAATGTGCAAGTAAGTAGGTTTGTATGTGATTATTTATTTACTGTAGGTTCTAAGGCTTATCCCGCAGTTGGCTGTTTGTGAGGCGCCCTTGTTGCGGTATGGCCGCATTACAGCGCCATATAAATTATTGTTATTACTATTATTATTTATTTATTTATTATTATTATATTCTAATAGGTTTTGATATATCAATGCATTTTCGTGACAAGGTTTGGGTGGCAGTCCTCGTGTGTCGGACATCGGTGGCATTCCATACATCAGTCCATTCGCAACGATGGATAAGGTAAATCTCTCGTCGCTTAACTCTTTAAACGCTCTGTGTGTTGTGTCCTATTACATTACTATGGTGCAGATAGACACACAGCCAAGATAGAATGTGGCATTTCTTTTTATTACCAAAGACGCGAAGAAAGAAAAACTTCCAGCTGTTTTCTTTATAAGAAGTTACTTGATGTAGAAAGTCGTGTTTTTGTTGTCACTGTCATCACGACGCTAAGACAAGCATCTGATTCATTGCAGCAATTCACCAAACTTCACCTCTTGCAATCTCCTCTCCTCAAGTCTTTCAATTAAAACTGAAAACACTGCTTTTCACAAATCATCCTCTTCCCCTCACCTCCGTTGTAATTTCAACTTTAAACATTATCCACCTGTCTGCCTGTTTGACTCTCCAGATCTTGACCCTCTGCCTACCGATTTTGGTTTGATTAAGCAGCTGTGAATATGTTTGTTTCCAAAACTTTGCTTTTGTTGACGTTGTAGAAATCTTGAGTTTATGATTATGATGCATTCTAAAATGCCGCATTTGCTGCCATGGAGTAAACTTGTTTGAAATCTGTTGTTTGAAATCTGCTAAGGTCTATGATATGCTTTGTTTGAAATCTGTTGTTTGAAATCTGCTAAGGTCTATGATATGCTTTGTTTGAAATCTGTTGTTTGAAATCTGCTAAGGTCTATGATATGCTTTGTTTGAAATCTGTTGTTTGAAATCTGCTAAGGTCTATGATATGCTTTGTTTGAAATCTGTTGTTTGAAATCTGCTAAGGTCTATGATTTGAAGAATGTCCCAAAGTGGAGCGATTTGCAGTCATCACCGAGTGTCTTCATGGTTGGCGCTGGAGCGGGACCATCTCTTTTCCTCAACGGAAAATTGGTTGAGGTTTGGGAAAGCAGTTTTTTGTTTGTGTGATTGACAAAGATTTATTTACAACGAGAGAGAATTCCAAGTTTCTTCAGTTGTTGAATGTCTGAGTGATGTTCAGGCTTTGTTTGTTAAAACGTTTAATGAATGGGTCTTTTGAGGGTTTGTGGTAAGATATAATTGCATCATGATGTAATGATGCTTTTACCCTTTTGCTCACAAGTGAGATGTGTTTTTCTCATTGTTAGAGATTAACAATGGTTTTCTTTGTCTCATTGTTAGAGATTAACAATGGTTTTCTTTGTCTTGTTGTTAGAGATTAACAATGGTTTTCTTTGTCTTGTTGTTGTAGCTGATGAGTAATATAGAAATCAGCGATGGACAAAAAATCCGCAACCAGTCAAAAATCTGCAAAGTCTGTGAGGTAGCGAAATTATCTTATTCTCATGATTACTACGGTATTACCATCTGTATGAATCATTTGCCGCTAATAATATTATTGTCTGCTGCATACATTGAAACTGAAAAATGCATGAGATGCATTCATTAAATTGCAATGCACATATCGTACGAATGGTGACATGCAACATTTCAGTGATGTTCTTTTTCTAGAATGGATCATATTTACTGGAAGACTTTGACAGTTCAACGGAGTGCATGCACTTGTCAAACGTGTTTGTATCCGAAGGAAAACCAGGAAAGGTCAGATAATCATTCTCTCTTTCTGACATACAAATATTTTGTGTGCTTTAAATTAAGTGTTCGATGGTCAGAGGAAAAGTTGTACTGAGCAGCAAATATCGACGGTTGTGATGCTGGAAAAAAGTTAATTCATTGTTGTTAACACATTGTTACAAGGATTATGTGAGGATTGCAAACGTGAAAGTGGATTGATTAGCCTCTGATCAAATCAATTGATGTGTAAATTTATTTAGCAGTTCAAAGATTTTGCACAGTTACTCAGCACATGTTATTTTTAATTACAAGGCAATGACCTTCAGTGAGTTTCCTTTGTGTGAATAAATTACAGCTAATAGCAACGCGTATTCTTTTGTATTTAAATGAGATAAACTCTTGTCAAGAAGAGAGGAAACTATGATCAAGAACTTCTCCCATTCACTTTGAAAACTGTGTGTTTTTAATTGTATTGTCTAGTAAGCTATTGTTTTTTTGGATGTCTGTTTGTAAGTAAGTGAGTATGTGTTTTCTTGTGGTGAACTATGCAGAATTTCTGCTACGTTCGTTGCCTGTTGTATCTCATTAGAGAAGGTTTAGTTAAAACGGACCAGCAGTGAGAATTATTGATAAGCTGAATTTTGTTTGTGCTGAATTTAAATAGTGTCTCTTCAAGACAAGTGTATAGTTGCTATACTAATAGTACTGTGCAGGTGATTGAGGTGAAGGCGAAACATCGAAGAGGAAAGGAGGATTTCATCCAAGCGTTGCAGTTGACGCTCAGCAGTCATTATGGAACGAAACCAGTTGGACTTGGTGGAGTGTTTCTGCTGACGAAGGGAAAAGCCAAGATTCACATCATGGTATTTAAGTCGCTTTAAAACATGTTGCCAAGATTCACATCATGGTATTTAAGTCACTTTAAAACATGTTGCCAAGATTCACATCATGGTATTTAAGTCACTTTAAAACATGTTGCCAAGATTCACATCATGGTATTTAAGTCACTTTAAAACATGTTGATCTCAACATTGCAATAATGTGTTTCTAGGAAGCATGAGAGGAAAAGAGTAATTTTCTTTGTTTCTAGAAGATTCTAAAAGTGTAGAGTGTATGTTTGCACAGTTTAATTGAGAATTGTGTTGATATATGAAAAGATTTCATGACAAAATACTTTGGTTTTGCTTCGGTCAATGAGAATAAAAGACAGTTCACATCATAATCGATAAGAAACGTATAAAAGAAGAAAAGTGGAAAATTTAACCAGATTAACCTACGTTGTTGTTGTTGTTGTTCTCTGAAAACTTCGCTTCGTAGGAACTGTCCGGCATCTGTTTCTGTATAATATTTCTTTTGAGTCCTTTCTAACTCCTGTGCATCCATTGTGCAATGAAAAGCGTTTGTTCTTGTGATGACTCATGTCATTAGCATGAGTCATCACAAGAACTGCCAAATTAATTTAGTAGAAGTTCTTTCCTAGTGCCAGGTTGTTGTTAGTATTAGATATTTCTTTGCAGAAGACCCCCCATCCCTGTAGAATATACTTATTTATGTATGTAGCTCATTAGGAGTACTTATTTATGTAGCTCATTAAGAATACTTGTTTATGTAGCTCATTAAGAATACTTGTTTATGTAGCTCATTAAGAATGTTTATTTATGTAGCTCATTAAGAATGTTGTGCGTTGCGAGTGCACTTATAAATAATTCTGTGTCTCTTCACAGCCATTGATTGAATGAATGATGTGTCAGGTGATTGGTTGGTTTGATTGAATGATGTGTCAGGTGATTGATTGGTTTGATTGAATGATGTGTCAGGTGATTGGTTGGTTTGATTGAATGATGTGTCAGGTGATTGGTTGGTTTGATTGAATGATGTGTCAGGTGATTGATTGGTTGGTTTGATTGAATGATGTGTCAGGTGATTGATTGGTTTGATTGAATGATGTGTCAGGTGATTGGTTGGTTTGATTGAATGATGTGTCAGGTGATTGATTGGTTGGTTGTCTTCTTCTTCTTGCAGCCTTGTTATTCTCTGACGCCGATTGGTACGGAGGCTGAGATAGACGATTGGCTCAAGTACTTTGAGATGTCATCGCCATTGATTTGCATCGGATACCTCATGTCACATGACCCGGTATGTTTTCCAAAGCATAACTCGTTCACTCTCTGCTCTGATGTTGTTTGACAAGATATCGAGGTTACATAGATACAGATTCTTGTTTATATTCAACGGAGCATTCATAAGTTGTCAGGGCATTACTCTCTTAAAGCATAAAACAGGCTGAGAATTGTCGGGGGGAGTTGAGTAGTTTGACCCCTAGTCTTTCATAGGACCCTGCAATTCGGTCCTATTTTTTCCAACTCCACGTAACTCATAGTCTGTGTGTCTTTTTATTTATGCTGTAAGCATAAACGAAAAGGAGAAGCGAGACCTTAGAACAATGTTCTGTAGTCTAAAAAATGTAGAATTACTGTAAATATAAAGATGAACAAGAAAAAGCTTAAATATTAGAAAATAGCAAACAAACATTTCTTTTGTCTAATTTGAGTGATTGCCAATTCTAATGTTAGAAAAACATTCTTTGTACAATTAAAAGGCAACATTTAGTTGTATCCTATTCACAAACATAGCAAATTGTCTTTTTCTCTGAGCTGAACCAAACATTGCTGCGTGAATATGTTTCGTTCAGTTTGATTTGTTCTTTTGTAGGAGAAGAGGTTTTTAATTATTGTAGAAGTTGGATTCATATCCGATTGAAGTGCTGCAGTCACTTTTCGACGAATGAAATGGAAATGCAGAACTTGATTCAAATTATTTTCTGTTGTAGGGTTGGACGTTGCGAATGGAGCATTTCCACTGCTTCAGTAAACACGGAGATGGCGGCCACTTCCACTACGATACGACTCCAGATGATGCCGAATACGTTGCATACTTCAATGTTCCAGAGTACATGATTCGCGTTGACCAACCGCCATCGTCGCCTTCCAGTCAATGATGACCGTCGTCATGTCTTCTAGTCGCCTCGGTCAATGTGGGTCATGACGCTAGTGACGTTGATGGACAAGAAGGATTTTAAATGTCAAGTTGCACGGTAGTCACTGATGCCTCAGCAGCCTGCTTGATATTTACGCAAATCGTATTATTTAATGCAGACTCTTATGCTGACCATATTATAATCATCTGATTTGCTTGAAAACATTTTGCATGCATACAAAATAATCACTGTCAGCAGAACATTGGACGTCGTTTTTAATCCATTGTGCAAGTCTATGTATGAAACGGCCTTATAATCGTTATTCAGTATTCACGTCAAGTGATCTGTTGTTTTATTATTTGCAATATTTTTAGCGTGAATCATGTAAAAGATGAAGATCGATAAAACACGCGTTCATTGTTCATCGTTCACAGCTCTTCAAGTGTTGTGCGCATGGTTGCAGTTGCCCATAACAGTTCAATGGTGAACTGCATCATGGGAAAATACAATCAGATTGTCATTGTGTGATCACATTTGATACATATGTACCGGGCATGTGCCATGTGCTTGTGAAGGTATATACACCCAGTACAAGTGTATGTGTGTACTGTAAGTCGGTGCAGGTGTATTTCTGTGCAACACCTTTAAATGCTCGCCGATGATCTAAATTAAGGTGTGCAGCAATCACATGCAAGTTAATCCGTCACTTGATGTAGAAGAACAGATGACAAGCAATGTTAAACTAAAATTCTCAACTGACAGTAGACATTGATTGTCATCAGACAAAGATGTTTTGCATCGCAATTTAATGGACAACTGGTTTGTTAGGCTGCTGCAGCTGCTATTGTCTACAGATTGTCTCGAGAACTGTTGGTAGTTGTTTAGTGAGTAGAGTGAGTTGTCTAGTGAGTAGAGTGAGTTGTCTAGTTAGTAGAGTGAGTTGTCTAGTGAGTAGAGTGTTGTTGTTGTTGAGCTGTATACTTCTGGAGAGAGAGTTGTTAATTAATTGTGGCAGTTATTTTTCTGCTATATTTATATGCACTCATGCATTTGGTTAAGTGATCCATGAAATTTTTTAGAAGGAAGGTCGTTGACATCTTATTGGTAAAACAGGAATTTGGAGAGAAGGGCAGGGAGGGAGAGAGGAGTTGAGTGTCAACAGTGGAATGGCACAAAGAGCAGAAGACCAGCACAGACCACGCACGATCAATTTCCACTACCATTCTAAACGTCAACTCAGCCTTTCATTCGGCAGATGGTGTTTAATAGCAAATGAGAAGTAGGACATTATGGAAACCTTGCATGGCAGACAAACAGTTAAAATTCACATATCAATAAAATTCTCACACACATATACATACAAATTCAACTCTTGCAGTAACTTGTGATCATCCATTTATAACTTGTTATCACACTGTGTTCATAAACTGTGTTCATCGTCAGCTTCGAATAATAAAAAATAATTCGGACATCATCCTACGTCAGGTTGAAACGCCAAAATCATCTAAAAACGCCTGCAACAGGTATTTTTAACGAAGATGTTGAAACCTTCATAAAGTCGGAAAGGTAATTCACAAGAAGTGTGCTCAGAAGACAAGCAAGCATACAACTGTCCATAGATTGCCCCACACTGTCTTAGTGGGCTGACCACCTTATGGACAATCATCTGATATAATTTTAGATGGTTAGGGTTTGCACATTGATTGCCTTGTCTGGAACGGGGTTTAGGGAAACGGTAACACTCTTGCAGAAAACAGCGCATGGACACAGGTTTACTTCCCACTACCCTCACAAGGATCCACTCAACCTTCCATTCAGCAGATGAAGCTGGTACAATGAGCCATAAGACTCTGATGCATGTTTTGCATGGCAGTTAAATTCAACTTTTGTGATCATCCATTCATACTATGAATTGTAATCATACTCACTGCAGTTTGTCAGTTTGAAATAAAGCTTATTATTCTTTCCAAACTAGAACAGCATTGAAGTTCTCACAAATAGTTCACAGGTCAAGAAGTACATGCCTAGGGTTTGCTCAGAAGCATTTTGTCGGAGCACAGTACTTTTCAGCTGAGGTTGGGTCAGGAGCGCTCCTGAGTAGCAACATTCAAAGGGTGCTCTATAAATCTCCAATGAATGAATGTACTTTAATTTCATGATGTCCCGCAAATACTTGGCTTGTGACATAATTTGAAGTTGTGTGCATAAAATAGTATGCAAACAACACACAATTTTTTTGTCCTTAATGATGGAGTGGGGGCAATGCACAGGAGCCCAGCGACTCTTAGAGGCCCAGTCTATGGGTAGCTATACAAAGTTTGTGAATTATGCCTTTCTAAATACACATTTTAAAATTAACAATTCACAGTTGCATATATATAAATACATTATCATATGGTTGAACAAATCGTATAATTATGAACTTTTATTTCAATTTTGTCATAAAGTCGTTGACTGCCCTGCCTAGGGCCCAAAATATCTGTTGCTTGAACAAAAAACATGTAACCTGTTTACTATTTGTGACAGAAACATGTTTATCTAATTCTTTCTCAGGTGCAGTTAGATCTATGATCTGTCAATAGTGTTAGGTGGGAAGCACCTCTGACAAGTTTTCAAGATATTTTATATATATATATTTGTTTAAAGTTCATAAGCAGTGTACAAATGGAACGTGAAAAATTACAACAAAATACTTTAATCTTGCAAAACATTGCAACTATGTCCGTGTGTCGATTATTATTTACAGAAATCGTTATTCGAAAGAAGAGAGCGGCACGCATTCGTTCATCCTTTCGATCTCTCAACCGTTTTCCCGTCAGTTCCCAGCATCCAATTCACTGACGTCCAGCTCCAGGCATTCACAATCGGACTCGGGAAGTTCTCCAGCACTCGCAGCTGTAGTCATGTCGTCAGCGTTGAAGATGACGTCACTGTTGTCACTCGCAGCTGTAGTCATGTCATCGTTGAAGACGATGTCGCTAATGTCGAGACGCGAATCCTCTGTTCCAGATGAATCGGTGGAATTTCTGTCGAAAGAACAAAACAATGAACAAAGATAATTCTTGTAATTCTAACAGAACTTAGCAAAATCTTAGCTGATCACAAATTTTTAGATTCCAGTGTCATTCCAGTGCACCACTTTACTAAGTGCAAGTGCAGTTGTTAAACAAATCATGCATTTACATTTAGATATTACAAAATTTTGATAGAGATAAACCATTTTTACAAGCTGATGGGAGTTTTATGTTCACAGTAAATTTGTGCAGACTGAATGGCTCGGTTGATTTTGCATGTGTGGCCTATTGACCGATGTCCATGGATGCGACAGCTGCACTACATCTCCCTTTCTCCTTCCTGCTCTTCTCAGCCACTCCATGTTCCTCCATATTTCTTTTTAGCTATTTGTTTGGCATAGTCAAATTTTCAGTTTCCAATGTAAGAAGTAATACATGCAATTTATATTGACCAAGTGCTGCATTGTCATTCAATACAGAGACGCATGGTTCAGTAAGGCTTTAGGTTTTACTCAATTGTTCTTTGAATTGTTCTTTGTGGTCTGCTGCTCAGTATTTCAGGAGAGTGGCAAAAACATCGTATCAAAAGAGTGACAACTTTTTTTAAACTGAAGGCTCGAAAACATTTCAAAAGCATGCTTCAAAAGAGTCATACAATTTTATTTAACTAAATTATTGATCAATGCTACTTGATTTATTTCCCAATATGTGAGCTGAGTTGAAATGGCTAAATTGTGCAGCAATTTAGCCGTCAAAAGTCTGCATCGACTGCACAAAGTCAAACCTTCTGACAATAGATCTGCAAATCTCTCTTCTTCTTCCTCTCTACAGATGGATTTCTTCTTTCTTCATTTTAACTTCAATGTCCTCTCCTATCGATCTGTGCTGTGCTTTTATGAATTCCTTTTAAAAGTAAGTGGAAATGTTCAACTACGGTTTTGTATGTCCAGTTCTAAGCCTCCAAAGCTGTTGTTTGTTTATTGGGTTCAAGATGGTGAAAACGTCACAATGTCCGTCGTATGCAGGAAGTCTACCACTTTTTCCCACATCACCTTCGTGAGCTTCTTCGCCCATGGGGCACTCGCTTATACCGGCGAGTACTCGGTCGTCCACCACGCACTCCGTTGAAACAGGAGGGACCCCGAGAAGGTGGCGTGGGTGGACATTTGAGCAGCAGAGGCTATTTGAGTCGCTTGCATGCCCCATTCCCCTCCTACGACAAGCTACTGGAGGACCCAGATGAGATAAGGAGTCGATGGAAGGAATACGTGGAAGAGTTATACATGGGAAACAGTAGCCTGGAGAACGAGGAGGAGGAACAGGCACAAGCACAGAATGGAAATGACAGAGGACTGGAGGTGCTCAAAGAGGAGATCATGGCTGCAATCAGTGATATGAAAAACAACAAGGCAGAGGGAATAGATAACATCCCCATTGAGATACTGAGGAACCTAGGAGAGAAGGCAATGGGAGAACTGGTGCGGCTGTGCCAGGACATCTACAATACTGGAGAGTGGCCGGAAGACTTCATGCAAACAATAATGATTCCAATCAAGAAAAAGCCAAACGCAACAACATGCGAGGACCACCGCACTATAAGTCTCCTTACCCATGCATCAAAGATTCTACTAAGAGTTATCACGAAAAGACTACAGGCAAGAGCAGAAAATGATAAATGCATTGGAGAGGATCAATTTGGCTTCAGAAAGGGAAGAGGAACAAGAGACGCGATTGCAGCACTGAGAATTCTGACAGAAAGAAGCATCCAGCATGGACAGGACATATTCATATGCTACGTTGACTATGAAAAAGCATTTGACAGGGTCGATTGGAAGAAGCTGATGAGTGCGTTAAGACGAATAGGAGTGGAATGGCAGGAAAGGAGATTGATAGGTAATCTATATATGGGACAGAAGGTGAAAATAAGAATTGATGGTGAATACTCGGAACCAGGAAAGATAGGAAGAGGTGTGAGGCAAGGATGCCCACTATCCCCAATATTGTTTAATATCTATATAGAAGAAATTGTAAGAGAAACACTGGAAGAAGTGAATGAGGGGATAAAGGTAGGAGGAAGACTGATAAAAGCTCTGAGGTTTGCGGACGATCAGGCAATGTTGGCAGGCACTCAAGAAGGATTACAAAGAATGATGGATCGACTGAACATGATATCGAC
This sequence comes from Lumbricus rubellus, assembly GCA_945859605.1. NCBI lineage: Eukaryota > Metazoa > Annelida > Clitellata > Crassiclitellata > Lumbricidae > Lumbricus > Lumbricus rubellus. Next base: position 31,751,628 of record OX243826.1, on the reverse strand, counting down.
AGAATACGACATGAAAATAAACATCAAAAAGACAAAGACTATGAGGATAAGCAAAGGAGGAAAGGAAGCAATTCTTAAGATCACAGTAAACGGAGAGGAAATAGAACAGGTAGAGAAATTCTGCTACCTAGGAAGTATGGTCACAGATGATGCAAGATGCCATATAGAAATAAAAAGAAGAATAGCCATGGGAAAAGACGCATTCAACAACAGAGGGGAACTCCTCAGAGGAAAACTAAATATGAGCCTTAAAAAGAGGATGGTCAAGACGCTGGTGTGGAGTGTGGTCCTGTATGGGTCAGAAACATGGACAATGAGAAAGGATGACATAAGAAGATTGGAGGCTTTCGAAATGTGGATTTGGCGAAGAATGAAGCGTGTCAGCTGGATGGAACACAAGACAAACGAAGAAATACTGCAGATGGTGGGAGAGGAACGATCAATGATGGAGACAATACGGAGGCGACAGAGAAACTGGATTGGACACATCATGAGGAGTGACACCATAGTACGGGATATCATCGAAGGAAGAATGGAGGGGAAAAAGACAAGAGGAAGACCAAGAACAATGCTACTGGACTGGATGATGACAAAGGACGGTTACAGAGGGCTAAAGATGGATGCACAGAACAGATATGCGTGGCGTCATTGGACATATGAACCTGCCTGACGGCAGAGAACCAAAGAAGAAGAGACCTTCGTGAGGTTATTGTAAGGCGCTATATAAATGTTCATATACATACATCATCAGCCATGTTGTGAAATAACAAAAGATAACAAAAGCTAAGTCAACTATATAGCTATATAGTATAAATATGAAGTTATGTTATGTCACTCTTTCATTGTGATAATATTTCTGCATTTATTTCTGATATGTAACTCTTACGATACCAACCCATTGTTATAAGTAAACATGTTTCCAAACAAAGTTGCTCTTACTTCACTTCGATTCTGTCCAAAGACATCTGCTGCTGCTGTTGGTCGCACAGCTTTCTGTCGCTTGGTTTTGGATCCCAGATGTGAAGCTGTTTGCGCCAGATACGGATGACTGTGTCCCATCCACGACGACTATACTTGAGATTTTTGTCAGGAGTCCACGGATGAAAGATGGTGCGCTTGTGTCTACAATCGACACAAAGATATGGTTAATAATGATTGCGAGGAAAAATCAGAATGCTTTGTCAAAGGACAGCTTCATTTGGACCTTCTGAACAGTTACCATCAATTGCTAATGACAGCCATCTGTATAATTTACGATGCAGCAGGATTAAGTTTTTACTGTATCTGTGTCACGTGTCCATAGAGCAAATGACATAAATGTGTAGACACATCTAATGAGATTCCAAAGAACATATAAGACATATGAAACAACCAACGCTTAGTATTAGCATTATGTCAGTCGCGGCAATGACTTTCAGTTTTGTAGACTTTGTTGATGCTTACTGAGGAACTTGTTTGCGATAGTTCTGGTACTCTGAAGTACCAATGCCGTAGCTGATCTGCTTCTGTCTACGTTCAAGTACCGTTGAATCAGTCTCAAACGAATTGGGACGCTCCACTTCCTCCTCCTCCTCCGCTCCTCCATCGGCGTCACTAAAACAATTCATCAATAACAATGACATAGAAAAGAATTTCAATGTTCATCTGACCAATCGACCAAAACAATTAATAAAACAGATTGTGATCAGAAGATGTGAATAATTTCTATGCAAATCTTATCCCTCACATCCGCCTGTCCTGTTCAATTGTCAGCTGAGGTAGACGAGGCTTCAACTGTGAATGAAACCAGAGTTGAGAGGAAGACCTGCAACGTTCTTCATTGCGTATGTCCTTAAAATTGTTAGGTCTGTCTTTTGTTAGAACTACTAAGCTAAATCTCCCATTAGCCTACATTTCACAACATCTGGTAAATATGAAATAATAAACAGCAAACTGTTTTCCCAATGAGTGCAAAAGCACAACTCCAGATAACATTCTTTGATTGCAGTCGGTGATCTTTCACACAAACCGCAGGCAAAGCAGAATAAACATCATACTATCGTATCGTAAATGAACACACTCACACACAAACAAACACACACTGTCAAACACACACTAATCATAGCACGGTAAATATTTTCATGTTCACAATTTAAAATAACGTAATCATAGAATGAATGACAGTCAAGCAACGAAATATCATCATGTGCAGCATCACACAGATCCTATGAAATGGAAAGCCACTGATGAGAAACATTTACCCATCAGCACAAACAGACATGCTCACAAACAAACAAAGTGCCGAGTTCTCTCTCTTCACGGATGGAATATCGTAGAGCAAAACTCACCAATGATCCTTTGTCTTTGTTCCTGACTTTTGTCTGAACTGTTGTCCAAGCTCCAACCGCTTGCGGAAGCTGTAAATTTTTTTGTCAACAAACGACGTCAAGTTGAAAGAATTCGATGAAATCAGACAATTTAAACTAAGCTCGATGCCTTTTAAAGACATGTAAAATGCACAACAGGTATCTAACTGATGCATCGTACTGTAATAAATCAGTAAATTGATATCTTATGAACTGTTTGAACACACTACATAAACTGCAGCTTATGTGGATATGCAACTACCATAAACAAATCCAATGTAAAAATATCTGAAAAGAAATTGCATGTACAGCTGAATTACATGGAACATTGAAGAATGATTTACTGGAAGATGATGGTTGTCAAACATCAACACAACGCAGCATTCAATTGATTCGTGAAGTTCTAACAGTGCTGCTATCCTGTGCTAATGTGCATGCTTTAAGAAACTGATGACAGCCTTTCAGCAGTAAATTCAACACATGCAACTTGTGGTCATTTAATCATACTATGAATAGCAATCATATTGTGGTGTGTCAGTTTGAATTCAAATTATTATTATATGACACAAACTTTTCAATCTGTTTGAGCTGTGAAAGAGACTACCTTAAAATCCTTCTAAATTCTAAGATGCATTTACGGTTATGATTTACCTTTTCTCATGAACCTTGTTTCTCTCCTCTTCCTCGACAATGCTTGCCCAGTCAGTCGCTCCGGAAACTGTTCTTGGACTAGTCAACCTGTAAATAACAGACGTCAGTCTCTTGTGCTTAGAAAATACATGCACGCATTGCACGCATATAAGGCCTAAAAAAAAAAGTTGTGTTTCCGGTAACAGAGCCAAAAAAAATTGGGTAGGTAGGTCGGAAAATATTTTTATTTTGTAAAATATTTTTATGCAGTGACTATCCGAAAAAGTATACCCCACGAGTCTTTTTTGCACGCTGAAACAAAGTACGTGTTCTAAGCAAGTATAAACTGCCTATTTCCCCCGACTGTCTGCACCTAAAACTGCTCTAGAAACAGTCCTATTAATTTCATTTTGTTGAAGTCTCTTATGTTATGTCAATACAAATGTTAAAAAAATATTTTTTGAAAAAAAATTAAAAGTTTTGTTTGAAAAAAAAAATTTTTTGGAAAAAAATATTTTTTTAATAAAATTTTTTTACAAAAATATTTGGGTCGCGGCCGTAAAAATGGGTCGGTCGCGTTACCGGAAACACAACAATTTTTTTTTACGCCTAAACACTCTTTTAGTATTTGTATTTACGACAATTTTTGTAGCATCATCGGTAGCAAGCTGCTTTAGGATGCTTTTCACACACAGTGAACAGTCATCATTTGGCGTTAGAGTTCGACAGAAAGTACAACTTAGTACATTTACGAAGAATGTAATCTATATAAATAAAAATGAAACTTTCCAATAGTTTGTGGAAAGTGTTCTCGAAGAGTACCGCACAGATTGTTTTGAAAATTTAACAAAACCTTCCATTCCAATAGGAGTGTCCATTTTTCTTTTTATCCGAAAAAACGCAATTTTTTTCCACAAAAAAGTGAAGTTTGCATTTCGCTCGACCGCCATTTGCAAATTCAAAACCGCACGTTGCCAGATTTTCGAAACGCCTTAACAGTGACAGCGACCAGACGAAATATGAATGAGGTCGCGTGCCGTGACGTCATAAGCGAGTCGCATAATTTGCGGCCTTTCAACATTCTTGAGCTCTATCCGCTCTGAGGAAGGGACGATGTGAGGGAGGAAAGGAGCGGAGGGAGCGGGACAAAGGGTCTTTTCTGCCACAGCAACGCGTGGCCGGGTACAGCTAGTATCCAATAAAATGATGCAATAGCTGCATTCAGAGGAAACAGAATATGTGTAAATTTATTTTCTTTTACTCCATCTACCACAACACCATCATTAAAAATCATTGGTAGTATTAAGAACCAGGAGTCAGCAGTATATGACTAGAGCTTTGGAATATTGATGAAAGCCCAAGCTGACAAGTGTTGTCCAAATTGTCTATGTGGACAAGAACACACGTTCATTAGGACGGGGGAGTTGATGTGATGCACCTACACCAAAAACAGTTCAAGTGAATGGGGGGGGGGGGGGGAATGCAGTTTAGACAAGAAAAATGTGAAAGACTTCATTTCTGAAGTAGCTTGAAAACTTCCTTTGCCAAGTCCATTGGCTGTGATGTGTGTGCACCAAAATGCAGTTAGAAATTGGATCAAATATTAAAGAATAGCATTACTAAAGTCTCACTAATTCTGCTCAATTGGCGTAACAGTACACGTACAGTCGTACATGCACTATGCACATGAATAAAATTTGACAAGCCTGAATTGAAAAGTTTATCATGTCATTCTGGAATATGGGTCGTCAATGCAAGAAACCATTTGAGCTGAGAAGACAACTTACTCAACAGGTTCTTTGTTCCTGATACCATGCTTGTCCATTTGAGAATCACCCCTTCTCCCATCTTCACAATTTCTCTCACTGTCCAAAAAAGAGAAACAGATCACAAGAACTTTTACGAAACGAATGCCAACACATACATCACTAGCAACTTTTAAGAAGATAAACATTCTTGACAAGAACTTAAAATTTTCAATCCTGTTTGTTATCATACATAAAAAAAGAAATCAAGCCTTTCTTAACTGACCTTGAAAATATCTGTTTCTGTTTGAGTGGCATTGAGTTTCCATGGCGATATCTCAGCTGATGAAGATTGCGATGATCTCGATGTTTTCCTTCGGAGAAAGGTCGCTTTGAATCGAGTCTCAGCGGACTACGAAGTGAATTCAGCGGACTCTCAAAGTCACTGCAACTCTCTGACCTTCAACAAAACAGTCAGCGTAATAAGTTTCAGTCTGCCTGATTGAACAAAAACTACACAAAGCCCGAAATGTATCTGGACAATATCAAACACTACCTGCAGCCCATCTCTAATCTTAAATTTGTCTCCAAGCAATTGAGAAAGCACTTACAAGTGTGGCATCTGCTGAATTATTTGATATTCTGCAACCTACTTTCAAGCAAGTCAGGTTTCAAAAGAAGCAGTTAAATAAACGCGGTTTCCATGACTTCTCTTTGATGTCTGTGAAGCCCTCGATGTCAGATCACCAATCCCGAGCGCAGTTTAAGAATATGCACCACAATATCCTGCTGATGTAACTGCAGCTGATGTGTAAAATAATGTAACTAGGTTCATATAGCACCTTTAAAATACAGAGCACCTAGGGAGGGATAGTCAGCACAAAGCAACACTCTTCAACTTCTGTTACATGTTGAGCGCAATCAATCTAACTGAGAGGCAGTGGTGCCTGAAAGACTGTGAAAGTGGGATGTGCACAAGTTGTGGCTTGTACAGTAGTGTTTTACAGTCATTCAAAGCAACATTTCTTAAGATGGCAATAATAACTGTGTGAAAATATATATGGCGCGGAGTTTAACTTACGACTTGCGTCCACTAAAACACATTTCGTTCTCAGGTTTCTCCCAATCGCACGAAACACGTCTATACTGCCGACGATTTTTCGTAGCACTTTTCTCCATTATTCTTCTGCAATGTTATCTGTGCAATGATTTGAACGACGATTTAATCGAACGATTTAGTCGGATAAAAATTGCTCACTCTCTCCGCTGCTGTACAGTGCTCGACTAAATCGATGCAAACAACATCGAATGAAAAAGGCGCCAAAACCCTCAACAACAACCAATGAATATAATGTAATATCATAGAACAGACATCTGAATTAAAAATCGACCTACAAAACACACTGCGCTACAAGATCAATACAATACAAGGACTGCTACACGACGTTTAGTCTAACATCTAACAAGGCCTAACATCTATGACACGATGAAAACTGTTGACCAAGTTTAACCTAGGTATCAATGTCCCAAGATGTTGTAAAACTGTTGGATTCAATACAATAGCGCTTCGGCGTCAAACTCCGATGCAGTGTCCGCTCTGCATCGGGAGCGCCTCTGAGGAGAGAGAGCTTGAAGGGGCGCTATAACAAGTGCACATACAAACATACAAACAAATACAACTGCAATGCAACCTCGACATGTATGATGTACCGTGGCAGCTCGTAGGCCTACAATGTCGCAAAAGTAATATTTAAAAAATAATATTTTCGTTTTAATTTCAAACTGGCACACCGCAGTATAATTACAATATTATATTCATAGCAAGTTATTACAGTAGCAAACCTGAGAAGCGCTATAACAAGTCGCGCATCAATATCAATACAAAGAACTGGATTTTAGTTTTATTTTATCTATGGTATATCGGTGGGTCAACCGGGGTCAGCCCTCAACCTGGATCAACAACCTGATGGAACTATACCACCAAACATATGTTTCAAACATATAATTATTTGTTTTGTTCTTGTTGTTGGAATGCTTCTGTAGGGTAAGACTACGACGATTAATATAATATTTTACGCGCAGTGGTTTAAGCGCAAGAATTATTTGTTTACATTGAGGTGATTTCCAGCAGACCTGCTTTTAATTGGGGAGTGCCTCAGCCTATTATATAAGTATGTGGCTAATAACTGTTGTTGGAGCCATGACAGAGACCCGAAATATCGGATGCTTATTGCGCCCATACTGCATTGCATTCATTGGTATTGTCTTATGTCTTATATTATTATGCGTGATGTCTTGCATTGGTTCCCTTTCCAGCGGGTGCGGCCCGAATCTCCGAAACCCGAATCCTCAAAACGAATTTCGGTCGGATCCCCTAGATCGATTACAGACACTAAGCTGTGTTATTGACAGCACTTCATAGGTCTATTATGCCATGTATTCAACTTATAGCTCTGAATGGGTGTCGGGGGGGGGGGGGGTTTGGCCGATTTCTATTATAAAGCTGTTTTCGAGAAACCAGACTTTTGTGTATTTTCAGCGTTTTCTGGTTTCAGAGATTCGGGTTGACCCTTCCCACAGCGGATTGCCTACAGCAGTGCTGTCCAACATGCAGGCAGCATGCGGCTATTGGGATGATTTCAAGCAAAGCTTGCTGAGTTTTTGCGCTTTGTGTGTAAAATGAAGTAAAGGACAAAGTCACTGGTCAGCTTCGACATTTATTTTTAATGATATTGTAACGGTTGCTGGGGTTTGGACAGCTACCCGAAAGGCCAACCCGACAATCTCTTGTCTTTAACTCTGGGGTTTGGTTCCCGTAGTCTATCAGGAGACTGACACACGACTTATGGCTTTAACAACTCTTATTCCTGTACTCAGCTAAACTTACCTCACATCTCGTTCCATACCGCTCACTTCTAGTCGTCTGTTCCTGAGATGGATTTATAGTTCCTGCAAATTTAAAACTGCCATCAGGGCAGTTCTTTTCGAGAGATAGTGCAATGTTAGTCCTTAGGTCTGGCAGGACAAATCAAAGAGTCCCATCAACCTGGGCACTCTACGACTGTTTGTGAGAGCCAGAGCAGAAGGAAAGAAAATCTGAACTGGCTCGGCCACTGTTCCCACTCTCACAGTGCCAGTCCCAAGCCTGAATAAAGGAGGAGGGTACCATTAATGATCTTTGTTACGACACAATGTCGTTAAGCAGCAACAAGCCATAAAGTGGCCAAGCAGGATGTTATTTTGGATGCTGGGTGGAATAAACGAACTCAGCCTCACCACAGGGGTTGGGCCAGTCAGATTGAGTCAGATTGAGCCAAATCAAGTCAGATCAAGTCAAATCAAGTCAGATTGAGTCAAATCAAGTAAGTTAAAGTCAGATCGAGTCAGATTGAGTCAAATCAAGTCAGATCAAGTCAAATCAAGTAAGTTAAAGTCAAATCAAGTCATCATCATCATGATGAAGCATGCCCTCCTGGGGCGTTGCATGATGCGGCAACAATTTAGAATTGTTGCTCGTCATTTCCGTAGGCTAATTTTTCCCCGGTTGAGTCGCCACTTCAACGCGAGTAGATCAGATCTGGGCAGGCTGATCATCCCGGCGTTGACTACCTCAGTCATCCGTCTTCACTCCATGACCCTGAAGCAGAGGGGTTGTTTTAGGCTAGCCCATAGCCGGATGCAGTTTAACGTCATACCCAGGACGATCAAGTCAAATCAAGTCTGGGCGATGAAGAACATATAATTTACAAATAAATAGCTTACTCCGCTCTGTTACTTAAGAACTTAAAACCTGTCTTATTTGGCTGTGGTTGGGTCAAGAGCGCTTCTGAGTAGCCTACTTTTGAAGAGGCGCTATATAAATGTCTGAAATAAATAAATATTTTACAAATACTGTTTACATGGTCAGCGAGGAACATGGTGGAATTTAGTAGAATGCCTGAAGTTACAAGCAGCCTGTGCCAGCTTGCCAGTAGCAATTGGCTAACCCTGTTTAAATCACTTTGTTATTTTGCTTCAGGGCTTCTTTCTTAATATACTGAAATCTACAACCATAGTTTACAGTTGTTTGTTGTATGTTTCATGCAGTTTCATCTTCCATTTAAAGTATTTGTTGATTTGTACTTTTTCTGTTCTAGGTGATGTCACAGTACAGAAGCAATTCCGTTTTATTGTTAAAAGGAGAAAAGAAAGACAATGTGCAACTGGATTCCTACATTTCGGTTTGTATTTTGCCTAAATGTTTTATGAGAATTCTGATTAATCATGTTTTTGTAAATGCAGAAGTGATGAATGTCTGTGAAGCTGTCTCATAATGAGCTCACGGTGAACTGCTCATTCAGAGTCTCGATTTAGAATGAACTCTGAAAAATTTCAGTTATTTGCTGCGAATGGTTGACCGTTTAATGACGAACTGCATTGGTTTCCCTTACATTTCAGTCCATGCTCATTTTTAAAGGACTTAAAATTACCAATGCCTTATTTTAGGAGAAAATAAAGAGATTTTAATTAATGTGACACATTTTGCTTTTTGATCAGTTAGGAAATTCTGTTTCTTGCACTGGGTTGGCATCTCAATCGGAGCAAAATTCAGTTTTGACGCTTAGATTTATGCTAAATCAGTTTCTTCCACATCAATATATAATGAACTTGATATTAATTGCGAGCTAATTTCTCTTTTGCTTTGTCTGTTACCAGGTGTTGGGTCAACAAGGAGGATACGATGTCACTTGTATTCCAGTCCTCGATTTTCACTTTATTAACGTCGAACTTCTAAGAGAGGCTCTTCGTCATCCGGACGATTATTCGTGCCTTCTCCTGTCCAGCCAGAGAGCGGTTGACGCCGTCTCAAAGGCTGATGATGCAGAGACAGGAGGTTGGCATCTAGTAATTATGTGACAATGTAATATGCAGATCCAAATATACTCACTTAAATGTTTTGGAAGACTTTATAGTGCGTGCATTTATGATATGTCATCAATTGTACTATTTAACGTGTAGAAAATAGTCTAAGCCAACTCTATTTTTTCCCTGATGTTTTCGGAAATTTTGTAAAAATCTGTAAATAATTTATGGAATGTCCTTTAAACTATGGCATGCCGTCATTGAATCTCTTTGTTATGACCATCGTTTTGTTGTGACTCTGTCTGTCTGTCTCTGTCTTTCAACTGAGGACGGAATGAATTTGAACCAATGACGACTTTTAACGATTATTTGAAATGTGTAAGTTATGTTTGGAATTAGTTTGACTTAAAAGAGTTTGTTAAAAGCAACTAGCTGTGGACGACAAGCTACATTATGTCTAATTGTTCAACTGGTAAAAAACATTTTGTGTGAAGGTGATTTGCTGTCTGGCTGGATTAAGAAGAGAACATTTGTCGTTGGATCATCCACTGGACAATTAGGTGAGATTCAGTTTCAGTTGACGATTAGCTTTGAAAAGTCTGATCGATGGCTGATCTGTTGATTGCATCTCGTCCTCTACATCCTACTCCTCTACATCCTACTCCTCTACATCCTACTCCTCTACATCCTACTCCTCTACATCCTACTCCTCTACATCCTACTCCTCTACATCCTACTCCACTACATCTTACTCCTCTACATCCTACTCCTCTACATCCTACTCCTCTACATCCTACTCCTCTACATCCTACTCCTCTACATCCTACTCCTCTACATCCTACTCCTCTACATCCTACTCCTCTACATCCTACTCCTCTACATCCTACTCCTCTACATCCTACTCCTCTACATCCTACTCCTCTACATCCTACTCCTCTACATCCTACTCCTCTACATCCTACTTCTCTACATCCTACTCCTCTACATCCTACTCCTCTACATCCTACTCCTCTACATCCTACTCCTCTACATCCTACTCCTCTACATCCTACTCCTCTACATCCTACTCCTCTACATCCTACTCCTCCTCCTCCTGCTGCTGCTCATCGTCCTCCTCTACATCCTACTCCTCTACATCCTACTCCTCTACATCCTACTCCTCTACATCCTACTCCTCTACATCCTACTCCTCTACATCCTACTCCTCTACATCCTACTCCTCTACATCCTACTCCTCTACATCCTACTCCTCTACATCCTACTCCTCTACATCCTACTCCTCTACATCCTACTCCTCTACATCCTACTTCTCTACATCCTACTCCTCTACATCCTACTCCTCTACATCCTACTCCTCTACATCCTACTCCTCTACATCCTACTCCTCTACATCCTACTCCTCTACATCCTACTCCTCTACATCCTACTCCTCCTCCTCCTGCTGCTGCTCATCGTCCTCCTCTACATCCTACTCCTCTACATCCTACTCCTCTACATCCTACTCCTCTACATCCTACTCCTCTACATCCTACTCCTCTACATCCTACTCCTCTACATCCTACTCCTCTACATCCTACTCCTCTACATCCTACTCCTCTACATCCTACTCCTCTACATCCTACTCCTCTACATCCTACTCCTCTACATCCTACTCCTCTACATCCTACTCCTCTACATCCTACTCCTCTACATCCTACTCCTCTACATCCTACTCCTCTACATCCTACTCCTCTACATCCTACTCCTCTACATCCTACTCCTCTACATCCTACTCCTCTACATCCTACTCCTCTACATCCTACTCCTCTACATCCTACTCCTCTACATCCTACTCCTCTACATCCTACTCCTCTACATCCTACTCCTCCTCCTCCTGCTGCTGCTCATCGTCCTCCTCTACATCCTACTCCTCTACATCCTACTCCTCTACATCCTACTCCTCTACATCCTACTCCTCTACATCCTACTCCTCTACATCCTACTCCTCTACATCCTACTCCTCTACATCCTACTCCTCTACATCCTACTCCTCTACATCCTACTCCTCTACATCCTACTCCTCTACATCCTACTCCTCTACATCCTACTCCTCTACATCCTACTCCTCTACATCCTACTCCTCTACATCCTACTCCTCTACATCCTACTCCTCTACATCCTACTCCTCTACATCCTACTCCTCTACATCCTACTCCTCTACATCCTACTCCTCTACATCCTACTCCTCTACATCCTACTCCTCTACATCCTACTCCTCTACATCCTACTCCTCTACATCCTACTCCTCTACATCCTACTCCTCTACATCCTACTCCTCTACATCCTACTCCTCTACATCCTACTCCTCCTCCTCCTGCTGCTGCTCATCGTCCTCCTCTACATCCTACTCCTCTACATCCTACTCCTCTACATCCTACTCCTCTACATCCTACTCCTCTACATCCTACTCCTCTACATCCTACTCCTCTACATCCTACTCCTCTACATCCTACTCCTCTACATCCTACTCCTCTACATCCTACTCCTCTACATCCTACTCCTCTACATCCTACTCCTCTACATCCTACTCCTCTACATCCTACTCCTCTACATCCTACTCCTCTACATCCTACTCCTCTACATCCTACTCCTCTACATCCTACTCCTCTACATCCTACTCCTCTACATCCTACTCCTCTACATCCTACTCCTCTACATCCTACTCCTCTACATCCTACTCCTCTACATCCTACTCCTCTACATCCTACTCCTCTACATCCTACTCCTCTACATCCTACTCCTCTACATCCTACTCCTCTACATCCTACTCCTCCTCCTCCTGCTGCTGCTCATCGTCCTCCTCTACATCCTACTCCTCTACATCCTACTCCTCTACATCCTACTCCTCTACATCCTACTCCTCTACATCCTACTCCTCTACATCCTACTCCTCTACATCCTACTCCTCTACATCCTACTCCTCTACATCCTACTCCTCTACATCCTACTCCTCTACATCCTACTCCTCTACATCCTACTCCTCTACATCCTACTCCTCTACATCCTACTCCTCTACATCCTACTCCTCTACATCCTACTCCTCTACATCCTACTCCTCTACATCCTACTCCTCTACATCCTACTCCTCTACATCCTACTCCTCTACATCCTACTCCTCTACATCCTACTCCTCTACATCCTACTCCTCCTCCTCCTGCTGCTGCTCATCGTCCTCCTCTACATCCTACTCCTCTACATCCTACTCCTCTACATCCTACTCCTCTACATCCTACTCCTCTACATCCTACTCCTCTACATCCTACTCCTCTACATCCTACTCCTCTACATCCTACTCCTCTACATCCTACTCCTCTACATCCTACTCCTCTACATCCTACTCCTCTACATCCTACTCCTCTACATCCTACTCCTCTACATCCTACTCCTCTACATCCTACTCCTCTACATCCTACTCCTCCTCCTCCTGCTGCTGCTCATCGTCCTCCTCTACATCCTACTCCTCTACATCCTACTCCTCTACATCCTACTCCTTTACATCCTACTCCTCTACATCCTACTCCTCTACATCCTACTCCTCTACATCCTACTCCTCTACATCCTACTCCTCTACATCCTACTCCTCTACATCCTACTCCTCTACATCCTACTCCTCTACATCCTACTCCTCTACATCCTACTCTTCTACATCCTACTCCTCTACATCCTACTCCTCTACATCCTACTCCTCTACATCCTACTCCTCCTCCTCCTGCTGCTGCTCATCGTCCTCCTCTACATCCTACTCCTCTACATCCTACTCCTCTACATCCTACTCCTCTACATCCTACTCCTCTACATCCTACTCCTCTACATCCTACTCCTCTACATCCTACTCCTCTACATCCTACTCTACATCCTACTCCTCTACATCCTACTCCTCTACATCCTACTCCTCTACATCCTACTCCTCTACATCCTACTCCTCTACATCCTACTCCTCTACATCCTACTCCTCTACATCCTACTCCTCCTCCTCCTGCTGCTGCTCATCGTCCTCCTCTACATCCTACTCCTCTACATCCTACTCCTCTACATCCTACTCCTCTACATCCTACTCCTCTACATCCTACTCCTCTACATCCTACTCCTCTACATCCTACTCCTCTACATCCTACTCCTCTACATCCTACTCCTCTACATCCTACTCCTCTACATCCTACTCCTCTACATCCTACTCCTCTACATCCTACTCCTCTACATCCTACTCCTCTACATCCTACTCCTCTACATCCTACTCCTCTACATCCTACTCCTCTACATCCTACTCCTCTACATCCTACTCCTCTACATCCTACTCCTCTACATCCTACTCCTCTACATCCTACTCCTCTACATCCTACTCCTCCTCCTCCTGCTGCTGCTCATCGTCCTCCTCTACATCCTACTCCTCTACATCCTACTCCTCTACATCCTACTCCTCTACATCCTACTCCTCTACATCCTACTCCTCTACATCCTACTCCTCTACATCCTACTCCTCTACATCCTACTCCTCTACATCCTACTCCTCTACATCCTACTCCTCTACATCCTACTCCTCTACATCCTACTCCTCTACATCCTACTCCTCTACATCCTACTCCTCTACATCCTACTCCTCTACATCCTACTCCTCTACATCCTACTCCTCTACATCCTACTCCTCTACATCCTACTCCTCTACATCCTACTCCTCTACATCCTACTCCTCTACATCCTACTTCTCTACATCCTACTCCTCTACATCCTACTCCTCTACATCCTACTCCTCTACATCCTACTCCTCTACATCCTACTCCTCTACATCCTACTCCTCTACATCCTACTCCTCTACATCCTACTCCTCTACATCCTACTCCTCTACATCCTACTCCTCCTCCTCCTGCTGCTGCTCATCGTCCTCCTCTACATCCTACTCCTCTACATCCTACTCCTCTACATCCTACTCCTCTACATCCTACTCCTCTACATCCTACTCCTCTACATCCTACTCCTCTACATCCTACTCCTCTACATCCTACTCCTCTACATCCTACTCCTCTACATCCTACTCCTCTACATCCTACTCCTCTACATCCTACTCCTCTACATCCTACTCCTCTACATCCTACTCCTCTACATCCTACTCCTCTACATCCTACTCCTCTACATCCTACTCCTCTACATCCTACTCCTCTACATCCTACTCCTCTACATCCTACTCCTCTACATCCTACTCCTCTACATCCTACTCCTCTACATCCTACTCCTCTACATCCTACTCCTCTACATCCTACTCCTCTACATCCTACTCCTCTACATCCTACTCCTCTACATCCTACTCCTCTACATCCTACTCCTCTACATCCTACTCCTCTACATCCTACTCCTCTACATCCTACTCCTCCTCCTCCTGCTGCTGCTCATCGTCCTCCTCTACATCCTACTCCTCTACATCCTACTCCTCTACATCCTACTCCTCTACATCCTACTCCTCTACATCCTACTCCTCTACATCCTACTCCTCTACATCCTACTCCTCTACATCCTACTCCTCTACATCCTACTCCTCTACATCCTACTCCTCTACATCCTACTCCTCTACATCCTACTCCTCTACATCCTACTCCTCTACATCCTACTCCTCTACATCCTACTCCTCTACATCCTACTCCTCTACATCCTACTCCTCTACATCCTACTCCTCTACATCCTACTCCTCTACATCCTACTCCTCTACATCCTACTCCTCCTCCTCCTGCTGCTGCTCATCGTCCTCCTCTACATCCTACTCCTCTACATCCTACTCCTCTACATCCTACTCCTCTACATCCTACTCCTCTACATCCTACTCCTCTACATCCTACTCCTCTACATCCTACTCCTCTACATCCTACTCCTCTACATCCTACTCCTCTACATCCTACTCCTCTACATCCTACTCCTCTACATCCTACTCCTCTACATCCTACTCCTCTACATCCTACTCCTCTACATCCTACTCCTCTACATCCTACTCCTCTACATCCTACTCCTCTACATCCTACTCCTCTACATCCTACTCCTCTACATCCTACTCCTCTACATCCTACTCCTCTACATCCTACTTCTCTACATCCTACTCCTCTACATCCTACTCCTCTACATCCTACTCCTCTACATCCTACTCCTCTACATCCTACTCCTCTACATCCTACTCCTCTACATCCTACTCCTCTACATCCTACTCCTCTACATCCTACTCCTCCTCCTCCTGCTGCTGCTCATCGTCCTCCTCTACATCCTACTCCTCTACATCCTACTCCTCTACATCCTACTCCTCTACATCCTACTCCTCTACATCCTACTCCTCTACATCCTACTCCTCTACATCCTACTCCTCTACATCCTACTCCTCTACATCCTACTCCTCTACATCCTACTCCTCTACATCCTACTCCTCTACATCCTACTCCTCTACATCCTACTCCTCTACATCCTACTCCTCTACATCCTACTCCTCTACATCCTACTCCTCTACATCCTACTCCTCTACATCCTACTCCTCTACATCCTACTCCTCTACATCCTACTCCTCTACATCCTACTCCTCTACATCCTACTCCTCCTCCTCCTGCTGCTGCTCATCGTCCTCCTCTACATCCTACTCCTCTACATCCTTCTCCTCTACATCCTACTCCTCTACATCCTACTCCTCTACATCCTACTCCTCTACATCCTACTCCTCTACATCCTACTCCTCTACATCCTACTCCTCTACATCCTACTCCTCTACATCCTACTCCTCTACATCCTACTCCTCTACATCCTACTCCTCTACATCCTACTCCTCTACATCCTACTCCTCTACATCCTACTCCTCCTCCTCCTGCTGCTGCTCATCGTCCTCCTCTACATCCTACTCCTCTACATCCTACTCCTCTACATCCTACTCCTCTACATCCTACTCCTCTACATCCTACTCCTCTACATCCTACTCCTCTACATCCTACTCCTCTACATCCTACTCCTCTACATCCTACTCCTCTACATCCTACTCCTCTACATCCTACTCCTCTACATCCTACTCCTCTACATCCTACTCCTCTACATCCTACTCCTCTACATCCTACTCCTCTACATCCTACTCCTCTACATCCTACTCCTCTACATCCTACTCCTCTACATCCTACTCCTCTACATCCTACTCCTCTACATCCTACTCCTCTACATCCTACTCCTCTACATCCTACTCCTCTACATCCTACTCCTCTACATCCTACTCCTCTACATCCTACTCCTCTACATCCTACTCCTCTACATCCTACTCCTCTACATCCTACTCCTCTACATCCTACTCCTCTACATCCTACTCCTCTACATCCTACTCCTCTACATCCTACTCCTCCTCCTCCTGCTGCTGCTCATCGTCCTCCTCTACATCCTACTCCTCTACATCCTACTCCTCTACATCCTACTCCTCTACATCCTACTCCTCTACATCCTACTCCTCTACATCCTACTCCTCTACATCCTACTCCTCTACATCCTACTCCTCTACATCCTACTCCTCTACATCCTACTCCTCTACATCCTACTCCTCTACATCCTACTCCTCTACATCCTACTCCTCTACATCCTACTCCTCTACATCCTACTCCTCCTCCTCCTGCTGCTGCTCATCGTCCTCCTCTACATCCTACTCCTCTACATCCTACTCCTCTACATCCTACTCCTTTACATCCTACTCCTCTACATCCTACTCCTCTACATCCTACTCCTCTACATCCTACTCCTCTACATCCTACTCCTCTACATCCTACTCCTCTACATCCTACTCCTCTACATCCTACTCCTCTACATCCTACTCCTCTACATCCTACTCTTCTACATCCTACTCCTCTACATCCTACTCCTCTACATCCTACTCCTCTACATCCTACTCCTCTACATCCTACTCCTCCTCCTCCTGCTGCTGCTCATCGTCCTCCTCTACATCCTACTCCTCTACATCCTACTCCTCTACATCCTACTCCTCTACATCCTACTCCTCTACATCCTACTCCTCTACATCCTACTCCTCTACATCCTACTCCTCTACATCCTACTCTACATCCTACTCCTCTACATCCTACTCCTCTACATCCTACTCCTCTACATCCTACTCCTCTACATCCTACTCCTCTACATCCTACTCCTCTACATCCTACTCCTCTACATCCTACTCCTCCTCCTCCTGCTGCTGCTCATCGTCCTCCTCTACATCCTACTCCTCTACATCCTACTCCTCTACATCCTACTCCTCTACATCCTACTCCTCTACATCCTACTCCTCCTCCTCCTGCTGCTGCTCATCGTCCTCCTCTACATCCTACTCCTCTACATCCTACTCCTCTACATCCTACTCCTCTACATCCTACTCCTCTACATCCTACTCCTCTACATCCTACTCCTCTACATCCTACTCCTCTACATCCTACTCCTCTACATCCTACTCCTCCTCCTCCTGCTGCTGCTCATCGTCCTCCTCTACATCCTACTCCTCTACATTCTACTCCTCTACATCCTACTCCTCTACATCCTACTCCTCTACATCCTACTCCTCTACATCCTACTCCTCCTCCTCCTGCTGCTGCTCATCGTCCTCCTCCTCCTTCTGTGCCATTCAATTAATTGATAGAAACATCTGAATGCAAAGTAAACCGATTTCAAGGAGATGAAGATTGATGACACGTAACGTACTTTGGTGGAACTGACAATGAACAGCTGATGCCTAAGATTAGCCATTACACCTGTCTGAAAAAAGGGAAGGGGTAGAGGTGGGGGAAAGAGAGAAGGTGGAGGTGGGGGGAAGGAGGAGGGGAGGTGGAATGGAGGTAGGGAGGATGGTTGGATGCTCTTTTCAGCCACAGCAACGCGTGGCTGGGTACGCTAGTGATATATATTTATGTGAGGCCATTTGAATGACAGTCTATTGCTAGCAACAACTTAACTGATCTATCCAGGCTACGATTGTATGATAACGTTGTAAAATTTGTGAGAAGTGTGAAAGGAGTAAATTTTGTTTATTGACGTCTGTAGAAAGTCACCTGAAGCGCCTTCTTCTTAAGATTGAAGAACCATTCAAGCACAGCAGCAGCAGCAGCAGCATTTCCATTATAGAACAGTTTTCGTAATCTGACATCTGATGTTTGTAAATACACATTTATATAGAGCCACTTCAAAGTCAGAGGCAATGAAGGATGGAGGGTTGATTGGGTATGCCATAGATGGTCACACATTTCAAGTCAGACACAGTCAATGGTGATTCGTAATATGATCTGCTGTCATCGCAACAAAAACATAGACCAACAAAAGTTTTATGTTTTACATGAATTCTGTGTGTGCTATATTTCAGCTGAAAGTATTGGACTCAGAGTGAAAGGGGCAGAGTCAGGAAATTCAGAGAAGCTGGCAACTATTCTGATAGATGGTAAAGCACTGCCGCCCTTAACATGTTAATGCATGTAGGTATGTAAGAATGTTAATGCATGTAGGTATGTAAGAATGTTAATGCATGTAGGTATGTAAGTATGTTAATGCATGTAGGTATGTAAGTATGTTAATGCATGTAGGTATGTAAGTATGTTAATGCATGTAGGTATGTAAGTATGTTAATGCATGTAGGTATGTAAGTATGTTAATGCATGTAGGTATGTAAGTATGTTAATGCATGTAGGTATGTAAGAATGTTAATGCATGTAGGTATGTAAGTATGTTAATGCATGTAGGTATGTAAGTATGTTAATGCATGTAGGTATGTAAGTATGTTAATGCATGTATGTAAGTATGTTAATGCATGCACAATGTATGTTTGTATGTTAATGCATGTATGTAGTTATGTATGTATCGGAGGAGCACTTACGTAGCTCCTTTAAGTAACTCACAAAGCAATTGATTCCCAGTGTGTTTCTATTTATCCTGAAAGCATCTTTATATATCACAGAAAAACTTTAAAAAATTCTATCCAGCCTTCAAAGAATTTCTTTTGAAAACTCTGCGTAAAATCAAAATAGAGTTCGTCAAGAAGTTCAGCAGATTCATCTTCATTAACGAGATTATAATCATATGATTGACAGAGTCCCCCGCTGTTGTGCTCTCACACACATGTTGAACACAAACATTGGAATCTCATCCACAGCTGACGGACCTTGGTAGCACTTTATTCAGAGTTCCAGTTGAAGATAAGTACGAAAGCTCTGGTATTCAGGGTTTTGTTTTCATGTTGAGCTCATTTCTGTTATTTCTTCTTAAATTCAACTGTGTTGATTTATTTTAAAACTAGCATGTTACTCAACACTTTAATGACTAAGAGCTGGATTGGTTTCGCAGTCACTTTTAGTGCACCACTCATCATTAAAGTATTAAGTAAGGCATCTAATTAATTCTCTAATGGATTTCGATTATGAGTTGTGAACACGTTTAACATTGTGTTGTTTTTGAATGATTTGTAGATGTGCTTAGTGATGGCTGTCTATCGTCGAAACCAGTTCTATTTCCGTGTGGTAATCTTAAACTCGAAACTCTGCCAAGTTCTCTTCAAGCAGCAGGTTAGTTAATAATAACTTACCTTAAAAGACACAGCAACTATCTCTTCCAGACAAGACATTGTGTCATGATTTTCTTTCCAAATATTTCTCTGCTCCACCTCATTTGCGATGTTTTACATTCGAACTACTGCCATATATGATGGACTTCTGGCCTGTTGGGTAGGGTCCCTAAATAGGGGCGCTATATCAAATTGCTAATAAATATTATGATGGTGCTATAGACATTAGACATTCTAATGCAGCTTTCACAGATATGATTTGGTGGCGTGATGACTTTAATTGCATGACTTCATTTCTTCTTTTCTCTAGATAATTTCCCATTGTTTGCCTTAAGAGAATCAGTAGACTTTAAATCATATCTGGTGTGTTCTTGAACAGGTTTGACCGTTCAGTGTCTTACAGTCTACGAAACTACACCAGATGGCAACCTCCGACAAAACCTCGAAGCATTCAGAAGCAACGATGTAATTGTTTCGTTCGCATGTTACACGCACTGCACAGCTATATAAATTGTGATTATGATCATGCATTTGTGCAGCTTCTTTACACGCTGCGCTCCTGATCTGGTAGCATGAAACCACTGTAGTCGGAGCATCTCTGATTATATATCTGGAAGTTGCGCTATAACAAGTGCTCATACGTATGTATAATTGTACATACGTATAATTATACATGCATACATACATATGTACATAATATGCTTACATACATACATATGTACATACAATACATACATAACTGCATATATACAATTATGCATGCATACATTCATATCCATTCTTCCTTTTTTTGCCAAGTATTTTGAACAAATAATACATGATACGCTCAATAACTGTGTAGAAAAATCTCGTATTATATTTCCATACCAATATGGCTTTCAATCGAGTTGATTGACTTTTATGTCTTTAACCCTTTCCAGCCGGAATTGTTTTGATACCTATCCTGTTAATGGGGTCACGGGTGACCCCATCCGGCGGGAAATGGTTAATGGATATGTAGGATAAGATCTCTAAAGGCCTTTGAAAACAATGAATATTCTATTGTTATCTTCTTCGATTTAGCAAATCGCTCTTTTATTATTGGAAGTAGTAG
Source organism: Lumbricus rubellus (assembly GCA_945859605.1). NCBI lineage: Eukaryota > Metazoa > Annelida > Clitellata > Crassiclitellata > Lumbricidae > Lumbricus > Lumbricus rubellus. Next base: position 31,730,409 of record OX243826.1, on the reverse strand, counting down.
TAGCTGTAGGCTGTCTTGCTCTACGCTTTCCTCTATGTCATCCCATTCTAATTTCACATTGAATTCATTTGACTTGGCTCCAATTATTCTGTGTGTGACGTTATCAGTGGTTTTGATTTCATATCCATAATCTTTCAGGTTTAATTTCAATTCATGAACCATTTCTCTACATGCAATGTGTCTACCATCATGCAATGTGTCTACCATCATGCAATGTGTCTACCATCATGCAATGTGTCTACCATCATGCAATGTGTCTACCATCATGCAATGTGTCTACCATCATGCAATGTGTCTACCATCATGCAATGTGTCTACCATCATGCAATGTGTCTACCATCATGCAATGTGTTTACCATCATGCAATGTGTCTACCATCATGCAATGTGTCTACCATCATGCAATGTGTTTACCATCATGCAATGTGTCTACCATCATGCAATGTGTCTACCATCATGAATTGCATTTAATAATTCAGGGACCATTGAAGTCAAGGTCAAACTTTTCATTACATTTTTGCATGCTGTAAAATCTACTGTAGTTTTTAACTCTGTGGGAATTAACTGCCTTGGTCGGTTTCATGAAAAATAAATCTTTGATTTTATTTAAGTAATGCATTATGTGTTTTATGCATTTCTTGGGTGTATTTGGTATTCATAATAATTGTTAGATTTCCTGTTTTTGTTGTTGTTTGTTTGCAGGGCTGCTGTGCGGAGTATATTGTGTTCTACAGTCCATCAGGCGTAAAATATGCATTTCATCTGCTGCAGCAATTGGGATTTCTGATCAGCGATGTTAAGGTTACATGCGCTTATTTTAAATTGTAGGTTATTAAATCTTAACCAATAATAATAACAATTTTTAAAATAATAATAATAACAATAATGACAATTAAGGAATGTTTAATTTGTTTAATTTCGTATGTTCAAATGTTACATATAATAATAATAATAATAATTATTATTATTATTTCCTGATGCTTCTACTCAAATGAATGTTTCATAGATGACTCCAACTAAAGAACCTTTGTAAGTGGGGGGAGGCAGAGAAGTTATTTGCATAGGCGTAACTTTCTATTGTGACGGTGGTGTCCAGTCACCACCACTTTTAAAAGTGGTCGTGACAGTCACCACCACTTTTTGGTCCGGCAAATAAATATTTTTTGGCTGTTTAACATAATTATTATATTTGACCTGGATCCCATTGTGATGTTAGTCACGAATAGCCTATAATTTTGTCTATCCGTGACTAACATCGCAATGGCATATAGTTCTAACAACGTCAGACATGCTTTTATGTTTGAAAAATATTTATTCGCCGGACCAAAACGTTGTGGTGACTATCACCACCACTCTAAAAAATTATTATTTGTGACTAACATCGCAATGGCGCCAATGTTGATAGAGGTCTTTGCGACATCTTCACTGTCCTCAGTATATTGACAGTACAGTCTATACCTAACTCATGGCCATAACTGCTAGCATATATACGAAGAGAAAGGAAGGATTCTCTGACCCCTGTCCACTTTAAGCTTGGAGAGGGAACGTGAAACATTTTCGTTTGCCACACACCATTATGGCTTAGAGGCAGTGGCATTTGGTCACACAATCTATTGGAATCATTAGTAGGCATTAGGGGTGTCCAGAAAAATTAAAATTTTGCAGAAAACACCCATACTCGAGTTTTTCCCATGCTGTTATTCATTTGGGGCCTACAGATATTTTTTAAGATTTTCAAAATGTCATCTTAAGGTCCCTCATGGCCCCTGAACTGAGGGACTGATTTTGGTCTAAATCGCACTGTATTTTCTATACGAACAGCTTATAACTAAGCAGATAGGACTTACAGATGCACTATTAGACATCAAGTCAACATAATTTTATAACTGTTGCATAATCAGCATTGCAACAAGTTAAAATGTACCATGTGAGCAACATAAGGGACCGTCCATAAATGACATCACGAAATTTAGGACGATTTTTGACCCCACTCCCCTTAATTGTAACACGTTGTCACAAAATTCATACAATATCTAGTAAGGAAAAAATGGAAGGGAGTTGTGAACAAAGGAATGGTCACCACCACTTTTCAGGGGAAAGTTACGCCCATGGTTATTTGTACATACACATAGTGGGGTCAACAAATAATAATAATAATAATAATAAGGGCCGTTCCAGACTTTAAAAAAATAATAATAAATAATAAATTTAAAAAAATAACATTTGCTTATTATTTAAAGCTGACACTCCACAGTGTGATATATCATCATGTGGTAATTATACCATATATCATGGTATAATTACCATGAATGCCTGATCACAAGTTATTACAGCAGTGGAATTTGTATTATTATTTATTTTATTTGGTGACCGCATATCAGAGCAATCATGCAAATAATTAACTGAAGTCAGAGAAAATAATAAAAGCTGGTTACACAGGGCAACCTAAAAGGGTGGTTGACCCTGCTGACTAGGGTCCCTATGTAGTGTTGGAAGCAAGATAGGGGCTGTTCATATATTACGTACGCACAGAGGTAGGGTCACGGGAGTTAGGCGATTTGTGTACGGGGTGGGGAAATGGTCACGAAAAAAATGTACGTACGCAAAATAAATGTCTAATTATGATGTCGACATTAGCCTATTTATAACTATTATCGTATAGTCGTCCGGTGCTACATTAAAATTATGTTCTGTTCAGATATAACAGTAAACTATAACAGTTAACTAATCAAATTTTAGCTTGCAGATATGTTTAACTCATTCCCGCCGCAATTGTTCCGATACCTATTGGGTTTATCGGGTCACCCGCGACCCGATCCGGCGGGAAAGAGTTAACAAAAATAAATACCGGTAGTAGCCTATGGTAAAATACATGTTTCATAGATGACTCCAACTAAAGAACCTTTGTAAGTGGGGGGGGGGGAGGCAGAGAAGTTATTTGTACATACACATAGTGGGGTCAACAAAATGGGTTGGTGTGTGGGGATTGAAAATACCATTTTTTGCGTACGTAACATATGCATGGCCACATGTCGAAGCAACCAACAAATCAATACAATGCGGATATGCAGCAACAGAAATAGAAGCATACCTTAACTAGTGACTCGGTGGAAACATTGAGTAGAAACCGCAACTATTTAGTGACAGGAAGAAGTGTGATGATGTAGATATAGATGCGAAGTTTGTGTTTAAATAATCGAGTGTTATTTTGGCATTGAAGATATTACGTAGGAAGAGAGTTCTAAAAGTGGGAACCAGAATTCTTCTGCGTCTGTTAATGATGAAAGATTGTTAACTATTATAACCGAACCTAGACTACATTTCATTAAATATATAGTAACTTGTTAATCTATTTTGATAATTAATAAACTGTGAACTAACTGAACTTGAATAACTTTACAAAGCTACCATGATAAATTTAAATTATTTCTATTCCATTGAATGCTTGATTGGCTCAATGTTGCTAGCTGTTCCACTTCCACTGCGCTGTTCAATTGCTTTCCGCTCTTCAGACTGCCAGCACATTTTATAACCCTCTCTCTAATGTCTGTACGTTTGATTTGATATTATTTTAAGTTCAGTTTTGCCTTTCAGCTGGTTGCAATTGGTCCTACAACTGCGAAAGCAATCGTAGCGAACGGTGGAATCGTTTGGGGAACATCGGTTCAACCAAATGCTGAACATCTCCTTCAACTTCTGCTCCTCAGCCAAACACAGAAGTCTGCTTCTTCTTAAGACTCGAACCAGCTATAAAAGAATACCAATACCGCATTAGTATTTCAACTAAAGTCTTCTTTTTCATTCGCCGCAATCAAAGCGTATATTAATTAACATATATATATATATAATTTGTAGCAATATATAGAGAAGACGCTACATGGGATTCCTGTCACTAAGCAGTTTTCCTTTCAGATCATTTTGCTAATATGTACATCAATTGCTGACACTGATCTGGCATCCTCATAATTTCGAACTACCTATTAAGGATGACAGAAATTACATTTCTCGAGTACTTTATAGATACTCGACCACTGCCCCTCTTTCTGACTTCCATCCAGTTGATTGACGTATGATTTTTTATGTTTTTTTTCATTGAATTGTTATGATTTTTCTGTATCATTTTTAAATTTGTAATTGGCTGCGGTGTGTCAGCGAGAATCTCAATAAAAACGAATATATATATTGTCTACTTAAGGATCCAAGTTACAACCAATTCGCACACTCTTCATTCTCCGCTTAGCACACAGTGACTTAATTGTCTCTAGTCAGCAGCTGTAGCGGCGACGACATGCACCTCTCATGATTAAGATGATGTGGATAATGATGATAACGAGGGTGGTGGTGATTGTGGCGATGATGGTGTTTTTTGTTAAAATAAGGAATTGAAAACGATGACGATTATGGTGATGAAGAGAAGTAGGCTACTTAGAGGAAGTTGATCTGACGACGATGATAACGATTGAAGTGAGAAGATTGAGGCTGGTAACAGACAACCATGCAGTGTTGAAGTTTTATAGGCCTAGAAAAATGAAGAGAAGAGACTTAAAAGAGTCATCACACATATTAATTTAAATTTAAGTAACATTGTGAACTGTGAGTAGGAATTCAGAGCGTTGAGTTGTCTGTGAATTGTAATTAAACTGTTTCTTTGCAAATAACATGTCGTCGCTGTCTTTCACTTAATCCAGTGGCATCACCTACTAACACGCGCAGTCTGTCATCGTTGTCTGAGATGATAAACGAGAAACTCAATGAAGTACATTTCTCCAGGAGTCACATAGTGGAAAGACGCTGTATGTCGACCCAGCATTTCGTACACGCCTTTCATCTGAAATAATTAAAAAACGAATTTTTTTAGAGTAGGCTACGCTAGAGATGACTCTCTGAAGAAATTCGAGAAGGATAAAATGAAACAGAAATGGAAGATAGGCTAATATATATAGCTCGACAAAATCAAGCAGCTAATAATGAAATCATCATTCACTTGCGAGAAAGAACAAAAAGACAGTTTTTGTGAACGTATGGTTTAATTTATATTGCCCCTCTTCCAAAGTTTATAAGTATACAGCAGAAGAGAAGATCGGTGGCGCTGCAGATGAGTCGTAGCTAGGCTATTTAATTGATCGACTACTTATTTCTACATCTTTTCTATCCAGAGGTTTTCTGTTTGATTATCAATGATATTGCATTAAGATTACAAGACACTGAAAGTGACCGTCACCATTGCAAGGACTCCAAGCCTAATCATGAATTTGTATATTAATAAATGTAAATTATTATACATCAACAGCCATGCAGATCAATTCTTAGAATTCTAACTACCCGCGCCACTATATGTGGCGAATAATATCAATATTATTATTATTAATAATAATAATATTATTATTATTGTGTGAGTTTATCTGCCATCTTTTTTCTTCTTTTTATTTCTGTCTTTCAGATTATTAATATTATTATTATTGACTTTTATATAGCGCTCCCAGTCCAACAACGGCTAAATAAGACAGTTTTTAAGTGAGAAAGAAACATAGTGGCGTGACCTCTAGGCACCTGGCGAAGTGCAACAGGGAGCCCATTCCAGGTTCTGGGGCCAGCCACTGAGAAAGAGTGCCGCTGCATAGCAGTCGAGAACGAGCTAGGGGTCAAGACAGTTTTTTGGATGATATGAACCAAAGAACGCTCCTCCCGATCGAGGGAGAGCCGTGCACTTGTCTCGAACACCACATGCACTGCAGCCTCGATGTGGCAATTAAAGGACGGATCAGATGGTCGATTTATCCCTAATCAGAAGTACTCGCCACCGACCCTCGCCGAATTCAGAACGCCGTCGGTTTCAGCAGATTAATGTTTCTTCTGCTGAAACCGACGGCGCATCATTCGATTGGCAGTTGATATCATCCAATCTGAATTTTTGAAACACAGAAGAAGAAGAAGAGGAAGAGGAGGAGGGCCTTTGTGTTTTTCTCTGCCTCTCTCGGGATGTACATTATATATTGTATTATGGCATTTCCTTATTTACCAAAGTATCTTCAAACTATTGCTAAATAATTAGGGAAATATTAAAAGAAATTATTCATGCTTTCTGGTGACTTACTGTCTCATTCCCAAATGTGGTACCACTGAAATTAATGTAGCGATAATTGTTCAAACTGGGGTCCATCAGAACTCGGAGAGGATTTTGAGAATGGAATCTCAGTTTTCCTTCGCTATCTCGCATATCTTCGGGATAGATACCAAACCCAGCAAGACACGATCCAATATCAACGTCTTCTATTGCGCCATCTCCCTTGCAATGTCTCTGGAACTGTGTGGTATTCTCAAACATCATTGCCACTGCAGTTCGGCTGAGAGCGTATCCCGCTCCACCGGAATGGTATCCTTTGGGAATAATCGTATGAATTGTTTGTCCAATGTATCTTGGCAAAGTGGAATTATACCAGGAAAGGATTTCCAGAAGATTCTCGAAGAAGATATAGACATCGTCATCAGTCTTAAGATACCAGTCTGCTATTGGACCAAACGTTTTATAGCAGTACTTCAGAGCTTCCATCGTTTTTCCAGTCAGATGATTGCGTCCCTCTGGAACATTCAATCCAACGGAATTGGATACATTGCAGATGGCGTGATTCGGACAGTTGGCCGAAGACTTTGCATAGAAGAAAACAGATCGAGGACAACGTTTTGACCAAGTGTTCTGTACAGCTACTCCGCGACTGGACCACTTCTCCGGTGTCGTGAAAATCATACAGATAACTAACAGGAGCATAAATATGGCTACTGTTAGCATACATGTTCTCCTCATAGATAAGCATACTTCTCGATGTTATCATCATCATCATCATCATCATCATCATCATCATCATCGTCATCATCATCGTCATTATCATTTCATTATTGTTATTTTCATTATTAATTATTGTAAAGTCTGGCAAGTCTAACATAATTTTTTATTGAAAGCTTACTATACAAGTTTGACTCAAACATCACTACACATCAAGCAAGCAATCATTCAGTATAAACGAAACCAGCGTAAAGAGGGCTGGGCCTCTGTTTTCAATATGCAAATGCAACTGCATGCTTACATTGCCACGCCTCAGATGTTTAGTCTTAACCCATTTTAGCCCACAGTTCCACTTCTGGAACAAGGGGGATAAAATGTCACGGGTTACGTACTTTGAACTTCCCACCGGAAGTAATGGACAGGAAGTGCTTAGCAATAAACAACACATCAATTGTTGGTGAAACATCATTGAAATTCTTTGTAATTAATCAATTACAATTTTTTTTACTTTTTACATTAATTATTTCCTGTTTCCGTTGGAAATGTCCAGAAGAAGGTAATTATTACAATGTCATTACTTATTTCAAATTTTAATTTCATAACTAATTTCAACGGGAAATACTGTATAGAAATTTGTGTAATACATCGAAATTGTTCAAAAACAATTTTCCTAAGGAATTTAGCAATTTGAACTTTATGTTCCATATGTGGAACTGTGGGAACCAGCAGCACCATGGCTAATTAAAATTTGTATTTTTGCTTTCTGTACTGTATGCAATAAAAACGCTCAATAATATACATACTAACTGCAAATGGAATAATAGTTATGGAAGGGGACATGTGATGTATGTATGTATGTATGTATGTATGTATGTATGTATGTATGTATGTATGTATGTATGTATGTATGTATGTATGTATGTATGTATGTATGTATGACATTGTATGTATGACATTGTATGCATGTATGTATGTATGTATGTATGTATGTATGTATGTATGTATGTATGTATGTATGTATGTATGTATGTATGTATGTATGTATGTATGTATGTATGTATGTATGTATGTATGTATGACATTGTATGTATGTATGTATGTTTGTATGTATGTATTTACATTCATGCACGCATACATAAATACACACATACATACAATGTCATACATACAATGTCATACATACATACATACATACATACATACATACATACATACATACATACATACATACATACATACATACATACATACATACATACATACATACATACATACATACATACATACATACATACATACATACATACATACATACATACATACATACATACATACATACATACATACATACATACATACATACATACATACATACATACATACATACATACATACATACATACATACATACATACATACATACATACATACATACATACATACATGCATACACACATACATACATACATACATGTATACACACATACTACACATATGTATATACAAACATACACAGGTTTACATTCATAAACATAACACATGCAATCATACGTACATAGATTACATACGTACACAGTACACACATATATACATGGATAAATATAATTATACAAATAGAAATACATGCATACTTGCATACATACATACAAACATGCATACATTATTCACACTTTCACAAAACCCACTAGACATGCAAGCTGTGAATTTTTTGCTGTTTAGCTTCACTAGAAACTTCATCAGAACTAAATAAGAAATTATCTTACAACAATGTTCATGTACTTGACATGATCCCACAGTTCCACTTCTGGAACAAACATATTTTGTGCAAATTTCTATGGAAAAAATATAATTAAATTTCACAGAATATTTTTCCTCTTCATTTTGTCACTAAAGCAATAGTGTAAAAGAAAAAAAATTCGGAAAAAAAATTCGGGCTAAAATGGGTTAAGCCTACCAATGATTAAATTAAACAGAAAATGAGAGTATTTTAGCCAACTCCTAAGTCCGATATCAGTCCTACAATCACATTAAGAACATAGATCAATTAAGATTCATAATATAGCTCAGCTAAGAGGAATGCAATGGTAAACCATAATAGTGTAGAAAATGCTGTTGCTGAATGTAACACTGAAATGTGAATCTGGGGCGCAGATTATTAGATAGTCACTGAGTCAGCCACCAGAGGGAAATAGGCTACAGTGCCAACAAAAGCATCAGAATGTCAGTAATGGTATTATGTACTACGTAATATCAATTCAAGCGAAAATGACATCCAGTGTAAGAATCGTGACAAAATATCTGGGGGTTGGACCATTATCCACTTGGAATCGGGGTGTGAAAAACAGACTTTAACATGAAAGACTGGGGTGAAACCCCCAACCCCTGGCAATTCTCACCCTGATGACATCTTTATGTTGCCCTGCAGTAATGGTACTATAGAAGTCTATATTAATAGTAATGGTACTATAGAAGTCTATATTAATAGTATTATCTATATAAATAAATTTGTACTGCACGCAATGTAACACTGAAATGTGACTCTGACAGTCTGCCGCCAGAGGGAAATGCAGTTAGATATCCAATTATCCATGTGCTTGTTAAGTGTCATTTAAAAAACATAATATTATATCAGTTAGCAAACAATGCTCAGTAAGCTGGAAGAGTCACCGTTAGTGGGCACACACACACACACACACACACACACACACACACACACACACACACACACACACACACACACACACACACACACACACACACAGGTGGAGCCAACCAACGGACTCCGTCGACAGCTGATAGATGGCGTGGATGGATGTTCAAACGACAACAGCTGATCGGTGGGTCGGTCTGTGGGTCGGTCTGTGGGTCGGTCTGTGGGTCAGTGGGTGGGTCGGTGGGTAAGTGGGTCGGTGGGTGGGTTGGTGTGTGGGTCGGTGGGTAAGTCGGTGGGTGGGTCGGTGGGTAAGTGGGTCGGTGGGTGGGTTGGTGTGTGGGTCGGTGGGTAAGTCGGTGGGTGGGTCGGTGGGTAAGTGGGTCGGTGGGTGGGTTGGTGTGTGGGTCGGTGGGTAAGTCGGTGGGTGGGTTGGTGTGTGGGTCGGTGGGTAAGTCGGTGGGTGGGTTGGTGTGTGGGTCGGTGGGTAAGTCGGTGGGTGGGTTGGTGTGTGGGTCGGTGGGTAAGTCGGTGGGTGGGTCGGTGGGTGGGTTGGTGTGTGGGTCGGTGGGTAAGTCGGTCTGTGGGTCGGTGGGTGGGTCAGAGGGTAAGTCGGTCGGTGGGTGGGTCGGTGGGTGGGTAAGTCGGTGGGTGGGTCGGTGGGTGGGTGGGTAAGTCGGTCGGTGGGTGGGTCGGAGGGTAAGTCGGTGGGTGGGTGGGTCGGTGGGTGGGTGGGTAAGTCGGTGGGTGGGTCGGTGGGTGGGTAAGTCGGTCGGTGGGTGGGTCGGTGGGTAAGTCGGTCGGTGGGTCGGTCGGTGGGTGGGTCGGAGGGTAAGTCGGTGGGTGGGTCGGTAAGTCGGTCGGTGGGTGGGTCGGTGGGTGGGTAAGTCGGTCGGTGGGTGGGTCGGTGGGTGGGTAAGTCGGTGGGTGGGTGGGTCGGTGGGTGGGTGGGTCGGTGGGTCGCGTCGGTCGGTCGGTGGGTCGGTCGGTGGGTGGGTCGGAGGGTAAGTCGGTGGGTGGGTCGGTCGGTGGGTAAGTCGGTCGGTGGGTGGGTCGGTGGGTGGGTAAGTCGGTGGGTGGGTGGGTGGGTGGGTCGGTCGGTGGGTCGCGTCGGTCGGTCGGTGGGTCGGTCGGTGGGTGGGTCGGAGGGTAAGTCGGTGGGTGGGTCGGTGGGTAAGTCGGTCGGTGGGTGGGTCGGTGGGTGGGTAAGTCGGTGGGTGGGTGGGTGGGTGGGTGGGTCGGTCGGTGGGTCGCGTCGGTCGGTCGGTGGGTGGGTCGGTCGGATGTCAATAATTACGATCAGCACTAATTGATGCGTCTCTCGATCCTCACCTGTCTTAGTCAGATTTCGATCGGTTTTCACGATCAGTTGGTTTCGCCATCTCCAGAGTTTATCTCTCTCTGAAATAAATGGACTTCTTATTGCAAAGATTCATTATGAACAATGTATTGTACTGATAACTCAAGAACAAACTACTTCCGTCCAGCACTCAACATCTTCAACCTGACGGATGGTATTGCTACCTTATCGGGCAGTCTCTAGTCATACACTAGGGATTGTATTGTATCCATAAATTTATATAGCGCCTCCCTCAGTGCACATCAATCAGAGGTGCTCCCAGATCAAGAGAGCAAAAAGTGGTCTTGAGAGTCGGAAGAGATCGTGCCAATCAAAGGAGCGGGCGAAGAGAGGTGGCCGAGATCGGCAGGTCGCATGAGGTCTCACATACTTGGGGAGCTTGACCAGTACAAGACCGGCAAATTAATGTCAGAACTTTGAGTTGTACCCGAGCAGAGGCGGATACAGAACCTTTGGACGGGGAGGCCAACAATTCTTGGCCTTGGGTGTGGAAAACAACTTTCGTATCCGCCAAAAAAGTTGATGACTTTTTTTAGTCATCCAGTCCAAATGTCCTCAATATACATTGTTTGAAAGCTTGTTGAAACCAAAATGGGGGGCCACGATACATGGGCAGTTCTAAATGGAGGGGCATGGCCGGATTGCCTCCCCCCCCATGGATCCGCCCTTGTACCCGAGCAATAAGGGGAAACTAGTGAAGGTGGCCAGACATAAAAGCAGAGATGTGTGATGAGCGAGGAAGTAGGCCGGGCTATATATTATATAGTCTGGCCGCAGCATTTAGGACAGACTGCAGAGGGGAAAGACGACCTTTTGGAAGGCCAACCAATAGGGAGTTACAATAGTCGATTCGGGAACAGACAAACTTGGCATGAACAACTGAGATAAAGACAGAGGAGGAGACGGAGCGACGGATTGCTTTAAGCTGCCCAAGATGAAAGTAGGAATGTGAGCGAGTGAGGTTGGCAATGTGTGGAGGGATGGGCGCCTGGTAAAGGCAGTCACTACTTTACTATAGCTATTAGTACATTTATAACATTATTTGTTTGTAAGTGCACTTGCACTTGCTATAGCGCCCAGTCAAGGTGTTTATACTCAGAAGCGCTCCCGTCTACAGCGCGGACACTGCATCGGAGTTTCACGCCAAAGCACAGCAATTGGGAGTGAAGGACTTGCCCAAGGTCCCTACACGAAGGCTTGAGGTGGATTCGAACTTGCAGCCCTCCAGCTGCATGGCAACGAACATACCCACTACACCATGCACCGTACCCCATTGTACTAGACCTACCGGTATGCGTTGTTATGACAACGCATTATTATTACTATACATTATTGTTACTAGACATAGCTATTGCTTCGGTTATGTCTACCTACACGCCTCACAGGCTGACACACACATGTTGTCGCATGTTAACTTTTGTGTCGGTTTGCGGTGTGTCAAGTTTTGTGAAACCGCTTCTTATTAAACGGGTATACAATTATAAGCTTAGGCCTACATCATCAGATTGAAAGCACTTATGAAGGAAGAAGTAACTGGGTTGCAAATGGATTGGAAGGGCGGCCGACGCGGATGCTAGAGCCAACACATTGTGCTTGGTGACCAATGGTGACCGTGACTCTTTCTTCTTTTCCTTCCGGCTAGGATTAATCCCTCGCTGAGGAGGGGTCAGCCACTCGGATTCTTTGTCTCCATGTTGTTCTGTCTCCAGCGTCTTCCTTTTTCAGATGAAGAAGCTCCATGTCCTGCTTAATCATGTCACTCCATCTCTTCTTCTGCCGCCCACGGCTGCGGCGTCCTTGTACTTCTGCACGCATGATTCTTTTGATGCTGCCGCCCTCATCCGATCGCTCCACATGCCCATACCACCGTAATCTGGCTTCTCGAATTTTGTCAGTTATACAGGCTACTCCAACTGCTTTTCGTATGTTCTCGTTTCTTCTCTTGTCTTTCAAGGATGCTCCAAGTATCCAACGTAGCATCCTCATTTCTGTTCTCTCCAGCAGCTCTTCCTCTCTCCTCCTCAACGTCCAGGCCTCTGCTCCGTAGATCATCACCGGTCTTATCATTGTAATTGTAGGTGACCGTGACTGCGAAGTTATAAATAAATTAAATGTAAATTTCTTAATTAAGGAAACACTGGGTTTTGTTCGGAGCAAGCCGATTAAGCTGGAGGTCGTAGATAGGCCTATTGCAAATAATTAGTTGACAGATGCTTAATAGTGTAGAGAACGGGGGCTGGGCGAAGACCCAGGATGACCAGTACCAACCCCTGTCGTCAGGTACCCTTGCAGTCCGCGGAGTCCACTTTAGCGGTAGACTAAAGATTAGCCGACTAGGCTTGAACACGTTTTATTGAAGAATCACAGTTTATTGAAGAATCACAGATTTCACAGCACGATTTATGTAGCGCCACGATCAGAGAACAGTAATTGATATAGCGCCCAGATTCGGAAAGTCAGTTGCAGCAGAAAGTGAAATGTCAGACAGCAACAACAGATCGGAGTGTCAGTAGCGGCAGCTTCTGCAGCGCAAGAGTCCGCGCGTCGTAGCAGCTTTGTCCGTCAGCTAGGTTACGGTAGTCAGGCACCGAACCCCAGTCCCGTGAAGGAATACCCGAAGAGGCCGAGTTCAAAGCTCGAGGCTCAGGTTCAGGTTTTACTCCCTTCACAATAGTATCACTCAACGAACGTTTTACCGTCCGTCAAGCCAGATCATTTAGCCTGACTACTACGCGGTTTAGGCGTTCTTCACCAGGCCATTCGTCTGCCCCGAGCAAGCGTACGAGCGGACTTATATACCCTGTATGTGTGCTGAAGATGTAGATGTGCTGAAGATGTAGATGTGCTGAAGATGTAGATGCGCTGAAGATGTAGATGTGCTGAAGATGTAGATGTGGGCTGTAGGCGGCGTAGGCTAGATGCGCTGAAGATGTAGAAGTAGGCTATAGGCGGCGTAGGCTAGATGCGCTGAAGATGTAGATGTAGGCTATAGGCTAGGTATGCTGAGCAAGTAGATGTGCTGAAGATGTAGATGTGCTGAAGATGTAGATGTGCTGAAGATGTAGATGTGCTGAAGATGTAGATGTGCTGAAGATGTAGATGTGCTGAAGATGTAGATGTGCTGAAGATGTAGATGTGCTGAAGATGTAGATGGGCTGAAGATGTAGATGTGCTGAAGATGTAGATGTGCTGAAGATGTAGATGTGCTGAAGATGTAGATGTGCTGAAGATGTAGATAGGCTGAAGGTATAGGTGCAGGCAGAGATACAGAGCAGGGCAGACACACATACAGACACCCATACAGTGCAAAATCTCTACACGGCTCCCCCACAAACAGTCCCCAATTCCACTTTGGGGAGACAGGAGCAAGGCACTGTCCCCAAAATTGACTAAGCATCGGTCTACTGCAATGTCAATAATGCGCGGTCAAAGTTCAATGCACGAAATATTGTTCAGTTCAATACGAATGTTCAAATAATGTGCTACAATCCGATTCATGTACAAAATTAAACTACTGTTCGTAGCAGGACAATCGTCGTTCAATAAGAAATCGAATCCGAAAATAAAGTGCCATCGCACACAGAAAGTCACTTGTAAAACTAATCGTCCGTAAGCATCGACATAATTAATTCACATAGCAAAACGTTTCACATGGAAAGTCCTTCACACAATAAGTCATTAGGTCATTATGCACGACAAAGTTTCGAACGCCGTCCATATTCACCTTTGAAAGTTTCTCCAACAGAATTGTTCCGGCAGAGTTCCGTGAATTCCGTTCCGCAGTTGTGCGCGTGGATTCGAGCGCAGACGAGGAACTTGCGCGCTGACTTGCGCGCACGTAGAAAGACCTTGCGCGCCGACTCGCGCGCACGTAGAAGAACCTTGCGCGCTGACTTGCGCGCACGTAGAAGAACCTTGCGCGCAGACTTGCGCGCACGTAGAAGAAGAAGAGGAACGCCTGCGGACGTAGACTCGTGCGCCGACAAGGATTCTTGTGCGCACCGACGAAGAAGACTTGCGCCGTCCGCCTCGAGATCCTCACTGGAAACGGACTGGTCGGCGAGGATTGCGACGAGGTCGGCCCGAACCGGTCGTAATTCCGTCCGGGTCTCCCTCGTAGACATCTCTTCCTTGCGCCTTCTTATCCAGCGTCCTGTCTCGTGGCCGATCGACGGCAAAAGCTGTCGTGCCGCCGTTAGCTTCATCGGGTGTGGCAGACGATTCCGTTGTAGGTGAACGCTTCCAACGGTGACGTGGCCGACGGCTTGGAGGAGCTGTGGCTTCGTCTGATGCCTCGATAGCTGGTTCATCGGTCATCCTGGTAGCTGGCTCACTCCACTGTCCCTTTGTCCGCCCATAGCAGTGGCGAAGTTTGTCAACGTGAGACACGAAGGGCTTAGCCTTCGGCGACCTTTGGAGGAGATAGTTGACCGGACCGCACGCTCTCTGTATCATGTAGGGACCCGTGAAATTACGCTGGAATTTTGGGCTACGACCCACAAACTTCCGTGGACTGAAGTAGTAAACCCAATCGCCTTCTTCGAATCTTGCCGGCCGTACTCGCAAGTCGTAACTGTGCTTGCGCTTCTCAGCGTTCCTTTTAAGGCTATGAGCCTTCTCAAATCTTTCGGACAGTTCAGCCACGTAAAACAGACCAGCGGGTCTCTCTCGAATCAGTCGAACAAAATCAGATCGATATCCTCCGGGATCAAAGAGCACAAGTCCACGATTCAAAATCAGCCTACATGTAGACAGACCGTTCCTATTCACATGAGCGAGACCAATCGTTCTCTGGAGACATCCATATCGCAAGTCAAGAGTTCTAAGCCACCCAGCATGAGAAAGGGCATCAACGAAGGCATCGGTTCTAGGAAAAGGATAGGAATCCTTCCCTGTCAGATTAGGCCGAACAGATTTGCCGTAACCATTACGAGACCGTAAAGATCTATCTATCTCCTTGGCGAGCACCACATTCGCAGAACATTCACCAAGAGCAGGTTCCACAACACCAGTCGACAACATTTGATCCAGTTCTGCATCAATGGCGGCCTGATACGGAAGCGGCTGCCTCCTCAAGGGTTGTCTCGCAGGACGATAGTCTCCGGTGTCAATCCTGTGCTGAGAGATCGTGGTCCTCCCTAGGTCATGGTCCGTGGTCGAGAAAATCCCTTCGTACTTGACCAACAACTCCTTCAGTCTCTCCTTTGTTTCTACCGGAACATCCTCAGAAATCTCCTCCATCAACTTTCCCACTAAGTGTGTTCCACCGGAAGGATCCGTCTGTTTTTCCTTTTCCTTCCTTACCTCGACCTCCACAGGGTGTAAGTCACCCAACATTTGATCGACAGTCAACATAGCAGGATATTCATTCAAGTTTACAACTCTAATGCACGCCGTATCAGTATTATCGTCCAGCACAACTCTTGCCACATGCAAACCGGGTTGGATTTCCTTAGATTCGGTCATCCACGCCTGGGCAGAGGTAGTCAAATCCCGATATTGCGTCTTACAAGAAACATCGCTCTGGGATCGAGGAAGAACTGTTGTCTCCTCTGCGACCATAACCCGGCGACACCAAAGCGAGCCATTACCCTTAACCAGAGGAATGCGGCGCCGACCAATGAAGAGTGCGCCCTGACCAAAACCCAAGCGACAACGATGCTGCCTCAACCAGTCCATCCCAAGCATTGGTTCGCCTATCTGGTCAGAGACAAGAAAACCCGTATCAATAGAGAACCCTCTGGAAATCTTAATCGGAACATCAATCTGACCCAAGACTCTAATCTGCGTTCCATTAGCAGCCAAAAGAATGCGGTTACTAGGCTGAAGCGGCAGACCATCAACATCAGCAGAGGGAACCAGGCTTACCTCCGACCCAGTGTCCACTAGGCATGTTCTTTGCTGTCCGTTGATCGTTCCACGGATGTAGATCGCGTTGTTCGTTACGCCCGTTGCTCTGTCTCTCGTCGTGTGGTTGGTGACGGTCGTCCCATTCTGCTCCGACGTCGGTGGGTCCGAGGTGGCTGCGTCATCACGGCGGTCGAAGGACTGCTGACGCTGGCGGCACCGGCGAGCCACGTGACCGACCCGTCCACAGTTGAAGCAGGTTATCCCGCGCCCGGGACTACCTGGTGCGTTCTTTTGCGAAGGAGGAGGAGGAGTAAGAACGGTAGATGGAACCGTCCGTGGAACAGCCGGTTCGGCGTTGAAACTCGTGCGATACGAGCCTCGAATCTCGTCCAGCTGTCGGCAGATTCTTCCTTCCATGTCCTGTTGCCACTTACGCTGCGCCGCGAAGAAGCTGTCCAATTGAGACTGGAGCTGTCCACCGGCGTCGACTTCCTGAGACCCTCGCACTCGATTGGCTGGTCTCCGACGATCGTCCAAGTCCGCCGTTTGCTGATACGCGGCGAGGCGTAGAGCCGTTCGATACGCCTCGTCGATGGTCTTAGGTTCGCGTTCTCTCACCTTGAGAGACAACTCCCGGTCGCGGATTGCTTCGAGGAAGGCGTCCTTCGCAAGAATTTCCGTCGTTTCGCTGGACGGCACCGGGTAAGCAAGGACGACGAGTCTCCGGATGTCGTGAAGCAGATCGCCAAGAGTCTCATCGGCTCTCTGTCGGCGGTAGTAGAGCTGCGCTCGGAAGGTCTCGGCTTGACCCTCCGCCCCGTAGCGTTGGCGCAGTCTCTCGGCGAGTTGTTCGTACGTGACGTCCGTCCGAGCTCCGAAATCCCACAGCAGCTGCGTTGCTGCCTTCTCCAAGGAACAACGGAGGAAGTCGACTTTATCGGCTGCAGTCCATCGATTGTATTTAGCACAGACGTCGAACTGTGCCAGGAACGATTCGAGAGATCCTGTTCCGTCGAATTTTCCGGGCTTCATGGGAATCCGCTTCTGACCCAACGCAGCGCAGAGACTCTCGACCAACACGGGGTCGACCAACGCGCACTTCGGTTCTTGTTTCGTCTTCTTCCTCGGAGATTTCGCTGAGGACGGAGTCGGATCATCAAAGTCGATGATTCCCAGAAGATTGCCTGACTCTGACTCGCGCTCGTCAAAGTCCACCATTGCTGCTTTCGATGTGGGCGTGCAGAAGAACACCTCATCAGCGACACTCAGCACCGTATAGGAAGTCGTTTTCCTACCCTCAGGAACGTCCATTCTGTGCAGCGACGAAATCTGTTGTCTTTTCACAACCAGTTTGAAGCAGTCCCACAAATTTTCCAGTCACACCCCACTTCTGGTACCAGTTTGTGGAGAACGGGGGCTGGGCGAAGACCCAGGATGACCAGTACCAACCCCTGTCGTCAGGTACCCTTGCAGTCCGCGGAGTCCACTTTAGCGGTAGACTAAAGATTAGCCGACTAGGCTTGAACACGTTTTATTGAAGAATCACAGTTTATTGAAGAATCACAGATTTCACAGCACGATTTATGTAGCGCCACGATCAGAGAACAGTAATTGATATAGCGCCCAGATTCGGAAAGTCAGTTGCAGCAGAAAGTGAAATGTCAGACAGCAACAACAGATCGGAGTGTCAGTAGCGGCAGCTTCTGCAGCGCAAGAGTCCGCGCGTCGTAGCAGCTTTGTCCGTCAGCTAGGTTACGGTAGTCAGGCACCGAACCCCAGTCCCGTGAAGGAATACCCGAAGAGGCCGAGTTCAAAGCTCGAGGCTCAGGTTCAGGTTTTACTCCCTTCACAATAGTATCACTCAACGAACGTTTTACCGTCCGTCAAGCCAGATCATTTAGCCTGACTACTACGCGGTTTAGGCGTTCTTCACCAGGCCATTCGTCTGCCCCGAGCAAGCGTACGAGCGGACTTATATACCCTGTATGTGTGCTGAAGATGTAGATGTGCTGAAGATGTAGATGTGCTGAAGATGTAGATGCGCTGAAGATGTAGATGTGCTGAAGATGTAGATGTGGGCTGTAGGCGGCGTAGGCTAGATGCGCTGAAGATGTAGAAGTAGGCTATAGGCGGCGTAGGCTAGATGCGCTGAAGATGTAGATGTAGGCTATAGGCTAGGTATGCTGAGCAAGTAGATGTGCTGAAGATGTAGATGTGCTGAAGATGTAGATGTGCTGAAGATGTAGATGTGCTGAAGATGTAGATGTGCTGAAGATGTAGATGTGCTGAAGATGTAGATGTGCTGAAGATGTAGATGTGCTGAAGATGTAGATGGGCTGAAGATGTAGATGTGCTGAAGATGTAGATGTGCTGAAGATGTAGATGTGCTGAAGATGTAGATGTGCTGAAGATGTAGATAGGCTGAAGGTATAGGTGCAGGCAGAGATACAGAGCAGGGCAGACACACATACAGACACCCATACAGTGCAAAATCTCTACAATAGGTAACGGTTAAATGGTCTATGGCCCTACGGTGTGTAGGTAGGCGAGGAGAGAACGGCAGCCTACCTATATTTAACGAATTACAATAAGAATAGTGACTCGACCTATAGATGATGAGAATATTGAGAAGTCGACGAAGAAGCGTTACTAGTAGCCTATTCACCCAACGATAAAAATCAAGCACCTAACATTGTGTCAATTGGCCAAAGAGATGCGGGAGGGAAGGGATAACTGAAAATAGACAAGATGATTGATTAAAATGTGGGTATACAATCAGAAAAGGCAGGCTCGTTCATTGACGACTGCCCGTTAATTCTAAATTAGAACAAAAGGCATCAAAAGAATTTAATGCTCACCCAAATGCGACATCATGATGATGTAAGGGACAATCAGACAAGCTGCACATAAGAGCCAAGTGCATTCTGCGAAACACATGCAAACGATTATAAATTAATTCAACAGCGCAACGAATTACGAAATGCAATATAGAACTAAAATTGAACTTCTAAGTTCAGAAGTGATAGATCTGGAAGAGCGTCTAACTATATACCGTCGTTCAGTTTGATAGGGCCTACAAGCCCTACATGATTCTAGTAATCGGAGAGACCATGCATGCACAGCCTGTGGTAGCATGCATAATGCATTGCAAGTTCTGTCAGAGAATGCGACTCTATTTCATGGCATTCAGTGACATAATTATTGAATCCAGCGTACATCGACAAATTCGACCTTCTATAATCATTCTGATCGAAGTTAAGCAATCACTTGGCGACCCGCAGTAGCCTAGTATGCGCGGACTTCTCATCAAATGGCAACAATTCATCAAGGAATAACTCGTTAAAGAACGATTCATCATTCATGATTCATCAACAGCCTTTTAATCAAGGGCTCTAGGCTACTCATCAAGGAACGATTTATCAAGGATTATACATCGAACATAGAACAGGTCTCTTGATTCGGTCCGATTTGTTTGTCAGTCACATCCAATCAAATGTTTAAGTACAATAAAGATGTTTATTTACAATAAAAGATTGTGCTATTTAAATTCTCACACCTAAGTAATCGAATTAAAGGGCGATATAATCCAACTTCTAGTTTGCCGAGAATCATTTTAATTGATCCAGCTTCTGTTCAGGCAAGAATTTGTTCGATAAATCAATCCCGCTTCTGTTTCGTCAGCAAATATTTTTCATTGAAAATTATTGTTCATCAATCCAGCTTAAATTTCAGCAGAATGACTGCACTAACTCTAAAACTAACCCTAACCTACCCTCACGACGCCTAACCTGCCCTAACCGACCCTCACGCGATAAATCCCGCTTCTATTTTTGGGTCGTAAAACAGACAAGAACTATTTTTACTGTTGCTACTTGCGTAGATTACTTACTTACTGAGCGCTTTGCATGTTGGGATTCTTATATATGTTGCGATGTCATCGGTAGGCCGTTGCGCTCTAATTTATTGCATTCGTTGGCAGCCATATTTTTCGAGTACGGGCACGCAGTGCGCGTGTTTGCCACCAAAATAAGAAGTGAATATTAAAAAATACTAACTTGAGCCGCGTAGCTTCTGCGTGAAAATCATCTGCTCTGTATTCTTATTATACCGGTTTTCAAAGATGAGTTAGTTTATGTATTATACGAAACTCATTCGTAATAATTCTCAGTGAAAATCATAATTTTATTACACCAATACAACGTTTCAGCTGGGATAATATAATAACTTTGTTTTGAAGCAGAAACCTGTCAGCCAATCAGATACCGTATTTCTGACGCGTCATAGGTGACGTCTATCCGCGTCAATAATAATTTTCGGTACTCAGCCACAGTATAAATGTTATTTATTTATACTGTGATTCAGCTACGAATAGGTATAGCCACATATAGTATATTATGTGGTATAGCGCTTGTTGTTTAAATCGCCGGGAATCCTGGGATATCGCGGTAGACAGCAATGGTAGCCTACTCAGTGAGGACTCGATCTCTATTGGGTTCTCAGAAGGATATACCCAGTGATACCGCTCCTTGGCTTTTTTCCCAAGATCTTGGCTTTTTCAACCGTATCTTGGGATCTTGGCATTTTTTCAAAGGACCTTGGCTTTTTTACTTGGCTTTTTTTCTGCCCACTAAATAACAATATTCTTAGCAATAATCCACTAAATAACAATAATTTAAGCAATAATCCACTAAATAACAATAATCTTAGCAGTAATATAACTATGACTATCTACTGACTAGTATTTATACGACTTAGGCTATTATTATTCTCTGAGTCTGAACTGTTTGCTCTCTGTATATTCGTTATTATGTGACGTCACGTGCAATTTCGCGAGATTCCGCGCAATATCGAAAATAACCTGATATTGACAAATAATCAGTTGATCGCAGATACTTATATTAATAACAATAGACATTAATCTTAGAAATGCAAACAAGTCAACTTCAATGGCTTACAAGATCACACAAAAGCCCAAAAACATTTATGAACTCAAGAAAACAACAACTTAAGTGAATATGACGTTTTTCTCTCTCAAAACTAGCGCACTATGTTCCAAAATGTTGTTTGCACATTACAAAATCAGTAAACGTAACTAACAATTTAACATACATAACTTCATAAACATCACAATTTATCGGATAAAACAGTTTTTATTGAAATAAAATAGGTGACATAGTCCATAATAATTAACTTGGCTTTTCTTGGCTTTTTTTAAGACCCCATCTTGGCTTTTCTTAAATTTTGGAGCGGTATCACTGGATATACCGTAGGGATTATAGGACCTAGCCTTCACTGTGCCCGGGGAAAAGAGATCCATTTGGCAAATAAAAAAGACATAGACATAGGCATATTTTTTTATTGATCCCAACAATTCAATTGTACATGATTGTATGCAGCATGCTTAACAAGTATAGACATAATCAGCAATAAGCAAATACTCAAAGTGAAAAGTAGAATAAGAGTGAGGGAACAAATAGGCACACCAAAAGGGACAAGTCCCGCAAAGTAGGGGCCTAATTAACAAAGTGAAGTGTAAAAGTAAAAGCTGAAGGGAGAATTGGAATGCACAGATGTTACTTAACTAAGAATTTTTTAACAAAACAAATTGTGTACACAACTACAGAAAAATTCAGAGAATGAACATGCACCAAAAAAATAGACGAACAATCAATAGACAAACAATCAAAGAAATCAGCATTAGCATGAGTAGGCCTAACCAGTGTTATTTTCGTGAACGAGAACGAAACGAGAACGAAAAAGAATAGGCAATCGTTCACGAGAACGAAAACGAGAACTAGAAAGAATTTGTGAACTAAAACTAAATAAAAACGAAAAAGAATCATCGTGGAACGAAATAAAAACGAAAACGATAATGAAATCCTGAACGAAAACTATAGAAAATCCAAGTACTTTGTTGGAATTTTCGAGTGCAAAGTAGTTGAACGATGCGCATGAATAGGTCATAAATTACTGTCGCCCTACCCCTTCTCGTCTTTCTAGGCCACAAAGAAGCGATTGTTGGAAGGTTGCTCTTTCGACCGTCAATTCATTTTATGACTCGGCTTGCTGGTTCCTCTTTAATTAACCTCAGCCTTTGAAGGTCTATCGTATCTGCCTTATTGGTCCCTCATGCACCACACTTTAATTACATACTTGAATCTTTACCTCCAGGCTTGGATTAATTCCTTTTGGACGAGGGGTCAGATAATTGCACGCTTGAATGGCTCCAGTTTAAATCTGCTATCGCTCTACTAGCCACTGGACTATGTGTGAAAACATAATCACTCACTTAGAACCAAGTGGGAGAGGTTGATTCTTTCCATCTGAACTGTATAATTTTATGGCTTAGTTTCTAATTTCTGTTTACTTAACCTCATTCTTTCCAGTCACTTTGCTCTCCCCCTTATTCACAACACTCACACTTGATTTCCAAAACTGCTGAACATCACTCACATGTTAACCCTTTGGAGGAAATGTGGGGTATGACACAATTGACACATCCAAGAACTATTCTTCTTTACGCTTTTAGCGGAAAACGTGGGTACCAGCTTGGATTATTTTTGTCTACCTTAGTGACTATGAAATACGGACACTACAGCAATTTCAGGTATTTTGAACGAACATACCTTGCATTGAGAAGGCTGAAGATAATGACGACTACAACATTCTATGTCGCACTTGAAATATTGGTTATTCGTGTTTTTGATAACATTGGTTGTAAAGTAGATATTGGACGGTGATTAGTTCACCTGCTGGCCATTTTAAAAAGGTTTGAAAAGTTATTTCTTGGTGATAATCGCCAGTTTAGGCCTATCTGCTAATTGGTCATACAAGAATAGTTTAATTCACAATTAATGTTTTCTATTGATATCGAATTAATATTGTCGTTTTGATATCTTGCAACAAAAACATGTAAGCCTAATGGGGCATGTCATACCCCACCTCACCACAAACGTTCCAATGCTTCACTTCACCTTCAAACGGTTAATTTCGTGAACGAAAACGAAACGAAAAAGATTAGTCATTAGTTCACGAAAACGAAAACGAAAACTAAAATGATTTTACGAATAAAAACTAAACTAAAACTAAAATGATTACCAAAAGCAAAACTAAAACTAAAACTAAACTGAAATGATTTGATGAAGAACTAAATAAAAACTAAAATAGAAATGATTTTCTGAACTAAAATAACACTGGGCCTAACCCCTCATGCCATTAACAGAAAACATTATGTAATGTATGCACACGTAAGAGGTGTTTGAAGTTAGTAGAATTACGAATGACTATCGGAAGTTTGTTCCATAAAACAGGGCCTTGGAATTTAATGGAGAATTTCCGAACATTTGTTTTTGCAAAAATAATAGGCTACTGAATTCTCTGTTAGGCTACCTCGATAGTCAGTCCAGGATGCAGTGCATGAGAGAAGTAAGAAGCAAAGGAAGAAGGGAGGAGGTTGTTGGTATATTGGTACATAAATTGAAAGTAAGTAAGTAAGTACGTAAGTAAGTATATTCTTTAATGTACCAGCTGCAAAAACGCACTCTGGTTTACAAACGCACAAAAAACGACACATAAAAACAAATACAAGACAAAACTGGCAGCCATCAACGGCGCCCACTCATATAGCTCAAGCCTATTTATTGATGGTAAAGTCACAAGGGCAAAACTCCGCTCGAGAAGCACAAGTCACCATCGTCGAACTCCTACGCGTTGGCTACACGGAAAGTCCAGTTGATAGTTTCTCGTACAGATGATGGTAGTTCGACAGCATTTTCAGTGTCTACAACTACAAGGTCTGCGGATTTGCTTAGCTGGATCGGAGTAACGGTAAGCGGACGGACAATAAACAACTTGAGATACGCGGACGATATCGTACTCGTCGCTACATCAAAGGAAGCGCTCCAGCAACTAATGGACAGAGTGAATGAAACATCTAAGAAATATGTATGTATGTATGTATGTATGTATGTATGTATGTATGTATGTATGTATGTATGTATGTATGTATGTATGTATGTATGTATGTATGTATGTATGTATGTATGTATGTATGTATGTATGTATGTATGTATGTATGTATGTATGTATGTATGTATGTATATATATATGTATGTATGTATGTATGTATTCATGCAGTATGTATGTATGAATATATATATACAGGGTGCGCCAAAAAAAATACCCCCCCCTCCCCTATGTTTTTTGCCAATATCTTGGCCAAAAGTAAAAAAATCCCATTAAATTTTGCAGTCTTATAGACAATTCATATTTACACATGATGGCCAGATTTCATCAAAATATTTAGAACAGAACAAAAGTTATGCCACTTTTAGGGAGGTCACCCAGCGTTTAAACGCAACAAAAACGAGGTTTTTTGATAAAATCTTAACCGGAAGTAAACATTTCGAAATGAAATTTTACAGGCTTATAGACAATTCATATCTACACATGATAGCCAAATTTCATCAAAATATTTCAAACGGAACAAAAATTATACCACTTTTACGGAAGCCACCCACAGTTTTTGACGATTCAAAAACGTAACGCAACAAAAAGTAACAAAAACGTGATTTTATTAAAGCCCAATCTCGACATTTCCCTCACATTCTCGATTGTCTCCGTAGAATGGTATGATTGGCTGGATTATAGAACCAATGGAGCGTCTTATTGAAGTTTGGCCGACACGTTCCACTATGGTCACAGGGATGACCGTGGTACAGTTACATGTATGCCCAAAGGGGTGGGAAGAATCTAGGTCGACTGTACACCAACTTAGCTGACTTGCTGAAGTCCTATTCAGATTAGCTATAGCCTAGGTAGTTTATACCCAAGATCTCCTCACTCACTTGGAAGCGGAATATTTATGTATAGCTCTGGTTCATTGTGAAGAGAATCAATGGCAATGGGCGATATATATATTATATATATATATATATTTTATGTATATATATATATATATATAATTACATATATAGAGTGTATACGCATATGTGTGTAGGCCTATATAAATATGTGTATACGCAGGTATACAGGAACTAGCCAATCTGCCTATAGGACTCCACGCAAGCCAGATAAGCTGGTGGACAGTTGGCCTAGATTATGCCCGGGGACTATAGCTATACCAATACCAACGGTCAGTAGAATGACTCTAATACCTATACCTGTCAGCCAAACAATTGAGCAGCAGATGAGCATGGTCATTGCAGTAAACACGCCATTGAATTCATTGTGGCGTGAAAGGCTTGAACAATGCTAGTGTATGCTCATTATCATAGCAATAGGTACCACTTTCTTATTTGGAGGGATTCCAGTTTCCTTTGCACACAGGCAGCTTCAATTGGAATAGGCCCCATGCCTATCTAATGCAACGTAATGTAAATATGTAACGTAATACAAACAGCTTCAATACAAACAGCTTCGGTTGACTGTAGGCCTACTGCAAGAATGATACAAGTTTGTCTATGGGCGATTATATAAATGTATATATAAATGTACATGTATAATAATAATAACATGTATAATAATAATAACAATGACAATTTCTATGGCGCCGTAACGCAGCCATGCCGTTACAAGGGCGCCTTGACAGCGACAAAATACACATTCAGAGACAAGCGATCATTGACGAACTCTATAGATATATAGTTATACATTATACAATACATAGTCTTAGTTGAAAATATAATTATACTGAGTGTCTCTGATTAGTTTGTACTGTGAGAGGCGGTTGTAGGACATTTCCCCCTCCGGACAATTCCCCCTGTGCATACACATACATGAATGCATGCATACATACATACAAACATACTTACATACATACATACAAACAAACATACATACAAACATACATACAAACATACACACAATCGATTTATGCAAATATGTATGTATATATATGTACGTATATATGTATATATATGTAGGTATGCATGTTTGTGTGTATGTATGTATGCATGTATGTATGTATGTATGTATGTATGTATGTATGTATGTTTGTATGTATGTATGTTTGTATGCATGTATGTATGTATGTATATGCATGTATGTATGTATGTATGTATGTATGTATGTATGTATGTATGTATGTATGTATGTATGTAGATTCTATGTATGTATGTATGTATGTATGTATGTATGTATGTATGTATGTATGTATGTATGTATGTATGTATGATTGTATATGCATGTATGTTTGTGTGTATGTTTACGTATACAGGGGGAATGTCCTAGGGTGGGTGGGGGAAATGTCCGGGGGGAATTGTCCGGTGGGGGTGGGAAATGTCCGGGGGGAATTGTCCGGTCGCCGTGAGAGGCGCTTTGTAAATGAAAAATAGTATAGGATAGTGTAGTCTAGTGTAGTGTAGTAGGTCTATAGCATATGGCATGGTATAGTATAGGCCTAGTATATACTATATAGGGATATATATAATATGACTAAATTTATATTGCTATGCAACAGATTGCTAAACTTGACCTCGATGCACTTGCAATTGAACTCCACTGTTTTCCTACAAATACACAGGCACTATAGAAATTAAAGAATGAACATAATATTATACATTCTGCACACACCCCATAACCATGGCACACGTTCAGAGTAGGCCTAGTCTAAATAGCCTACAAACATGTAGGCTATACATATAAGTTGGTGTACAGTCGACCTAGATTCTTCCCTCCCCTCCCTTGAGACGGTCATCCCTGGGATCATTAGTGCAATGATATGGGAACCTGTCAGTCAAACTTGAATCAGACGGTCATTGCTTAAGCCACGCCCGCATTCCAGATTCTCTCCGAAGAATCTGGAATGCGAGATTGGGCTTTAAGTCTCATCTCAAATAACTGTTGCCAAATGAACTTGGTAGTGCTTCACAACTTGTGTTCAATGTGCCCACAACCAGTGCCAAAACATCTTTTGAGTCTCTTTGCAAAGTTCTTGATGGACCTCTGATTAATCTGACAGATTCCTTATTTACCAATTTGATTGTCATCTTGCTAAGTGACTTCTCAGTGACGTGCAGCTACGCTGGTACCCTGTTTCTTTTTTAAATAGTAATAATAATGATCATCGGTCAATATCAAGGCTATTTGATAATAATTATTTGAGATGAGACTTAATAAAATCGTGTTTTTGCTGCGTTACATCTTTAAATTGTCAAAAATTGGGGGGTGGCCTCACTAAAAGTGATATAAATTTTGTTCTTTTGGAAATATTTTGATCAAATTTGACCATCATATGCAGATATGAATTGTCTTTAAGCCTGTAAAATTTCATTTCGATATTCTTACTTTTGGCCAAGATATTGGCCAGAATAATTAGATTGGATTTTTATTCCTTTTTGTTGCGTCGCGTTTTTGAATCGTCAAAAAACGGTGGTTGACCTCACTAAAACTGGCATAACTTTTGTTCTGTTCTAAATATTTTGATGAAATCTGGCCATCATGTGTAAATATGAATTGTCTTTAAGACAGTAAAATTTCATCTTAAAATTCTTACTTTTGGTCAAGATATTGGCAAAAATCTTAGGGGGGGTATTTTTTGGGGGCGCACCCTGTATACGCGTACCAGTGGAGGTCGGAGTTAGCGGCGGAGTGTTGTGGGGTGGGTGAGGGTGGGGAGTGTGAGGGTGGGTGGGTGGTGGGAAAATATTTCCCGAAAACCCATATTTCACGGGTGGAATACAGGTCGAGAGGTCGGAGTGCGGTGGGTTGTTTTTGGGTGGGTTTCGGGCGGAAGGTGTGGGTTGGGGTGGAGGTGGGTTCGTGGTTGGGGGAGTGAGGGGTCGGGAGTGTTGAGGGGGGTGTAGGTGGGGTAGAGGGGTTTTGGTGGTGGAGGGTTGGGGTGGATGGGGGGGTGTGGAGGGGTGAGGATGGATGGGTGGGGTGAAGAGGTGGGAAGGAATGGGGAGGGTGAGGAGGGTGGAAGGGTGGGGTGGATAGGTGGGGAGGGGGAGGAATGGGGAGGGTGAGAAGGGTGGAGGGGTGGGGTGGATAGTTGGGGAGGGGGAGGAATGGGGAGGCTGGATGGGTGGGAGGGTGGATGGGTGGGGGGGTGGTGGGAAGAGAGGGGTGGGTGTTGAGGGGTTAGGCTGGAGGGGGTGGGGGGATGGAGGGGTGAGGTGGAGGAGTGGGGGTGGGGGAGGGATGGGGTGGGTCGTGGGGTGTTTTTGGGTGGGTTTGGGGCGCAGAGGTTGGGTGTGGAGGTGGGTTGGGGGTGGGTGTGGGGAGTGGTGAGGGGTTGGGGTGAGTGTGGGGATGGATGAGGTTTGGGGGGGTGGATGGGTTGGGGTGGATGGGTGTGGAGGTGTGGGGGTGGGTATGGAGGGTGGAGAGGTGGGGGAAGGAGAGGAATGGGGAGTGTGGAGGGGTGGGGAGGTTGGAAGGGTGGCGGGTGGGGTGTTGGGCTGGAGGAGTGTGGAGGATGGAGGGGTGGGGTGGAGAATTGGAAGTGGGGGAGGGATGGGGAAGGGGAAGGGTGGGAGGGGTGGGTTTGGAGGGGTTTGGTGGGGGTGGGTGGGGGTGGAAGTGGTGGGGTAGATGGAGTGAGGTGGAGGGGCGGGGTGTTGAGAAGGGGGTTGGGGGAGGAAGTGAGAGTGGACGAGGGGTGTGGTGCGGTTGTGGCCGTGGCGTGTCGAATCCTAATTTTCCCGAGCAACGCCGGGTACCCCAGCTAGTATATATATAACATAGATAGACAGACAAGACAGACAGACAGACAGACAGACAGACAGACAGACAGACAAGACAGACAGACAGACAGACAGACAAGACAGACAGACAGGCAGAAGACTCAATTGGACCTTGGTCCAATTGAGTCTTCTGCCTGTCTGTCACCCGCCACCCTTCCAACCTCCCCACCCCTCCACACTCCCCATTCCTCTCCTCCCCAACCCCGACCAGCTGTTTTAAATACTATACGCATGTAGTATACCTGTCAGCAGGTGATAATTATTATTTTTCATTCAACGTTCGACTTCTCTGAGTTCTCTCTTTCTTTCTCTCTATTCAACACCAGGCCTCACAATTCACTGCCATGCAGCTGTAGGAGTGCAGCTTGTAGGCTACGACGTGGCCCATAATAGGTCTTATATACTCTCTGTCTGTTTCTGTGTCTGTCAGTCTGCCTGCCTGACTGCCTGTCTGTCTGTCTGTCTGTATGTCTGTCCGTCCGTCCGTCTGTCTGTCTGTCTGTCTGTCTGTCTGTCTGTCTGTCTGTCTGTCTGTCTGTCTGTCTAACTGTCTGTCCATCTATCTCTTTCTATGTCTCCTGTACTTTTGTTCTTTACGCTCATTTCACGATAAGATGCATGCTTACAATGCTACATCGTTGAAATGGTTGAAAATATACTTTTATTTGGCCGATCATTTATCGCCCAACGTAGGCCTACATGTGAAGCCTATTCGTGTACCCCTCATTGCTCCCCCACCACACCCCCTCACAGAGACCAAGGACTACAATGAACAAAACGATTGAGCTTCTACTACGGCCACCACCGTATGCCTATGACCTACATAGGCCGCCCATGTCTATTATCATGTACATAATGATTATGCTTATAGATGCTTATTTATTGCTTAACCTATATATTACTAGCTACATACAATGTATATACGAGCTATGCTTATACATGTACATGTATATGGGTGCGCGCTATCTAAGCTTACAGCAGTCATGCAGATGTAAATGGTTGAAAAGCGATTTAGTATTAGGCCAACTGCGATGCACTGATGTATACGTGCATAGTTCTACAGTATAATTATTATCGTGGTTTAGAGACCGAGAGGACAGGTGAACGATATTAAGATGAGCCGATGGATGGAGGGGTGGGTGGGGGTTAATGGATGGATGGGTGGGTGGGGGTTAATGGATGGATGGGTGGGTGGGTAGGTGGGGGTTAATGGATGGATGGGTGGGTGGGTAGGTGGGGGTTAATGGATGGATGGGTGGGTAGGTGGGGGTTAATGGATGGATGGGTGGGTGGGTAGGTGGGGGTTAATGGATGGGTGGGTGTGTGGGTGGGTGGGTGTGTGGGTGGGTGGGTGGGGGTTAATGGATGGATGGATGACATCAACACCGGAGGCTGTTGCTGATCACCGACATGTTTTGTTTTATACACAGCTAACACTTTGACTGTTTATTATTATTTATTATTTATTATGCAGTCGTCGTCGTTGTCTACCCTTCTCCGTCCACCCAATCTCCCCACCTCACCCACCATCTCCCATCTGATCACTAACAAAGTCAAGTAGAGAGCTGTCGACCTGTGAAGTTTTCTACCTCCCTCTCTCTCTATCCCTGTCCATATCCAAGCCTCTCTCTCTCTCTCTGTCTCTGTGCCTCTGTCTATCTGTCTGACACACTCTCTCGGTCTCTGTCTCGCTCTCTCCGCCCTCTCTCTCTCTCTCTGACCTAGATAATCGTACTTTTACTACTGAGCGAGGACACGCTGTGTGCAAACGAAACCTACGTATGTATAGCGTATACCACAATAATACCACATGCAAGTAATATTGAGGGAGATGTGCAACGTCAACAACAGCAGCTAGGCTAACAGAGTCAAAAGTCTACAACTCTACGTAATAACATGGAGTGTGCTTAGGTAGATAAGGATCGTTCACATCATCAGTCAGCCTACTCTTCTTTTTCTTCGTTCGGTTTTCTCTGGCCGTTGATTGATCGATTGATTGATTGATGGATTGATTGATCGATCGATTGATTGATTGATCGATCGATTATTAACATGCATCTGTGTTGTGGTCGACCGAATCGACGGACCAACCACAAGAAAACGAAGGTCAGTGTGGAATAGAATGTATACGTATCGGCTGATTATTATTAGTTACTATATAATACATCTACAGCTGTAGTGCTGTATTGCATTGTATATGTGACTGTGCATTTATAAAGCGCTTCTCTCAGCAAGAGCCTTTCAGAAGCGCTCCCAATGTTTGTGCGACCGCGAGAGACAATGCAGGACTGGAGGCGAGAGAAAGACGAGGAAAGACTACGTTGAAAGGATGACAGAGTAAACTGATAAGAGAGTTACGGTATATATTCCACAGAGCTGTGGCATCTGGATTGAGCCATGCATGTCCGAACGCAAGAAACAAAGAGATCTGGCCTATCAGAGGACCTCATGAAAGGACGCAGCAAAGTGGCAAAGACAGGCGAAGTACAGGCCTGCTTCGGAGCAAGACCCAGTTGAGTCTTGAGGACCAAAGAAAGAACAGAATTAGGTATAGGCTACTCTGGAGTCAAGCATCGTGCCTGCAATGCCACGCATCTATCTCGGACTCGATGAATTAGGGCAGGTGACGAAGAGAAGAGGAGATGATGCTACAGCAGTTAAGTTCAAGTCGAAAGGGAACCCCTGCAGGGCATCCATGCAGTGTCGGCGCCAGACATTTCTTAACCTCGGCACTCTCAGTTTTTGACAAAATTTGTTGCTGTGACCGAAAAGAAGTTTGCCAAAGAGCATTAAGGTCTTAGTGTGTTAGATCATAATTATTATTCTACCGATTGTAATGAATTAGACAGCGACATAAGCAGTGGCGGCGGCAGGGGGTTCGGGGGGCTAAGCCCTCCCCCCCAAAAAAAATTGGCGATCCATTTTTTTCGCCATGTAAAATTAAAAATTTCGACGCTCATCCCCCCAAAAATTTTTAAACCTGATGACTAAAAAATAAATAAAAAGGTCATCAGAAATTTTGGCGGTGAAAATGGAAAATTTTCACAAAATTTCGACCAGCCAGATGACTAAAAAAAGAAAAAGGTCATCAGAAATTTTGGCGGTGAAAATGGAAAATTTTCACAAGATTTCGACCAGATGACTAAAAATAAAAAAAAGGCCATCAGAAATTTTGGCAGTCAAAATGGAACATTTTCCGACGAAAGTTCAGACCCCCTTCCCCCAAAAAAATGAAATCCTGGCGCCGCCACTGGACATAAGTTCAAGGGAATGGCTGGCGACATAAGTTCAAGTGAATGGCTGGCGACATAAGTTCAAGTGAATGGCTGGCGACATAAGTTCAAGTGAATGGCTGGTGACATAAGTTCAAGTGAATGGTTGGTGACATAAGTTCAAGTGAATGGCTGGCGACATAAGTTCAAGGGAATGGCTGGCGACATAAGTTCAAGGGAATGGCTGGCGACATAAGTTCAAGTGAATGGCTGGCGACATAAGTTCATGTGAATGGCTGGCGACATAAGTTCAAGTGAATGGTAAACTATATACCGGGTGGCCCATAAAAAACGTTCCCAAACTTTGTTAATCTGGCAAAGATCTAATTCTAGAGATATAAAATATTAATTTACACCAAAATGTTAAGCAATCATTTCTGTGCACATATGTCACATTTCAAGAGAATACGTTTATTATATCACACTCTGCGGCAAGGTTATGACGTCGTACCTGTTAAAACATTTAGCACAAACCTACGTCATTAAAAACGTTCCCAAACTTTGTTAACATGGCAAGCTGGCAATTAAACAATTTTTAAGATAAACTAAATCATAGTACATCAAACTAATCACAATTCATATTTGTACAACACAGCCAAGTTTTAGCCCAAAATACTCAACCGTTTGAGAGAAATTGTTGTTAGACCTGTATGACACATGGTCAAAATTTTGGACAGTAACTGTTGTTTAATGATGATGTTTTACCGTTTTACGATTCTCCGCCTTCTCTTGTAACGACTCTTAAACGCTGTCTCCTCTGTCTTGTTGACTTCTGTATTTGTGTGTCGTCTAATAGGGACCATTTTACTTCAATGACCCGCTTAAGTTCGTCAGTATAGGCCTATTTAGAAACGGTTTTCTGCGATCAGCATGCACAAGCTCCTTTAGGGCGTTCCATAGTATAGGCTTACATAGCAGCCCAGAGGATTTAGATCGGGAGAGTTTGGAGGCCAGGCATCACCGTGGATAAAATCAGGGATGTTTGCTTGAAGAAATTGCTGAGCCGATCTGCAACGATGTGAAGAAGCACTGTCTTGTTGAAAGATGTCATTGTCATCAGGATTGAGTCTACGACATTCAGGAATGACCTTATCGCGTAACAAGCCGACGTAATAGGCCTACTCTCCATTGACTTTTGCATCGAAACTCCAGCAGATGCCATTAATTTTTTCAGAGAAACGACTAATCTCATGATAACGTCTTACTAGTCCTTTATGTGCCATGGGGTCCCGTTTGCAAAATGGTGTTGGGGGAGTTTCTCACTTCCAATCGGTCAGTGGGTCCCTGGACATGAAAAATCACCGAGGTGCTTGTCTGCCATGACGTCACGAATGACGTAATTGACAAATCCAATATGGCCGCCGCCGGCCATATTGGAAAATTCATCTTATTTATTTCTTGCAGTATATGCACGTGTAATACCTCTAATGGTACTGATTCAGGTATGTAGAATTCATTTCTGCCATTGGTTTTGTCATTAGAGGTCATCTTGAGGTCATAATGTCATGTTCAAGGTCATTTTTTTCATCTTTTTCGTTTCTTTCAGCTTATGCACGTGTAATATCTCTAATGGTACTGATTCAGGCATGTAAAATTCATTTCTGATATTGTGTTTGTCATCAGAGGTCATCTTAAGGTCATATAGGTCATGTCAAGGTCACTGAGTTGCATATTTATCATTTATTACATCGTATACAATATGTGTAATACCTCTAATGTTACTGATTCGGGTATGTAGAATTCGTTTCTGACATTGTTTTGTCATCAGAGGTCATCTGAAGGTTATAAGGTCATGGTCTAGGTCATTTTGTCGCATCAATTATGTCAATTATCACACTTGCCTGCACAGTTGCATTTTGTGAGCAGAATTCGTGACAAATGATGCAGACATTGCGATGGACGCAGTGCACCGAAGTGTTCCTTCCATCCGCGATTTAATGGCTCTAGAGTTTTCTTTATGTTGTGTGTTGCAAGTGGTTGGCATGGTGCACCAGGAGGACCCTCGCCGTAACTATATGTGGCCTCTGATCCACTGCTTGTATGAGGGAGTGCATCAATTCGAACGCGTGTGTGATATAAATTGTTGTCTAATCTCATCTGGTCGAACGTCTCATACGTTGTAACTGACCTTGGCTCTGCCCAGACACGTACCAAGTACTTCTCTACTAATGCTGTATCTTGCTCTAACATCGTGTCTGTCTCTCCAAAGCTTGTCAGATACTGTAGCCTAGTGTACTGGGTTGCACGCAATAGCTGCGTGTATGGATCCCACCTTGGACGTAGGCCTGCAGGTCAACAGCATAAGTTCGGATACGGACAGCTATAGCTGTCAGCACGGAACCCGAATTGGCGGTGTAGATTATACAAAGTGACCCACGAGAATCTAGTGGACATGTCCGACACCTGGAGAGGCGCTACAGACAAACCAAATCAGCTTCCGAGCAATCATTGTGGATAAGTTTGATAAATGCACTGTCAGTACAATGAAAAGTAGCAAAGCTACCGGGAGTCCAAGACTATCCAGCACTCGAGGAACCCATTGAACTCTTGACTGCGTTTAGCGATACAGTCCGTGAACCCACGTCGGTTCACAGACGTCTACCAGCCTTTTCACCTACGACCTACAGTCTATCATCCTTAACCTCGGTCACAATTATTGAGAAGATTGTTGCTGCATAGCATATGCAATTATGCATTATGTTGAAAAATAGCCTTCCCCAATTTTTCAGGAATGTTTTCGCAATCACCAATCCACAGAAACGTTACTTATCTGCCTTTTCTCTTACACCTATACGGTATATCAATAGATCCAACATCTCCTCTCACTGCACTGCGCTGTCTAATTTGACGTGCGAGCTGAATTTGACTGCTGATCACAACATTCTCTTGCATCTAGGCTATACAGTGCTATCCAGCACCTTATAGATGCAAACGTTTATCGATTTCCTTCGACCTCTCTGGAAATGCACTTGATTGGCTGGATTCCTTTCTGCATGACTGCTCCTTCATCATTCATGGTAGCTTGAGGGTCAACTAGATTCTCGTGGGTCACTTTGTATAATCTACACCGCCAGTTCGGGTTCCGTGCTGACAGCTATAGCTGTCCGTATCCGAACTTATGCTGTTGACCTGCAGGCCTACGTCCAAGGTGGGATCCATACACGCAGCTATTGCGTGCAACCCAGTACACTAGGCTACAGTATCTGACAAGCTTTGGAGAGACAGACACGATGTTAGAGCAAGATACAGCATTAGTAGAGAAGTACTTGGTACGTGTCTGGGCAGAGCCAAGGTCAGTTACAACGTATGAGACGTTCGACCAGATGAGATTAGACAACAATTTATATCACACACGCGTTCGAATTGATGCACTCCCTCATACAAGCAGTGGATCAGAGGCCACATATAGTTACGGCGAGGGTCCTCCTGGTGCACCATGCCAACCACTTGCAACACACAACATAAAGAAAACTCTAGAGCCATTAAATCGCGGATGGAAGGAACACTTCGGTGCACTGCGTCCATCGCAATGTCTGCATCATTTGTCACGAATTCTGCTCACAAAATGCAACTGTGCAGGCAAGTGTGATAATTGACATAATTGATGCGACAAAATGACCTAGACCATGACCTTATAACCTTCAGATGACCTCTGATGACAAAACAATGTCAGAAACGAATTCTACATACCCGAATCAGTAACATTAGAGGTATTACACATATTGTATACGATGTAATAAATGATAAATATGCAACTCAGTGACCTTGACATGACCTATATGACCTTAAGATGACCTCTGATGACAAACACAATATCAGAAATGAATTTTACATGCCTGAATCAGTACCATTAGAGATATTACACGTGCATAAGCTGAAAGAAACGAAAAAGATGAAAAAATGACCTTGAACATGACATTATGACCTCAAGATGACCTCTAATGACAAAACCAATGGCAGAAATGAATTCTACATACCTGAATCAGTACCATTAGAGGTATTACACGTGCATATACTGCAAGAAATAAATAAGATGAATTTTCCAATATGGCCGGCGGCGGCCATATTGGATTTGTCAATTACGTCATTCGTGACGTCATGGCAGACAAGCACCTCGGTGATTTTTCATGTCCAGGGACCCACTGACTGATTGGAAGTGAGAAACTCCCCCAACACCATTTTGCAAACGGGACCTCATGGCACACAATGGACTATACTGGCGCAATTGAAGACTTTCGTTCGCGGCGAAATAAATGACGTAGTTTTGTGCAAAATATTTTAATAGGTACGACGTTATAACCTTGCCGCAGAGTGTGATATAATAAACGTACTCTCTTGAAATGCGACATGGGTGCACAGCAATGATTGCTTAACATTTTGGTGTAAATTAATATTTGATATCTCTAAAATTAGATCTTTGCCAGGTTAACAAAGTTCGGGAACGTTTTTTATGGGCCACCCGGTATATATATTTGATATAATTATGTATAATGTATATACACTTTATACAGGCCTACAAACATGTAGCTTAAATTTAATTATGGACCCTCTTGTTCTAATTAAAGTGCTTCATCTGCCTTCTTTATAATTATAGTCAACCACTTTAGAACCTGCAAGGTTTTTTTCAAAACTGCTGTTGTTAGATGTCTAGGAATCATGTGTCTGCTAAATATGTCCTAACAAACGAATATTACTTATCGTGCAAAATACATTGATCAGATATTATTCTCGTGTTTGAACTGACGGAAAGAGAACAGAGTTCCATATAATTATATCCAGCAGCCGTGGCAGACACCTAATGCGCTCATCTGGCGCTGGTAGCTATAGCTACTGATGTCAGGAGACCAGCAGCAGCAGACTTTGGACCCGAAGAGAGAATGTTCCAAAAGAATGCAACACCTGATCACGTGCATTTTGTGTTTTTATACAAAAATGCACATAATTATAATTGTAGGCATAGAATGAAATGACAATTATGATTCATAATATATGCTAGCTATAGACCTATTTGTATCCGGTCCATGTCCCGAAAATAGCAGCAGAACTGATCAGTGTATAGCCTACACAATGTACAGGCGTTGAGTCTGGTCTTTCAGTGTGGACCAGGAGACATTAGACTGCAGCCCACATGCCCAGTGAAGTCCAGCAACAGCCGAATGAGAGACTATAATCATTCCGGTACTGTATACTGTTTACGTATGGGGCAATGACATGTGTATAAGTAGACTCCGTAGACTCGTAGAGTATTTTAGACGAATTGAAGACCACTCGGAAAACAGCCACACTCGAACCTCCATGCACCCACTCTATACGGGCATAACTTTGCAACTGTTGTCACAGTGCTGTCAGTGTAGATAGACGGATAGATAGATATAGAATTATAGATATAGGTCTAGATATAGTTTATAGACATAGAAATAGACGGACGGATGGATGGATGAATGGATGTGTGGATTGATAGATGCATGGTAGGATGGATGGACGGACGGATGGATTGATGGATGGATAGATGGATGAATGGATGGATGGATGGATGGATTGGATGGATTGATGGATGGATGGATGGATGGATTGATGGATGGATTGGATGGATGAATGGATGGATTGATGGATGGATTGATGGATTGATGGATGGATTGATGGATTGATGGATGGATTGATGGATGAATGCATGGATGGATGGACGACGTTCACCTTCTCTCTGTTCATTTGTCCGTTTGTAGAATAAATGGAATAACTCGTTCTGAACTATCTTTCCTATAATTACAGTCATAAATAAAATAAATAAATAAATAAAAATGATAATGATTTGTTTGTTTATAGAAATCGACGGAAACCACAAAGATATTCACACGTGACGACGGTAATGTTTCAAGTGCTGTGTACGTGCGAAATAATTCTTCTGGTCGACCTATGTATGGTGAGGTGAAGCAGTCGAGTCTGAAGGAGAAGTATGGGGAGAAGTATGGGGAGAAGTATGGGGAGAAGTATGGGGAGAAGGATGGGGAGAAGGATGGGGAGAAGGATGGGGAGAAGGATGGGGAGGAGCGGAATAATCTGACTGCATTGCTGCACTGCAACCGTCTGCATTCTTGTGATGATGATGACGAGCATCGCAGTTGTTCTTCTTCTGCCTCCGCATCTCAAAGAGATCACGATGATGATGATGGCGAGCGCACGTTGTTGTTGTTGTCCACATTCGGAAAAGTAGTTCCACCGGAAGTGCCACATACGAAGCATGAATCAGACTACGATAATTATGATACCACAACGATGACGACGACATTTAATTGTAGCAATAACATCGATCGAGATGCTGCTATTGCGAGGATACTATATATACCTCGAACGGAGGAAATGGTTGTGATGCTGTCTGATGTTGATAGAAGAGGATCTGAAGATGAATGGAATCTTATTGGCAACATCACTTCCACTTCTGTTTCTTCCGTTCCAACTGAAGCAAATCGACATCCGCCTGCTGCAGCAACAACAACAACAGCAGCATCATCATCAGCAACAGCATCATCAGCAGCAGCATCAGCAGCATCAGCAGCAGCATCATTGCAGACGTCTTCTAAACCGTCGAATGATG
Source organism: Lumbricus rubellus (assembly GCA_945859605.1). Classification (NCBI taxonomy): domain Eukaryota; kingdom Metazoa; phylum Annelida; class Clitellata; order Crassiclitellata; family Lumbricidae; genus Lumbricus; species Lumbricus rubellus. Next base: position 31,691,219 of record OX243826.1, on the reverse strand, counting down.
ATGATGCTAACATAGACCTGGATGCAGCGTTGGCTTTCATGAAGAGTCTCGTTTCATCTCATCATCACGACGACGACGACAATGATGATGACGATGATGATGATGATGATGATGTCATTCCCGATCCAGTGCAACGGTCTGGTCTGTCTAAACATCGAACTGACGAACACATTTCTCTGAAGCAACCAGAAAGCAACAACAACAACGACAACAGTCAAGTGACAACAGTCAGACAACTCACGAATGTGTCTTCCTCACATCCACAAAATCAGATGATTTCAATCGAGAAAACATCAATTCGATCTTCCAGCAAAGACGCATTGTTATTATTTAGTCCATCCAACCATTTGCTACCGGCAACAGACATCATCATCGCATCAGTCGATGATGATGATGAGAAGATGAAATCCCGTTGTTCTGCAACTCCATTCAGACTCAACTCATCTTCCGAATTGCGACCACAAGACGCTGCTGCTGCTGCTGCTACTACTACTACTGCTGTTGCTGAGGATGGTGATGAGGATGAGGATGCAACCAGCGGATGCTTGTCTCCGGAAAGCGACGATGCATCACAGACTCCAGCGTCATCGTCAAACTCAATCATCTCAGCCACTGAGGCTGCAACGAAAGCGAAAGGAGAGAGCAGCAGCAGCTGCACCACAACGATAATTGATCCGGATTATTATTGCATTTACGATAACATGAAATACAGCAGCAGCGATCTCAACAACGTCGACACATCTCATCCTCCTTCTTCTTCAGAGACAATAGCTACTAGCTCTACGAGTTCTCTTTTGTCTACGAGTTCTCTTTTGTCTGGCAGGATTTCTATGGAGACAGAAACGTGTGCAAGTTCTGCGACAGAGCAAGCAACGACGGTGCGAACTTCAGAAACGTATGTGTATTATGAGAAAGGATCTGAAGAGTCGATTTGTGCACCCTGCAGTCAAAGAATAAGCACAAAACCAATCTACATCTCACCTCAAATGGAAGAACGCTCCATGCATGTGACTTCGTCTGGATGTGACATTGTAAGCGATTCACCGAATGTCGTCAATCTGATCGTTGACGGAGGTGGAGGAGGAGGAGAAGAAGCAGGAGGAGGAAGAGGAGGAGGAGGAGGAGGAAAAGGAGGAGGAGGAGGGAGAGCGGGTCGGCGTTCTGGTCCCCGTTCCCCGGTCGATCAGTTCAAGGCTTTGCGTCTCGATGTGCTCAAAACGACATCGAAATTGCTCGATTTCGTTGGAGAGATCTGGAGCAAGAAGCAGGAGAGTCTACATGATCGACTGTCGACGATCAACCTTCTCTGTCTTCATCTGAAGACTGCTTTGCAAGAACTCGAGAACTTCGGTCTGGGTCTTGTTTGCCACTGCAGGTCAGAGGAGGAAGAACGACGACAGACGATGGAGAAGAAACTCTTCTCACAAATGAGACTTCTGCAGAACATACGAGACGGTATCAACCGATATCTCGAAAGTCTTGAAAGAGAGACACTGAACGAAGAACACGTCAATTCATCAAAGCAACGAAGCGATGAAAGTCTTAGAGTTAAGGTTGGCAATATAATACTCCTAACAAAAGTTATTCCTGGACTGGTCAAAACGTTTGGGTCATTTGTTGATGACATTGTGAAACGTGACATCTCGAATAAACCGGTCACCATTATTTCGGTCAGAGACGACAGAACAACACCGTTGTCATCCAACGAACATCCGACAGAAGATTCCAGAACAATCTCATCTGATCACAACAGCAGCAGCAGCAGCAGCAGCAGCAGCAGCACACAAGATCCTCATCACTTGACAACACCATGTCTTGCAATCAAAGGCGTTGAATTTCCCATTAGCATTGACCGTACTACAGAAGAGAATCCTCCTCCGGCCATTCCACCGAAATCATCGAAGGCAATGCCTGACAGCAAAGTGCTTTACGAGAATATTATTACTATGCATCATAACTCAGGAGAGGATCATCACGTCAGAACGACTGTGCGCTATGCAAGTCCTTCTTGCAGTAGTCACACGGTTAGTCTAAGCGGTTGCAGTGACAGAACAGCAACGGAGGTTAGTCGTGAACATAGTAGTTCAGTTGATGATGGTGATCCATCGTTACACCGTTTTAAAGGTGTTAGTCATGATCCCTGTCATGCTGCCACGGATTCCTTGGAAGACAAAGACAATGATAATTGTCTGCAGACATCCGTCGTACTCAGACAAAAGCAGCGACAACAGATGTCATCCGCATCAGCATCAGCAACATCAGCATCACTGCACAGCAGCAGCAACAACACAACTGATTCCAGCGATGGTGTGATGGACAACAGATTCTCGACTTCAGATCTCATCACTCCAGATATTATTCGCTCGAGTGGAATCAGTCTGACGGTTCAGACGAAGTTGGAGGAACTGCAGCGCGAGGCCACATCTCGAAATGTTCTGCTGCATACGGACGCTGACTGCAGCTTCATGGATTATGACCTTCCGGCTGGAATCATGGACGAAAACCTTCCCAACCTATGCGAATCCGACTGCAAGCTTCTCCTCTATTACTCCGATGAGATGTTCGGCCACTGGAAAGTGCTGGACGGCGCTGCCTCTGCCTTCTTCCAATGCATGGAGATGACGTCATTGCTGCAGCAGCTGCAGCAGCCAAAGGTCTTCATCATGCACAGCAGGTTTGTCATCGTCGCCGGTCACAAGATGGCGTATATCGGTGACGTTCTCGCTCGTAATGTGGCGGACAATGACGCCAGAGACTGGCTGCTGGCGTACAGCAACGACCTCTGCGAACGACTGAAGCAAGCCGTTCGAAAGACAAAGGGAGCGGCTCTCTCTTTTCCAGCTGTTACACCTTTGCAGTTGATGGTCGACGCCATTAAGGAGGTGACTGATTCCGCGTATGAACTGAGAGAAGTTCTCTTTAGACTTGCCTACATCGGACGAGCAGACCAACATTCAGCATTCAGCTGATCATGATCATCTAGACATCACATCATGATAACTGCAGACAATCACTGAATTATTATCGTCAAAGTTTAACTCTCGCGGAGTAGCAGCTGGAGATCAAAACTTTAATAAATTGAAATGATATTTATTCATTCTGATTTTTTTAACTCGCATCTTCAATTAAGAGACCTATACAGAGGCGCTCTCTCTACGCCAATTGTCTATAGCCTATAGGCTAGTTGGGTCTATAATAATGTTACGTGTCATCATTCTGTCATCACGAACGCATTCGATCAGTGCAGATCGAATAAGCGGACCACACATACACATACACGCACGCACATACACACGCACACGCACACACACGCACACGCACACACACGCACACACACACACACACGCACACACGTGGAATCGACCAGTGTTATTTTCGTGAACGAGAACGAAACGAGAACGAAAAAGAATAGGCAATCGTTCACGAGAACGAAAACGAGAACTAGAAAGAATTTGTGAACTAAAACTAAATAAAAACGAAAAAGAATCATCGTGGAACGAAATAAAAACGAAAACGATAATGAAATCCTGAACGAAAACTATAGAAAATCCAAGTACTTTGTTGGAATTTTCGAGTGCAAAGTAGTTGAACGATGCGCATGAATAGGTCATAAATTACTGTCGCTGTAAGCGTATTTTATGTAGGCCTAGTACAGCGGCCGGTCGGTCGCGTGTACGCCAGCGACGAAACGGGCCAAAGTGCACACACTGCACAGGTGTGTTTAGGGCGCGGGTTTTTGAGACGACTGTCTGGCCGAGTGTCTGGCCGAGTGTCTGAACGACTGTCTGGAAGACGGCGGATTGAGAGAAGGAATGAGCGTCTGAGGAATGAGTCACGAGTTAGGCTGTGATAACTGTAGTAGTTGCTGTTTAGTTGTAGTAGAGAAGAGTCGTTGTTGCTATGATAATGCAAGGATAGACATTATCGTGTTGTTTGCTGCTGTTACGTTTTATGTTGAAGTTGATGATAATATACTTTGGAAAACCTATCATCGTTGTCGTTGAAGTAGAATAAGGAATTACTGTAGAACTTTACCTAGACAGTAGATTCGAATCAGTTAAATCAGTAGGGGTAGGTTTAGGCCACTGAGGAAATATAGAAGCTACCGAAGAGACTGGTGAGGTCAACGCTCGGATATAGAAGGAGTGGGTGACATTTGGTGTCGTACGGTGGGATGCGAATTTGCGAAAGTTTGGACACGAATTTACGTTGTTTGACGATCTACATTTACACGTGGATTCGGAATATTGATTTTCTGATCTTCTGACGCTGTGTTTTGCTTATCTTCACACGCTGGTATTCTCACCTGAGAATACGGAAGGAACGATATCTGGGTTTTTATCGATGCTACGGATACTGATCCATACTGATTGATACTTATCTGCGGATGTTTGATATTTCACGGAAACTACGGATGTTGATTTTAATTTTCACGGAACGGAAATATCTTATCTCAACTGTGAAATTATTCGACGTCGATTCAACGAGTCATCGATTATCTATCGACGGTGAGAAACGACAACTCAACGACTGAAAGGTAGGAAAAACTTGCTTGTCTATAAAAGAAGCAATAGCAACAACAAGTAAAGAAGTAAGATGGAGAAACTTACAGAGCAAAAGCAAGCGGCTATTAAGAAGATGGCTTCCGAAAGAATAATAAAATTATTAATCGAAGCAGGTTTAGATGCAGAAGAAGTCGGACAAATGTCGAGGGAACATTTGATGAGATCGTTGGCGGAGGTTTGGGCGAAAGACGCGGAAGAAGAAGGTGCGGTTGGTGGTACTGAAGAGAAGCCAGTTGAGAAGCCACAGGCACCGATGTCAATAGAGGCGTTGCTACAATTCATGATGATGAGTAGACAAGAAGAAAAAGCTAAAGAAGAGCAGCGTAGACAAGAGAAGAAAGAACGTAAACAAGAAGAGAAAGAGAAAGAAGAGCAGCGTAGACAGGAAGAGAAAGAACGCAAACGAGAAGAGAAAGAATTGCGACAACAAGAGATAGAAAAAGCAGAAAGGATGAGACAGCAAGAGATAGACATGCAGAAGCAGCAGTTCCAGCTTCAGTTAGAACAAATGAAAATAGATCGTGACGAAGCAGAACGACGAAGGATGGAGTTAATGATAGAGTACGAAAAAGCAAGAAAAAGCGATGAAGAAATACGAAAACAGCAGATTGAGGACAAAAAGGCTCGCGAGGAAGAAAAAGAAAAGATGCGTTTACAGGAACTGGAGAGAGCAGAAGAAATTCGTCAGGAAGAATTTCAAGCCGGAAAAGACAATTTGGAAAAAGCAGAAAGAGAAAGAGAAGAGCAGATGCAGTTAGAACAAAAGAAACTTGCTATCAAGGAGGCTCAACTTAAAGAAATGGCTATTGAAAAGGAAGAACGCAGAAAGCAGTTAGAACTATTACAACAGAAGATAGAACAGGAAGAACTGCGGAGAATCGAAGATCAAGATCGACTGAAGAAGAAAGACGAAGATGATCGTAAGAGCCGGGAAGTATCAGAACAGATTAGGCTCAAAGAAAGTGAGACAATGGTGTCCAAGATTAAGAAGATAGGTGACGCAATGAAGCACGTGTTACCAAAGATGCCGTATGATATGATGGAAGTGCCATTATATTTTGAGACAGTGGAAAATGCATTCAATAGTTTCGCTGTGGAAAAACAATACTGGGTGAAATTGCTATTGCCACTTATGACTTCGAGAGCGCGAACTGTATTGAACCGCGTATCTTTTGATGATTTAGACAAGTATGATGTCGTCAAAGAGCATTTATTGAAAGAATTCAAGCTAACTGCTCGTGAGTACAGATCAAGATTTGCGGATGCCAAGAAAACTGTGGAGGAAACGTATACGATGTTTACGGCAAGATTGAAGAATCTGTTGAATTATTATGTCAGAAGTAGACGAGTGGGCAAAGACTACGAGAAGCTGTTCGATTTGTTAGTGGCGGATAAGCTGAAAGAATGTTTACCACCAGGACCACTACAGTTTGTCTTATCGAAAGAGGGTACAGACTGTTTAGAAGCTAGTAATGTTGCAGACCTCGCAGACATACATGTAAACAATCGAATTGGTGTAATATTTCAAGAAAAACCGAAATATGACGCATGGGGCAATAATCCAAAGCAGACCAAGTGGAACAGCACTGCCAAAGAAACTGGAAGCCAAGCCAAAGGTAGTGATGGCAAGAAAGATAATTTCTCTGGAAAGCCGTGGTGGCAAGATAAAAAACAGTCAACGTGGGACAGACAAGACTACAATCGAACTCCACCGATGGGACGCCCAACGGAAGGCAAGACAGCATACAATCCGTACAACAAGTGGGAGAACCAGGAGCAAAGAGGTTTTGTCAAGAAACGTTGCCACAACTGTCAGTCAGACAAACATCTAATAAAACACTGCCAAGCACCAGGAGCGGCAAATCTGAGAAAGGGCTTTAGTAAGAGTGCAGAAAATCTTAGAGTAAACCAGATCCAAGTAATGAATGCACCTTATGATCTAGAAGAACCTGATGACCGAGAAACGGAAGTGAAGTCTGTGATGAAGTGTGCGATTCAGTTCACCACACCGAAACAAGCAATAAAGTCTACTCCCATTGCAGAATTTGGCCGAGAAATACAGAGTAAAAATGACTGCCAACGCATGAAGAAGATTGTATTGCAGCATGTAACTGTAGAAATTCGTGGAAATAATAACAGTGGACAGCCTGTGCAGGTCAGAGCGTTGATCGATTCTGGGACGGAGATACCAGTAATCAACGAGGAACTACTGGAAGGAGCGAAAGTAGAAGAAATTGGCAGAGTACATTTGCAATGTGTGGTTGGAGAGCCTATTCCAGCTAAGTTAGTGAAGATTGATGTGAGAATGAGTGGTCAGACAGTAGGAGAAGATTTGAAGGACAGGAAAATAAATATTGCGCCATATTTGACGTTGGTGTGTGCCAGCATTTCAGCAGAACTGTGTAAAGAAAATCCAGAAAAGTTCCTGCTACATCCAGAGATAATTGCAGAACTGAAAGAGAGTCCACCAGTCAGTGTATTGCAAGGAGAACTACAAGCGAACGTGACTACAAGAGCACAGAGTCGGAGAACAGAAGTCGAAGACGAAGAAGAGGAACGGCTAAATGAAAGTTTGCTAGATGATGACACTGAAAGCGAAGATGAACACAGTATTCGAGAAGAAGAAGGAATAACATCCGAGAACAATGAAAATGAAGAAGAGATGGCTGCATGTGAACGAAATGATAGTGAAGATTCTGGAAGTGATGTAGAAATGGATACGAGCATGAGAGAATTGTTTATGGAGAATACGAATGATGAAAGACAGTTGGAAGATGCAAAGAAATTTGAGGAGCAACAGAGAAATGACGAGTCATTGAAGTCGTGGTGGAAGATAGCTGAAGACAAGGGATCAGAGTTTAGCGTGGTGAATGGGTTGATGTATAAGAAACATCAAATGCTGGATCAATTGGTGTACCAGTTGGTGTTGCCGAAAGAGAGAAGAATTCAAGTGATGGAACTAGCACACGAATCAGTATTTGGGGGACACCTGGGAGAAGAGAAGACACGAGAAAGAATTAAGATGTCCTTCGTATGGCCAAAGATGCGTCGAGATGTGGTAAAGTTTTGTAAATCATGCGTCAAGTGCCAGTTGAAAGCACGAAGTTTGGTGATGGATCGAGTGCCGATCACACCAATACCAAGAGAAGATGTACCGTTCAGGAGAATGACAATGGACGTGGTCGGACCAATCGAACCGAAGTCAGCAGCAGGACATAAATATTGCTTGTGCATAGTGGATTCATGTACAAGATGGCCGACAATCTTTTTGCTGAAGTCATTGACTGCTAAAGCTGTATGTGAAGCGTTGATGAAGCTATTCATGGATGTGGGAGTGCCGTCTGTGATTACCAGTGACAGAGGGACGAATTTTACAGCCAGTTTAACCAGAGAATTCTTGAAGTTGATGGGATGCTGTCCAAGATTCGATTCGCCAGGACATCCAGAGGCCGCAGGATTAGTGGAGAGATGGAACCAAACGTTCAAGAAGATGGTTCATCATGTCATTGTGGAAAATCCGAGGCAGTGGCATAAGATCATTCCATTTACCGTCTGGGCATTGCGAGAAGTGCCTAATGCAACGACCGGAGTGGCACCGTACATGTTGGTGTATGGAAAGTTGCCAAGAGGACCATTAACAATCTTAAAGGAAAGCTGGACAAAGGAAATAAATTTACCACCGAACATTGGAGTACAACCGGCAAAGTATTTAAAGAATTTAAGAGCAGACATGGAGAAAGCTTTGATATTCGCTGAGAGTTGTGCTGAGGAGAAACAAAAACAGTATGCCAGCCAATATAACAAGAGAGCAAAGGATAAAGAATTCGAACTTGGAGAAAACGTCATCGTACTATATCCAACATCAACCAACAAATTGATCTCACGATGGCATGGTCCATGTACTGTTCTACAAAGAAGATCCAAATATTCCTATCTCGTGGACATGGAGGAACATGGTCGACGAATCGTTCATGCCAACCGAATGAGAAAGTTCATCACAAAAACATTATCGTGTGGTCTTATCGTGGAAGAGGACGACGAATCCGGCTCAGTGGTAGAAATACCGCTGAAAGACGATTATTCAGAGACGAAACAGAAATCACTTCAGCTGGATTATGAACAAATTGGACATTTAACGAGTGATCAACGGAAACAATTACTGGATGTACTGGATCGTTACGCAGACAGATTTTCGGACAAACCTGGATTATATACATTAATAGAACAGGAAGTGGTGCTGAACCCAAAAAATCCTAACACTTGTTAACTAATTGATTGATATTTTTTGGATTTTACAGACAGTTTATTTGTAATTTTGCAGAAATTGCTAAGCCATTAACTGATCTAACTATCAAGAACGGACCTGAGAATATTGTTTGGACTGATGCACATCAGAAATCCTTTGATTCACTTAAGGAGATTGTCGTATCAAATGTGATTTTATATATGTTTGAGGTTGGTAAACCATTTAATTTGTATTGTGATAGCAGCGATTTTGCTGTAGGAGCTGTGCTGTCACAAGTGGACAACGAAGGGATAGAACGTCCCGTTTCATTTATCAGTCAGAAACTGACAGATACCCAGAGGAGATGGGCGACGATTGAGAAGGAAGCCTATGCAATCATATGGGCTTTAAACAAATTGAAAGAAATTGTTATTGGATCTAAGATTAATGTGTTTACAGATCACAATCCTTTAGTTTATTTGACTGAATCAATGTCGAAATCTGCTAAGTTAGTCAGATGGTCTTTATCATTACAAAATTTTGACATTCTGTTGAACTATAAGAAAGGAAAGCTGAATGTAGTAGCTGACTGTTTATCTAGATTGTAGTGTAAGATATTTTATGATGCATTAGTGTAAGAATTGTTGGTATTGTATAGTTGGTGGACGTTCGCTAATTTTTAAAGATAATTAGCTCTCTTTAAAAGAAAGGAAAGAGGTAATGTAAGCGTATTTTATGTAGGCCTAGTACAGCGGCCGGTCGGTCGCGTGTACGCCAGCGACGAAACGGGCCAAAGTGCACACACTGCACAGGTGTGTTTAGGGCGCGGGTTTTTGAGACGACTGTCTGGCCGAGTGTCTGGCCGAGTGTCTGAACGACTGTCTGGAAGACGGCGGATTGAGAGAAGGAATGAGCGTCTGAGGAATGAGTCACGAGTTAGGCTGTGATAACTGTAGTAGTTGCTGTTTAGTTGTAGTAGAGAAGAGTCGTTGTTGCTATGATAATGCAAGGATAGACATTATCGTGTTGTTTGCTGCTGTTACGTTTTATGTTGAAGTTGATGATAATATACTTTGGAAAACCTATCATCGTTGTCGTTGAAGTAGAATAAGGAATTACTGTAGAACTTTACCTAGACAGTAGATTCGAATCAGTTAAATCAGTAGGGGTAGGTTTAGGCCACTGAGGAAATATAGAAGCTACCGAAGAGACTGGTGAGGTCAACGCTCGGATATAGAAGGAGTGGGTGACAGTCGCCCTACCCCTTCTCGTCTTTCTAGGCCACAAAGAAGCGATTGTTGGAAGGTTGCTCTTTCGACCGTCAATTCATTTTATGACTCGGCTTGCTGGTTCCTCTTTAATTAACCTCAGCCTTTGAAGGTCTATCGTATCTGCCTTATTGGTCCCTCATGCACCACACTTTAATTACATACTTGAATCTTTACCTCCAGGCTTGGATTAATTCCTTTTGGACGAGGGGTCAGATAATTGCACGCTTGAATGGCTCCAGTTTAAATCTGCTATCGCTCTACTAGCCACTGGACTATGTGTGAAAACATAATCACTCACTTAGAACCAAGTGGGAGAGGTTGATTCTTTCCATCTGAACTGTATAATTTTATGGCTTAGTTTCTAATTTCTGTTTACTTAACCTCATTCTTTCCAGTCACTTTGCTCTCCCCCTTATTCACAACACTCACACTTGATTTCCAAAACTGCTGAACATCACTCACATGTTAACCCTTTGGAGGAAATGTGGGGTATGACACAATTGACACATCCAAGAACTATTCTTCTTTACGCTTTTAGCGGAAAACGTGGGTACCAGCTTGGATTATTTTTGTCTACCTTAGTGACTATGAAATACGGACACTACAGCAATTTCAGGTATTTTGAACGAACATACCTTGCATTGAGAAGGCTGAAGATAATGACGACTACAACATTCTATGTCGCACTTGAAATATTGGTTATTCGTGTTTTTGATAACATTGGTTGTAAAGTAGATATTGGACGGTGATTAGTTCACCTGCTGGCCATTTTAAAAAGGTTTGAAAAGTTATTTCTTGGTGATAATCGCCAGTTTATCTGCTAATTGGTCATACAAGAATAGTTTAATTCACAATTAATGTTTTCTATTGATATCGAATTAATATTGTCGTTTTGATATCTTGCAACAAAAACATGTAAGCCTAATGGGGCATGTCATACCCCACCTCACCACAAACGTTCCAATGCTTCACTTCACCTTCAAACGGTTAATTTCGTGAACGAAAACGAAACAACTAAAACTAAAACTAAACTGAAATGATTTGATGAAGAACTAAATAAAAACTAAAATAGAAATGATTTTCTGAACTAAAATAACACTGGAATCGACCAACTGAAAGGTAGCCTATTAGAGCATGATGTCCAGAGTGTGGACCAAGTGGCGCCAGTAGAATAAAGCGGCGACATCACCGACATGATATCTGATGACATCGTTCGCATGTCCGCATGTTCGTTGGCGAAGAGCCCTCCCTCCCTCCCTTCCTCCCTCCCTCCCTCCCTCCCTCCCTTCCTCCCTCCCTCCCTCCCTTCCTCCCTCCCTCCCTCCCTCCCTCCCTCCCTCCCTCCCCCCCTCCCTCCCTCCCTCCCTCCCCCCCTCCCTCCCTCCCTCCCTCCCTCCCTCCCTCCCTCCCTCCCTCCCTCCCTCCCTCCCTCCCTCCCTCCCTCCCTCCCTCCCTCCCTCCCTCCCTCCCTCCCTCCCTCCCTCCCTCCCTCCCTCCCTCCCTCCCTCCCTCCCTCCCTCCCTCCCTCCCTCCCTCCCTCCCTCCCTCCCTCCCTCCCTCCCTCCCTCCCTCCCTCCCTCCCTCCCTCCCTCCCTCCCTCCCTCCCTCCCTCCCTCCCTCCCTCCCTCCCTCCCTCCCTCCCTCCCTCCCTCCCTCCCTCCCTCCCTCCCTCCCTCCCTCCCTCCCTCCCTCCCTCCCTCCCTCCCTCCCTCCCTCCCTCCCTCCCTCCCTCCCTCCCTCCCTCCCTCCCTCCCTCCCTCCCTCCCTCCCTCCCTCCCTCCCTCCCTCCCTCCCTCCCTCCCTCCCTCCCTCCCTCCCTCCCTCCCTCCCTCCCTCCCTCCCTCCCTCCCTCCCTCCCTCCCTCCCTCCCTCCCTCCCTCCCTCCCTCCCTCCCTCCCTCCCTCCCTCCCTCCCTCCCTCCCTCCCTCCCTCCCTCCCTCCCTCCCTCCCTCCCTCCCTCCCTCCCTCCCTCCCTCCCTCCCTCCCTCCCTCCCTCCCTCCCTCCCTCCCTCCCTCCCTCCCTCCCTCCCTCCCTCCCTCCCTCCCTCCCTCCCTCCCTCCCTCCCTCCCTCCCTCCCTCCCTCCCTCCCTCCCTCCCTCCCTCCCTCCCTCCCTCCCTCCCTGTTATCTCTGGTGGAAGATGACGCCCGCCCGGATAATCATCGAAACACAAAAACTTAAAGCAATATATTAGGCCTGCCGTATTGTAAAAGGCATAGTTAAGCTGGAGCCTATTCATTCCCTCCACTCCCTCCCATTCAGTCTATTCATCTCATAATTAGGCCTATATCAACAAAATCTCAGTTAAAACGAGTAGGCCTGAATGAATTCCGCATGATGGTCTGCAACTCTGCATGGCTGCATGGCTGACGCGCTCCATGAAAGGCTGGAAGGAACGCTGTAGACAGTGTAAGAATTGTGGAAAAATAACTGGGGGGGGGGGGGGGGTTGGACAATGATCCACTTGGAATTTGGGTGTGAAAAACATACTTTAACATGGGACTCTAAGAAAGACTGGGGGTTGTGTGTGCGTGCGTGCGTGTGTGTGTGTCTGTGTGCGTGCGTGCGTGTGTATATTTGTGCGTGTGTGTGTGTATGTGTGGCTGTTTTTGTAAGGCGCCCTTGTAACGGCATGGCTGTGTTACTGCGCCATATAAATCGTCGTAATTATTTATTTATTTTTTTTACCCGATGTATCTATTATCCCTCAGGTGTCAGATATTAATAAGCAATTTTAACTCTGGAGTGGCCATCCGAGTCAAGATCAGGGAGAACAAAAGTGCTGTGAAATGCAACGGCATTGAAGCGCTGAATAATAATTGACAGACGCTGGAACAAGTAACTGGTTTCTCTGGGTTCGCCAGAAACTTGAGCCAAGAGACGTCCCAGGTCGGCGAGAAAAGCCTGTCCCTTGGCGTTGATTGGTCCCATTGTTTCGAAAGCCAATTAATATAATATAATTTTATTATTATTAATATAATATATTTATTATTATTATTATTATTATTATTATTATTATTATTATTATTATTATTATTATTATTATTATTATTATTATTATTATTATTATTATTATTATTATTATTATTATTATTATTATTATTATTATTATTATTATTCCCCCGGCAATTCTCACCCTGGCTGTAGAATGTAGATGTATTATTAGGCCCCTCGATCAGCCCCTCTACGTACCGGTAGGCCTATTAAGTTAATTATATATATTTTTCTCTGCCCATTTTTGCAAGTTGTCCAGATTCACAAGTAGGCCTAATTATTACTACCGAACATTTTTATCCTCAAATTGGTTTTCAAAGTTAGCATTTAATCATTATTACAAAGTAGGCCGCCTATGATAAAAAAATCAGAGTTGGCCCAATAAATTTTTAGCAAAGTCTTCTAGTCTTCTAAGTTGTAGGCCTAACTGATAAATGAGTTTAGACAAGCAACGTAGGTTTCGTAGCCTACGTTAATTGGTGGCGTCACACGACCAGATGAATTCAGAATTGTAGACCTATTATATGTAGCCTAGGCCTACAGACGGCACGGATTCGCATAAACAGGGTAAGGGTGAATGGCCGGGTGATATAATTTGATGGCGTGTATGACTAGGCCTAGCCTTTAGGCCTACCATGGATTCTTGTGGCAGTTCGTAAAGTTGGCGCGAACTAGCTCCCGAGGACTAGGCTATAGTATGTTTTCAATCGTAATCGTAAGCTTGAAATTTCTAAAGCGCCACTCGAAAGCCATGCGCGGGGCACCAGCTTATTCACGAGCGCTGCGTTGAGTCAGAAGGGTTGAATTTTCCGTGAAAGTAGTCCGTTGTGGTCCGGGTCGAGTTAGGCCTACCATTATGATCAGAGGGTTCTGTGCGGATACGTGCAACGGTGCAATGTGAAAATAATAGCCGGTACGGCGCGGTACCATGCGCTTAACATCTTCTTCTTCTGGTTCTCCGTCCCTATATTCTCGTCATCATCATGTCCAACATCATCTGTCTTGTTCTTTTCCTCTCCATTTTCCCTTCTATCACCGTTTTTACCAGGTTGTCTCCACTTAGCGTTACACTATGCCCTATCCGTAACATTATAGTTTTAGGAAAAAAGGCACTACAAAAGTACCCGAATTTGTTTGATTTTTGGGCGGGAACTGGCCTTTAATATCATAATATGCGTCGATGGTTGATAAGTGCGTATATTATACAGTTTATGTGTAGTGGTAAAGTTTAGATTTTTAATTAGTATATAAACGAATATTATGTGTAGTTCAGCGTGGCAATGAGCAGAGTCATTTTGAAATAGTGAAAGTTGTGTAAATTTGTACCGGAAGCCAGAGGCTGTATGTATGCTACTGCAGTTGGCCTGGATTTTGGCATGGACGACGACTTGGTTGATGCCTTGAGCGTTACGCAAACTACTGCGGCGCTGTGGTGCTTTCTGAGATTATTTTGATTTTTGCTGGACTTTGGATTTTATTGACTCTGTACTTTTGATAACCTTTGTGAGTTTGTTACATGAGGTGTGGAATTGGGACATTGTAATTATACCCTTCATTAAGTCAGACTACAGTTGGTAAATTTAACAGCCGTCTTTTAAAGTATATATAAAAGGGTCCGTTAATTATATCAAACAGAAAACACATGTATGTTACGTTTTCTTATTGCATATTTATGTCCTATTTTTTTTATTTACACCGGTTGGCAAATGTTGCAAACGCCCACAGTGTAAATATGTATGTATGTGCATCTGTTATAGCGCCCCTTCAAGAGAACTACTAAGAAGCGCTCCCGACTGCAGCGCGGACACTGAATCAGAGTTTCACCCCGAAGCGCTGAGCAGTTGCGAGTTAAGGACTTGCCAAAGGTTCCTACGAAGCGTCTTGAGGTGGATTCGAACCTGCAACCCTCCAGGCTGCAAGGCAACAAACATACCCACTACACCACCGCGCCCCACAAAATAGTAAAGGTTGCAAGCATCCATGACTATTCCTAATCTATTGCTGTTATTATTTCTGCATTTATTAGACACAACTATGTATTGAAAGGTAATCGTGTATTTTAACATCATATATTATTCGCTCATTGCAACATTATTATTTTTAATCTGTGCAACTTCTAGTTTGACCAAAATCCTCATCGATCCAGCTTCTGTTTAGGCAGCAATTATTTTTCATCATTCTTTAATTAATAATTATTGCTCATCAAACCAGCTTCGATTTCAACAAGATTGTTTTCGTAAACCCAATTCTATTTAAGTACAAATTATTTTAATCAATCCGGCTTCTATTTAGCAAGAATTCTTTTCATCAATCCAATTTATATTCGACCAATGCTGAAACTCATGCAATGGCAAATGATTTGCAACATTTGCTAAAATGCATCCATGGTTACCTATTGAAAAATCAGTGGCAAGGTCTCCACTGTTATGCTTGCAGAAGCTATGCCGGGTTTTAGAAAATAGTTCCTTCCTTGAAACTCCATTCTATCTCAGAAATGAATTTGTTCAAGATTGTATTCTTTGTGAGATGGAAAATTTTGACATTTTGTGCCAAGATCCGTTAGATATCTAGCATACATACATGTTGATGTTTTAGTCTTTCAGCTCATCTAGTTGTCACCATGTTAATATTGTATAAAATTGGAAATCTGTTGTTTATTTTGACAGAATAAGAATTCAGATTCGGAGGAGAAATGAAACGAGTTCGGCTGAATTTGATTGTTGCTGCGTGTAAGAGTAACCAAGGGATTGGTGTCAATGGAACTTTACCGTGGAGAATTCCGTAAGTACGTCAGAGTGTGCTAATTCCATAACTGATTTCTTATTGATTGCTAGTGGAACTTTATAAGGAGACAAGTCATTCAAGCCACTCACTTATTGTACATCAATGAAAATTTTATATTTAGGCCATACATATTCAGCGTATTCTTGTTTTTGTGCAAAGGTGGACACATAAGGTCAATAGTACGGATATGTCGGATAGTGGCATAAATTTTCAGTATAGAACTATCTATGTTAATTTTAAATGTAAACCGGAGTGGGGCTGCATTTCTGGCACATTGACCAAAGAATTTAGATTAAATTAGTCTATCACTTTGCGATGTACATGTATTTAGGTTCAGACAGCCAGTTGCCATGTTAGAAAGATGCTTTGTTATGCTTTGAAGACCATGCACAGTTAGTTTCTTGTTGTCATTTACAGGGGAGACTTGGCATTTTTCAAGAGGATAACAACACAGACTAGTGAAATAAGTAATGAACTTACTAACTTCTGTAAATTAACTTCAACACTGTGATGTAAAATGTTAATTACAAGTGGAACATGTGGTTTGTCACAAGAATAATTGTGCTGTTATCTACCAAACCATCGCAAGCAGCAGTAGAATCTGTCTGACTGCTTCTCTGCACGTTAAACATCGATGTTAGTCCAAGTACAGTAGAGTCACTGGAATTGTCTTCTTCTTCTGGTACTGTGCCCCTAGGCAGCTTCAACATGAAACATCGTCATTCCTTTCGATGTTTGGCCTTTTCCTTAACCTTCTCATATGATCGAATTGTCATCAAGTTCAGCATCATCTGTTGTGGTCTTCTCTTTGTTTGCATCGTCTTCAGTTTTTATTCAACGACCGACGTTCTTAGTAGTGAATCTCATCTCAGCATCGTGTGTCCTACCAACTTCTTTCAATGTCTCTCTCTTATATTGTGTTTATCAGCCCGCTCTTTCTTCTTCAATCATTCCCAGCACTTCTTCTTTTGTTATATACTGTTCCATCACGATGATTTTCTCCATTCTTCTCCATGTCCAATTGTCCATTGTCCATAATATACACCGTGAGTAAAAAAAGTAAGCCAAATTGTTTTTCATATATCTCTAATGCCTGATAACATATCATGCTAAAATTTTCCAAATATTTAGAGAATTGGACCAAGAATATGATTCCAAAATTTCATGAGATAAAGTTGAACGGATAAAAAGATATGAATATTTAAACTTCATCTCCAAAAATTGCCGTTTACAAGCAATTTTCTGTCAGATTCAGTAAAATGTAAGTCAAACTTTTTCTAATATCTCTAATGCCTGATGATCAATCATTCTAAAATTTTCCAGATATGTAGATAATAATGGAACGAGGCAGAGGAAATCGCAAGCAACCGCACGAATTGGAGGAATCTTGTCGACCAATGTTCCGGAAGGAATGGAAGGAGCTAAGAGAGAGAGAGAGTAGATACTTGAACTAGCAATATGACCCCAACAGTATGATTTGATTATTTAATTAAATAAGATGCTCAAAATGTCATCCTCCAGCTTGCACGCAAGTCTTGAGGCGCTGGCGCCATTAGGCAACAGCATCGTCGATTATCCTCTGGCCATCCCACACTTCCAACAAGCATTGCTTCAGATCGTTTATATCATGGATTGTTGTCTGGTAGACTCGGTCTTTAATTATGCACGCTCCACACTTTATATTCCGTAAAATTTTACTCCAGGATCACTGAAGACCAAAATTGGGAACTATCAGGCATCAAAACTGCAGCGAACACTATAACAGATTTGCTGAAAACTGAAATTTCCGGAGATGAAGTTTAAATATTCATATCTTTCTATCCGTTCAAATTTATTACATGATATTTTGGAATCCTATTCTAGGTTTAATTCTCTAAATATCTGGAAACTTTTAGTATGATTAATTATCAGGCATTGGAGATATAATAAAAACAGTTTAGCTCAGTGGTTCTCAACCTTTTCAGACTCACGGACCCCCTTTTAATTTTGTGTCCCGGTCACGGACCCCCAATAAAATTTGGCGCCTTTTGGCGCATTATCGCGACTGTGCGACTCTATATTATCCTAGATTTAGCCTGCACTTTAGCGATTAAAACAAACCGACCTATCTAAAACAGGTGAATTTGTAATTGATCAGCGTGTTATAAGTTTCATGTCGCCTTTGAAAAGAGGAAAATGTGAAAAATTGACAAAAATTTATCTGTTTCTATGTTTTTAACTAAGAAATGTATAATTTTCAGGGCTTGCTCGCGGACCCCCAGGCAGATCCTGGGGGTCCGCGGACCCCCGGTTGAGAACCGCTGGTTTAGCTTACTTTTTTATTGAATCTGACAAAAAAATTGCTTGTAAACGGCAATTTCGGCATATGAAGTTTAAAGATTCATATCTTTTTATCCGTTCAACTTTATCCCATGAAATTTTGGAATCATATTCTTCGTCCAATTCTCTAAATATTTGGAAAATTTTAGCGTGATATGTTATCAGGCATTAGAGATATATGAAAAACAATTTGGCTTACTTTTTTTGACTCACGGTGTATATTGAAGGCTTCCAGTCTCTTCATATCCTCTATTGTCATGGTCCGTGTCTCTGATCCATACTCTGTACCACACTCCATATCAGTGTCTTTATCATCCTTTTCTTCAGCTTCTCGTTTGCTTTTTCTCTCAATATTTCCCTCCATTTCGAAAATGTCTCTTGTGTGATAATGTTGCTGTGGCTATAATAATAATTATATGCATCAATGCACTATTCAGTTTCTTTGAGCTCTCATGGAACTGTTTAGAATGCAAGTTGGATTTTTATACAGTGTATACGTGTTTAACAGTGCACATATGGCTTCTGTCAGAGTGGCTTTTCTGCATGGTCTGTGTGTAGAATGGTATTAAGCATTTACTTCGATTACTTTCTCATCTGATAATAAATGTTAACTGGTTATTTATCGTAGTTGAGCAGGACTGTTGTATAAATCAAACTGTCTTTGGTTGATTGACCTCGGTTGAATATGTTTCATGTTTTTGATGCTCGATTTTGTTTCAGGCAAGAAAAATGTCGTAATTATGGGCCGGACAACTTGGGATTCCATTCCTGGAAAATTCCGGCCACTTTGTGGACGTCTAAATGTTGTTGTTAGCACAACTTTGCAGTGAGTTGGAGCTTGATTTTATTTGTAACCAAACTCATAGAGCTCTGTTAGACTTTTAATCAGGCTTCATTAATGTATTTTTACAGCATATTAACAGTTAGCCAGTTAAACAATTTTTGAAGTAATTATGTCCATCATAAATCTAGTTGTGTACTCGACAGAAGTTGTTTAAAGGAATAGTCCAGTTGCCTTGGTTCAAATGTAACTAGGAGATATTTGTTTAGCAGCAGTTAGAGCCAGCTGGAGATCACACAGACCTGTGCATATTATAAAATATAGAATATTATTCTAAACTTTTATGAAGTAAACATTTTGTGGTAGGAGTTTACCCTCTGGGGTTCACGTGGCGAGAAGTTTTGACGATGCAATTGAGCTGTTGAGTTCTGATGATTTAAAGGATCGCTTTGAGTCGGTCTTCATCATTGGTGGTGCTTCACTCTACAAGGTATTTATGTTGCTACTCTCAGTCCTATGATTTATTATGTGTGTGATATTGATCTGGTCTTGCAGTCTAAATGCTATTTTTTGCAAATATTTTGATTTCAAGACATGAGACGAAATTGAAGATACATGCTCAGTTTTCTCATTTTAATTTTGAAAGTTTTCTCATTTAAGTTTTAACATTTCCAGCTGTATAGAATCATGTAAAGATGGGATATGATTGGCAGTTTACATTCATCATTGTCTTGTCAACCATTTTGCTTTTTTCCACTTTTCTTTTGAGTTCCGTCGGAGAGGACATCTTAAATAATCACGATTATCGCATGTTTGGTTGATTACAATGACTCTGATGATGTTAACGGAATCTGGATGAACGAAGTTAGTTAATGTTTTTTGGTTTGCAGTCGGCTCTCGAGTCTCCTCTCTGCTATCGCATTTATCTTACCGAAGTTCTTCAAGACTTTTCATGCGATACATTTCTGCCAAAGTTTGACGTTGATCTCTTTCAGTTGATTGAGTAAGTATCTCTTTAACTTAACTCTCTCTCTTTGACTTTTTCAAACACTGGTAGAACTCTGCTTCTTTAACGAATCTTTGTTTTTTGCATGCTTTCCATAATCCTATTTTTGTGATGTAACATATGTAGGCCAACTTGTTATATATTGCCCTTCAAGATTTGTACTCAGAGGCACTCCTAACTAGAGCGCAGACACTGAATTGGAGTTTCGCGCTGAAGCGCATGAGTGATTGCGAGTGAAGGACTTGTTCAGGGTCCTTAAACAGCAGCTTGAGGTGGATTCGAACCCACAACCTTCCGGCTCCAAGGTGCTGAACATAGTCATACACCACCGTGCCCAATTGTGGAGTGTGATGGTTTAGTGTTTTGCTGTATACCTATGTTTTGCGTTGTGTCTGTGCTTTGCTGTATGCCTGTATTTTACTCTATGCCTGTACCGTTTTATCGAGATGATTGCTCTTGTTTCATTAATATTGGCCATAGAATGGTTGAGAGGAGTCTGTGTAATACTCATTTTGTTCATTTTTTTCATTTGCAATTGCTGACTAGATTACGACAAGTACCAACCGATGTAATCACAGAAGGCGGCATTTCGTACAAGTTCACGATTTATCAGAAGGTAAACGAAGAATAGACCGATAACATTGACCGATTATAACAGATTTTTTCATCTGAAAACTATATTTATTTTAATTGTTGTTGCCTGACCATAAGCATTGCCACTGTTACCATAATTATTAATGCTGGTAATGGTAGTAGTACCAGTTGGTAATAATATGGTCAGTAATAATAGTGGTACTAATATTAACAATAGCAATAATAGTAATAAACTTTTGCACTAATAAGAAGAACAGCTGCAACAAATCTACGTCAAATCTGTGTCTTTAAAGCCAGTCAACTGATTGAGATTTTACATAAATTGCATATATGTAGTCTCACGGTCTAAAGTTAGAATCCTATGAACACTGAAGTCTGGATCAGACTGTCGCCTTAGAACAGTTCATGTTTTAAACCTTTTTTCATGATGGACAGAGCAATGTTTTCCGGCAAGTGGTGGATCACAGTATATATGTCTGATGGTACGTTTTGAATCCTCATGGACCACATTACAAGTCAAGTGCTCAGACAAATTGGTTACATCATATCACGCTTTATAGAAACAAGAAAGTTTCTTCAGTCGATGAATGAGATCATAAATCTGATTCATTGTTGATATTGAATTGTACAACAGAAGTCGTCGTCGTCTGTTGAGGATGATGGTGAGAATGGCAACTGCCACAGCAGTCTGCCTTTCATAGCAATCTGTGCAGCTGTTGAACTCAATGGTGGCTTTGGTAAGAACGGACAACTGCCGTGGCCTCACATCAAGTAAGTCTGAGAAACATACCAGTCTTTTCATACATGTGTCCTTTTGACTGTATTTGTGAGGTGAGATACAGTTGAGGTGAGATTCAGTTGAGGTGAGATTCAGTTGAGGTGAGATTCAGTTGAGGTGAGATTCAGCTGAGGTGAGATTCAGTTGAGGTGAGATTCAGTTGAGGTGAGATTCAGTTGAGGTGAGATTCAGCTGAGGTGAGATTCAGTTGAGGTGAGATTCAGCTGAGGTGAGATTCAGTTGAGGTGAGATTCAGTTGAGGTGAGATTCAGTTGAGGTGAGATTCAGTTGAGGTGAGATTCAGTTGAGGTGAGATTTCAGGTCAGTGGAAGGGAGAGTGTGTGCGGCAAGAAAACAGAAATAAGAACTAAAGTTATTGAACAGTTGCTTTGGAGAATAGACTTCTGTGGTGTCAAATGTTGGTTGTTGAGTTAGAACAGTGTCACATTTCAACAGATAATTATAATGAATGATTTGTGTGTTCTTAAGCGTCAAAAGCTTTTACCTGATGACTGGCTGTTCAGGTCAGGTGTAGCAAAATACCAAAAGACTGAGAACTGTAAATTTGAAGAGGTTAGCACATGGTTAGTACCAATGAGATTAATGCACAGTTTATAATTACCATATCTGTGAAAAATGATTTGTGAGAACTTCAGAATGAAATGCTGTTTTGTTGACATTGCACTTTAGCTGTACATAATAGACTTCAATTTTTAAATCACATGTAGCTTTTATAATAAATAAACTGCAGGATAAGGTAATAATAATAATAACAATGACAATTTCTATGGCGCCGTAACGCAGCCATGCCGCTACAAGGGCGCCTTGACAACGACAAATACACATTCAGAGACAAGCGATTGACGAACTCTATAGAGCAGTGTTTCTTAACCAGTAAGGTAGTTTGCTTTTCACTGCATAGCCAGCCATTGAGCAAATAAACTGGTCAGCACTGAGTTTCACTGACAAATGCGATAATTTGCTTTTTAGATCCGATTATGAGCATTTCATATCGCTGGTGACGCGCACTGACAATCCAGGTCTGCTGCTCGTTTGTTTTTTATAGACAGAGTAACTTGGGTGATTTTCCAGATTGCTTCCTACAATAACCTCTTGACTCCATTGTGCTCACAGTACCGCCTCCAGAATTTGTCTCCATTGTGCTGATAGTTTCCTCTCAATTCTCTTAAACCTTGGTCACATCCTTCATAACCTCCCCTCTCTCCATACAATATTTTACCAAAGCCAAATGATCTAACTGTTCCTAGAGTTGATGCCTGTTTCAAAGAAGTTTTACTATGATAGTGTTGTCACTTTGCATAAATGTTTCTATTATTTATTCCTTCTGAAAACTACCGTGTGTTTGCTGAACCTAGTCTAATAAAGAATATTCTTATTCTGACTTGCTTTACTTGTGGCTTGTTTTAGGCAAGAAACCAGCCATTATTAAAGCAAGGAAAACTTGGGAATCGACTTCAGAGGACGAGCAACAGAGTCTTTCATCGACCATTCGAATAGTCATCAGCACAACTATGGAGTGAGTAGATGGAGAGGTGGTTAACGGGTGCCAATGGTGCCATGTTTGATCTCAGTATTTGCATTTATCGTTTGTTTGTGTCAAGTCTCCTGCAAGCAAGCAGACTGAATTCAACTAATTCCAGCCTGGGCATAATTGCTGACGTAACACAATTTCAGCAGTTGAGTGGATAAAATACCGTAGATACTCGCGTATAATGCGAGTTTTTTAGGTCAAATTTCTGAGCAGAAAGTGGGGTAGTCGCGCTATATACGAGATTAGTTGAAACTTAACTTTTATCACACAAGATATTTTACTTGCTGAAGTCATTTGAGGCTTTTAAACTGATATTGGATGATCGCTATCGCATACCACCTTATATTAGTTTGTACACGCGGTAATTTGCATCCCAGTAGCTCCGATACGCTGGTTCCCCACAGTCCTTGTAGTGACATGACCAATGAATGCAACAATTTTAAATGCGCTGAGCGCCGCTGATGCACGTGTTGCTGTACAGCTTAAATGCATGGATGGTAGGCTGACTCCATCGGCTGTGCCAGCAGACATTAATTTGTAAGAGAATTGATCTTCGAAACTTTTAGTCTTTGGTACTAGCATTGCCTTGGCAGGATCTACATTAATTTTCACTCACATGTTGAAAGAAAGTTTAATTTATTCAAATAAGAACAAACTCGCAATTTGGTTGCATTTTATTTATTTTTAATAAATACAAACAAAATGTCAGATGTGCGTAGATCTATTATGTAGTATTTAGTTAGGAAGATCGAATTTCGAAGCATTTGGACACGGTTTGGGTCGTATTTTGCATAAGATTTAATAGCAACTACTAAAGTTTGGCCTTCTAATTTCCTGATAATTTCGAAAATGTTAGCCCTCGCGTTATATACGGGTATTGCACTTCTTACCAATATATCTGCCAAAATTCCAAACCTCGCGTTATATGCGGGTGGCGTTATACTCGAGTATCTACGGTACACTCATTCGATTTCTCCCTCCATGGGTTCAACAGAAACGAGATTCTTTGTGACATTATGGATGGAATATCAAATGACAACAGCAGTCAACTCTTTGTTTAGTTCTGCATCACTTGACGAAAATACCAACAGTTGGTAGCATTGAATTGGTAACATGATTTGGTGGGATTTGAATGCCATTTAACCACTTTCCTCCTGTACAGAAGGATGCCAATTAACAGAGTTTTACCGACCAGGTTGACTTTAGTGAAAGAGCATTTGCTGATGGTTTCAACTGAGTTTGATGATGGGCTGAGTTTGATGACTTTTTTCTGAAGGATTCATCCAGAGACCGTTGATTACATCGTTAAATCATTTGATGAAGCAATCGCAGTTGGTCTCAAACTGTGGAGAGACGGAGAAGTTGAGAAGATCTGGATATTGGGTGGAAAACAAATTTTTCAGGTGAAAATTTTATTGTTACGAGTGTTTGATCGACTGAAGTTTGTAATTGTAATCAAAATTTATGTAGCACCATTTAAAGATAACTCAGCTGTCAGCGTTCCCAACCTGGTAACAAGAAACCACGATGAACAGGTGAGTCTTCAAACGCTTCTAATATTGATTAGAATCGAGAAGAAATGTTCTTTGAAATGTTCAGATAGCAACTTTGTATTTCTGAGTTATTTTAATTTCTCTTTCATGAAATATATCTTTTATTACTAGTTTGCTAGAAATGCTTTATAAATGCTAGGATATATATATAATAGGGTATCTAACAGGATCCTTGTGTTCTGTGATAAATATGATACCTCTATAATATTATTGCCATTTGTAACCTTATGTGCTTAAGTTTTGTGGGTATATAAAGTATGATTAGATGTCTCTTCATCGATTTATGCGTAATTTTGAATGTCAGTCTTTTACTTCCATATAAAAGGAACGCAGGGTTTCTGTGAGTGAAGTGTCTGGTAAAAGAGTGATACAGAAAGTCTGTTCAAATGGTCTTCAATTTGGATGCAGAATTGCAGAAGCGCTTTTGACATGTATGTTGTTTGGTATAAATACATTTCTTCGTCCCTGGTCAGACACACACAGACACACACACACATATTCTGATTGGTAGCTTAGAAGTAGAAGACTTCAAGTCAATTGTGATGCAGCAGACAAGATCAAGTGATTTTTAGAAGTCTGGGTTTCCCCAGGATTTGCTTTATGCAATTGGACGTCATCTGTGCACTAAGAAGATCGACACTACCACTGGACGTTCGTTATTGCATGTGCATCTCTTTCATCGCTGCATTCATTCCTCCCCAGGTGCAGTCAGGTTTTTTCTCGTTGGTCCAAGATCCAATTTGGTGTTCCATGTGGTTGAATCATAGACTGAAGCATGTCGACATGTGCCTGCCTCTGCTACGTAAGGATATTGTCAGTGTGTTGAGAAATATGTTTTAAGAGAATGTTGAATAATAATGATGTAGGTTTCCCATTCAGAGTTCTTACTTTTTAAAATGAATCTGTTTTGTAGGAAGCGATTGATTCGCCAATGTGTCGATTCATCTATCTGACGAGAATTCTGACCCCGTTTGACTGTGACTTGTTTTTTCCGACATTTGACCACTGCTTTAAACAGACCAGGTTTGTGTCGTTTCACTTTTGTCTCTTTGAAATTATTTGAATTTATGTGAAAACATAATGTTTCTTGCAGTCAGCAATACCATCATCTACTCTGTGGACAATAAATGATAATTCGCAGAACTTTGTAGAAACTGGTCAGATACGTCAAACTGTGGATTGAAGAATCCTCTGAATGAAGCATTAATACAAAAGCAGTGCTACATAAATAGGGGCAAATGTGTTAGGTTTAGCTTTCAGATTGGTAATTATTGCAATAAATATTCAGTGTATGTGTGTGGAACTGTGGATGTTGACTATTTAAAAGAGTCGCATGATGTTGATGATTACATGATTAATTACTTATTGAAGAAGCAATTATTGAAGTAACAGTAGTTGGAAATATTTAGTTTTGTTGTAACTTTACAGGATTTTGAAAGAAGAATTGGATGAAGGAAGTCAAGTTAAGGTCAGGTGCGAAGTGTACGAGAGAATCTAATGCAGAGATCGCAAGTTCTACAGTGAACGATATGCACCATATTGTCATCCACAGACTATATATGCATTGCACATCTGTAAGAAACTGAAGTAAAGTGTTCAACAGATCATGATATCTAATGTTTAGATTGCACCTACCATGTGTGACTGCTCGCAATCGCATAATTGATCAGAATCAGATCATAAAGAAAGATATCTGGTTGTTACGTTAAGTACTAATGAAGCTGAATTACTAGCAACAGTCCATATGTCTAGATGGTTCAAAGTTGATGTTAAAAACAACCATCATTTCAATAATTATTATAGCAATAACCATTGACTAGTTTTGCTTAGTTAATCTCGAGAATACATTGTAACATTTCAAACACAATAATGCCAAATAGCCGGACTAGTTTGCTCAGAAAAGAGGTGGAAGTGTGTTTGTCTAGTTCATATTGTCAGGAACCAACAGTTTAATAGTAAGCACCTATTGCATTTGAATATCTTTCTTACTGTGGCAATAACCTGTTAGTAGTATCTTACTATTCCCTTTCAGTGTTAAGAATGTTTGTCAGGATGGTTAAACATTTGAACTTTCCATTGCAAACGAAGTGCCTTGCCTCTGCTGCAATAAATATATGTCGTGTATTTGTTTGAAAAATTTCGTAATAAACATCAGAAAACTTGCTTAGTTTAGAATTTAATCTTCGAAGAACATCAGTGAGAAAGTTATGTACGGATGACTGTGTAGTACGAGGAAAAGAGTTCTTCACCAGTTTCTATGGCACGCGTTGACACAAGCACAACTGTACGCACTGTCCTGTTAACAGAAATTACAACATTGCTTTAACCATCAGAAATCTGATTAATGGTAATCTGCTACATACATTTATCATCATTATGAGATACAAGATTAAATATAAAACATTGTTTACTTTCTACTGGTTGCATGTTAAAATGCTTTCCTGTTACCAACCGCCGATCCTGAGGAACTTGCTTTACAAGCATCTTGTATTTGCAGGATGTACGTTTGTCAATAGAGTTGAGCATCTTGTATTTGTGCGATGTACATTTGTCAATAGAGTTGAGCATCTTGTATTTGTAGGATGTACATTTGTCAATAGAGTTGACAATCCAGAGACTTGCATATTTGACAATGCCTGTAAAGCGTTTTCAATATCATGCACAGCTACAATGGAATCGGTGTGTTCATATGTGAACCAGCAGAGAGTAACTATTTCGTAGTTCATTGAGTTGTTTTAAAATTCTTAATATTCTGCGTAGTTACCAATTGAAGTTTCCGTCGGGTGATGTTGAGAAACTGATGTTTGGTATAAACTGACGAAGTTGCACTGGAAACGTTTCATCAAAGTCAAACTCTTGATAGCAGACGTTGGGTGGATGGTCTGCAATGAAATCATTTATCACTAAAATCTCCTGGCAATGTTATATGAAAGAATTGTAATATTAAATATCTTACAGTTCAACTGAGCTTTATGAATTTTGCACAAGACATGTTAAGTGGTAAACAATGAACATTTTGATGCTATTGCTATATATAGAAATTGAATGGCGTGTGCTGTACCTGGACTGTGATTATTGACGTATTGTCCGATGGCGAGTGGGTTGATTGGATGACGTGTGAGCCACGACATATCAGACGTAAAATGCCAACCGATTTTCTCGCGGTGACTACACGACCTACAATAACAACAACGAGAATTTTCATTCGTCATGTAGACATATACATGCTATTACATACACGCTATTACATACACGCTATTACACACACGCTATTACATACACGCTATTACACACACGCTATTACATACACGCTATTACACACATGCTAATACATACACGCTATTACATACACGCTATTACATACACAGTGACTTGAGAGTTTCCAGCTGCCATGATGCTGGCAATAACAAATAACCAAACTGATCCCCTAATTTTTAGCATAACTTAAAAAAGCATCAGCATTTTTTAGGTTGCTCTGGTTTGATTATTTCATTTAGCTCAGTGGTTCCCAACCTTTTTTGACTATAGGGCCACTTTTTCTAAGTTAGAGAGCACGAGGGCCACTTTTTCTTAGTTAAAAGGACATTAGAACATTTAGGGAGTCACAATGCTAAAATTTAATTAACTAAAAGCATATAAAAATTGTTAATTAATTCAAAGTAGAATGTTTGATGTTTATAGACTTCAAAATAAAATAATTTGTACTAGAAAATAATTATATGTTCTATCCTGTAAAAATTGTCAATTTTTTCATATATTTTTGTTAAATTCTTTGAGAGATGAATGCCGTTGTTGAGGCCTTGCGGGCCATTTTGTGAGGCTTGGCGGGCCACTTTTGGCCCGCGGGCCACGGGTTGGGAACCGCTGATTTAGCTAATTCTGCTAATACCTCATGGTAAGACTTGGTAACTTGAGGAAGAGCTTTTCCTTTCTTGTTTTGAAATGATTAATAACTCCGAGAGGAACTCTTCCTATCACACATGAATTGTATGCTAGTAACTGAAAGGCCGAAACTCTTCCCCACTTTCATCATATGAAACATTAGAATCCTTTTAGTTTGACAAATGACTTCATGTGCAATTGTGAATTCATGAAAAGGTTATAGAAATCACCAGATGCACATGCAGTGCAGCATTTAATACGTTGAGCCATTAAAAATAATTCTGTCAACTTCAAAAGTATCTTATGTTTTGTTTGTTTATCATCATAGTCATGATGTTTGGAGATTTGAAATAATCATAGCGCCACAAAATGGAAGATAATCATAAACCAGAGTCGACGATGATGATGTTGCATCAATTACATTATCTGAAGTCTAAAGTTCTATTCAATTTAATTTATGATCTTCATAAGTTGTACAACAACAGCTGAACGCACTGGATCCATGTCACATTATCTCAATAAAAAATAAGAAAAAAAGATAGCATCATTGTACAGCATGTTAACAGTTCATTTGTAAAAAGTTCATTTGTAAAAAGTTCATTTAGAACTTATGAAAGAATTTATGGAAGAGATTTGTTGCCATGTACCTGAAAATGATTTTGGATATGCTGCGATCGTTGCCATCGATGTGCAGACCATCTATGCAGCGGAAGATGAACGCGTTGCCAAGTGACTGGAGGAGTAGAGGCTCACCTGGACTGTACACAACACCTGGAAACCAAACACATTCAAACTGAAGAATGTCCACATAAGCATAGAAACATCGCTAAATTCTCAACCAAGCCTAACAACCAGCATACATTACGGTTAGTTAAATAAAAGTTGATATTATGGTCTTTCACTGTATGGTGCTCTGACCAACAATGTCACTTAAAATGCTAGTTTGCTCCAATTTACTCAACATTTTTTATTTACAATTCTAGGTAGGTTGCCGCAGGGCTTTGTTCAACTTGTGATCTACGTTGTCCTCATTGTGCTGTTCTCACATTCTATATCATACAGCCTAGTCTAGAACCTTTACGACCATAATTCTATTACCAATAGCGATCCGATGCAATAAATAATTACATGCTTTCACATAAATTATATTATAATTAAATAATTACATGCTTTCACATATATTATATTATTTCATTCAGTTTAGTAAAGATCATATTATTATCCAAGAATTCGTAAGAATCATCAGTTCTATCAAATATATGCCTGAATAGAAGTAGCTCTTGTGATAACGAGTTCCTACACAGGCCAAGCTACTTCGGCCACGTGATGAGATCAAACGGTTTGGAAAAAGAATTGATGATGGCATGCGGAGAGGGAAGGAGAAAACGAAGAAGATCAACGAAGAAATGGATGGATGAAATACACGAAAGGGCTGGTATGAGCTTGGAGACGCTAAGGGAGGCAACAAGAGAGAGGAAACACTGGAGAGGATACATCGTAACTGTCGCCAGAGCTGACGTCACCAGGTGACCGGGTGACACAGACCAAATCACATCAACTGCATCAAAGTAAAAATATGAATATTGATGATGCAGCCTCTGTCTGCAGTGTAACATTCAATAAGACGAAAGGCTGTTGATGGTGTTTTACCTGGATACAATGCAGCAACTGTGTTTGGAGGAACAGTTCCAGATGTAACAAAGACACCTGTTCCACCTCCCTTTATTTGGCTTTGTCTTCGTTCGACAGTGAATCCTAAATGCTTCTTGAGTATCTTGAGGTTTCTCTGGTGAAGCAAATACTCCACAGATGAACTGTTGTCAGGTAGTGTGTCATAACTGTGGTGACGGTTTATGTCGGTGAGTAATTTCTTTTCTTTTGCGACAGTTGTAGGATGGTCTGAGTTGATTCTGTCACGATGATGTGTGGTTGTTTCATGCAACTGATCTGCAGAAAGATGAGTTTTATTTCCGCTGTTGTTCTTAGTTGAAGTCGTTGCAGATTGTGTCTGATTCTCAAATGCAGCGAAAAGTTGCCTCAGAGTGCTGTCCACTGTTGTGTCAGAAACACATTTGTCCGTCATTCCAGGTTGGACATGACGCACTGACCTAAAGAGTCGCAAAGCATTTGATAATGTCAGTGGTTACAAGTGGTTTGTAGAACTTAATCTGTTTTAGAAACCATTGCTGAGAAGAACTTATCTTGAACCCATAACTTCCAAACTGCATCTTTGGCACTAGTATAAGACCAACACATTTATTCTGCTTCCCTACGTCTTTCACTGATTTCTATGAAAATGCATGGTTGGTATTATGGAATGCTTAGCGCACCAATTGAAGCAGAGCCAAAAAACAGTCAAACTGAAAGACAGTCTACCTTGTCACCAGGAACTGAAAGCACAAGGTGACAAGGTCCTTCAGTTTGACTGAGCACTTTCCACGTGCTGTGCCTATCAGGACATAATTTCTGTAATCTTCATGAATACCACAAGCCAACATATTTAATTATGCCAGGCATCCTCTTTAATCTGTCTTGGTTCAGTTTTATCATCTGCTGCATCTGTCTGTGTCAATATTGAGATCCCTTGATCAATGTACATTGTACTCTGGCTGATTTCATGGTTCACGCGTTCATCTGTTCTCACACTGACTACTGTACATAACTTGCTGCTCATTCATTGGCTCATACCAGCACTCTACTCGTCTCTGCTTCAATTGATACTCGATGCATCTGATCGATCTCTTGATTGCCTGCTGCTCGCATTCTGCTTAAAAATCTCTTTCGTTACCTGTAAAACATTTTTGGGTCAAGCTCCATGCTACCTCTGGACGTCTTCTTTGCTCTTTAGCCAGTCATGACCTTCTAGTGCCACGGTCTTGGACTGCCACAGCACAGTCTCGTTCGTGCCTTTGCCTCTCTTGGTCCTTTACTGTGGAATGACTTTCCTGCTAGAACTCATGCTAAGCGTTCTGCACAAACAGATTACTGTCAAAGCTAATACTGTTTTCAGTCCATTACTTTGCTAATCAAAGTTCTATTTTTGTGCCGTTCTATTTTATGAAATTCTGTTAAGTGGCTGTGGATGAAGAGTGCATTAATTGGAAACTATATAATGCATTGTTCTACCATTGATTTGAAATTAAAAATGACCTATCTTTCCAGGAATAAATGATCCATGGCAGGAAGCGATATCGATATGAATTCCACCATTTCAAACATCTTCCATACCAGACCTTCATCGGTTTTGATGAAAAAAGTGGCTATCTACAAGTCACAGTATCAAGCACAAACTAAGAACAATGAATAAATGTGCACAAATATAATTATCAAACTTAGATATGGTAGTCATGTATCATTGTGATTAGCAACCTCTGTAATAACAATGTCTAGTGCACAAAGTATCAGCTGATGATGTCAACGGTGCAGGACAAGGGTTCAGTTACTGGATGAGGGCACATGGGCTTTAAGGAGATTGGAAAGGTATAAAGGAGTTTGTGTTGTCACGGAGTTGTAGGTGATGGCAATTTTTAGATGCTCCTTTCTTTTGCCAGTGGAGACATTTAAAAAGTGGTTTGCTACTGGAACAATATGAGACATTGCAGACAACCCATGTAAGGTTGTTTTGAACCCATTGAAGAGAAATTTAGTGTTTTTCATGATGACCCACAGAGAAGGCTATTGCAGTAGTCACGATTAGAGTTTACAATTCCACATGCGATGGTATTTGCAATCTGTTTCGTGAGGAAAGGTCGGTTGTGTCGCAGAGCACGAGTATGGAAATTGGTGGAGCGAACAATTTCTGCAATTTGGCAATCCATTGAGAGAGTCAAGTCAAGTTTCACTCCCAAGAACTTTAACAGTGGATGATAACTTTAAGGCTGTGTTTGAGAAAGTAGTTGGAGGTGCTGAAGTTTGGCAATTTGCGACCTGGTCCCGAAAATGGGCACTTCCGTTTCTGATGGATTTAGGAGAAGACCATTTTCCAAGAACCAACGGTTTACAGCTTCTGCACAAAGAGTAATGTTATCACAGAAGATTCTTGCACCTCATGGGTTCCTGTTAAATTTGGAGTTCCTCAAGAATCCGTACTAGGTCCACTTCGTTATATCTTGTATACAGCTGATATTTCTCTTCTTTTTACTAAACACTCAGCCTTTGGTCACCTTTATGCTGATGATGTTCAAACTTTTGTTCATGGCTCCTCTTACCAACAAGTTCAACAACTTGCTCTCTGTCAGTCTATTGAATCTCTTTCTGCTGATCTCAATTCTTGGATGTCCTCAAATCGTCTGTCGATTAACTCTTCCAAGACTCAGTTGATCTGGTTGGGCACTCGTCAACAGCTTAATAAGCTTGATTATGTTTTACTTGCCAAGCACTTTCCTCAATTTACTTTCGTGGCAAATGTCTGTGACCTGGGCATTACTATTGACAATACTCTTTCCTTCTCTACACATATTGCTAATATTTCTCGGTCCAGCTTCTATCATCTACGTCGTTTACGTGCCATTCGGTGATCTGTCTCTTCGTCGATTTTTTCTTCTATGGTCCACGACATCATCTGTTCCCGCATTGACTACTGTAACTCATTACTCATTGGCTTACCTAAACTCCGCCTTGCTCCTCTCCAATCGGTACTTAATGCATCTGCTCGTTTGATTGCTTGCCTCCCTCATTTCTCTCACATTTCGACTTTCATGACTGAGCACCTTCACTGGCTTCTTTTGACTGCCCGGATTCAGTATAAAATTCTTTTTCTGACCTATAGGATGTTTTTGGGTCAAGCGCCTCACTACTTTTGTGATCTCATTAGGAAGCCCTTCTCAGCTACCATTGGTCGTCTTCTCCGCTCTTTAGACCGTCATGATCTTCTTGTACCACGATCTCGGACTGCCACACCCCAACACCGCGCCTTTGCCTCTGTCTGCCCTTTACTGTGGAATGGCCTTCCTAGTTCCTACTATTATTTACATATAAGATTCACATTACATATCATTCGTGCTCAGATTTTATCTGGTGGTTTTACTTTTTCTGCCAGGTTTTTTAAGACTTATTTCCCCCCGGAGTTCTTCGCACTGGGAGCGCCTCTGATTAGGCTGTACAGTAGGCCTACTGTGAGAGGCTTTTTATAAAGTCAAAAATTGAATAGAATAGCTGATATTATAAACTTTACTAACAGCTGTGTCAGTAGAATGGAGGCGGCAGAAACCAGACTGAATAGGAGGTAGAAGAGAATTAGATTCAACATAATTTGAAAGTTGCCAGTGAACCACTTTCAAACAGTTTAGAGATTTATAAAGGAAAGTCTATGAGATGATAGTTACGGTAAATAGAAGGATCAGAAATGTCGAGGTCTTCTGATTAAATGTCAAGGTCTAGGCCTACTGATTCAGTCAAAATAAATATAATAATTTGAGCGTATTTTAAAAGTCTGTAATATAATGCAAGACATTTAAAATTATTTATCGAAACTTCTGAAACCTGAGCAACCTGAAATACGCAATCCAAGGTAATTTCGGCATAGTTTCTTCGGCTAATAAAAATCTTCAATTATCGCTCAGCAACAACACGCATCGTTTCCAAGTTTTAAATAAGAATAAGGCTGTTCTGTTCTGCAATTACGCCAATAATAATTATTAAACCTGGATTAAACATTACATTATCCATGAACATAGGCAAAACAGTGATGGTGGATGCTGCCTAGAAATCAAATCGCTTTCGTGAACTGTAATTACCAGGTACTGTGAAGCCTACTTTTTGCATTTTACCTTAGTTATCAATGCTAGACGCAGGTTTTCTGTGGAATAAATGGAGTTATAGGTGAGGGAAAAGTATGCGAAATGTTTTTCTCACTTGTTCGATCGGAAATCAAATGGCACCTTGCAGGCGAACTTCGGTTAACGCGAAAGGCAGGATACTAAAATGGGCAAAACTCCGAACGGCGGTCCCAAATTAAAATATATAGCCTATATCGTCAAATGTTGTAATTGTCACACAACAACTTGATATACTTTCCGAAAACATCCGACTTGTGGCTAAAGCGCCACTGGAAAGCAGACAAGTAACTTGAGAAAAGACCAGGACTTGTTCCACTTCGGTAACGCAACTTGCGCTTGGCATGCATAAAAATCCCTCAATAGTCTGTGTGCGGATGTCCGGGTCAATTTAATAAATCCCGAATCCATTTCTTCAGCATTTTTTCGTCAATCCAGCTTCTATTTCTTATATACAAAGTGGTCATTGTGACTGACGTCTCGGTAAATCGTAAACAGTATGGCCGCCGTAGATGCGTGCATAACAGAGCGGCCCGACATACGGCCCAATATTTCCGCGAAACTTAAAGCACGCTTCAATTTCATCAGAATGACTGCACTAACCCTAAAACTAACCCTAACCGACCCTCACGACGCCTAACCTGAGCCCTAACCGACCCTCACGCTTTGCGTGTTGGGATGCATGTTGCGATATCGTCCATAGGCGGCAGTCTAATTTTATTGCATTCGTTGGCGGCCATACTGTTTACGATTTACCGAGACGTCAGTTTCATCCAGCTTCAACTTCAGTGGTGTGCGCAGTATGGAAATAGCATGGAAAAACAGCAATTTTAATTTGGGACCGCCGTTCGGAGTTTTGCCCTAAAATGGGGGTCATTGGTTGGTAGTTTTCCAGGACCACACCCATAAGAGTGCGTGGTAGAGAGTGGCAATTTTGTGGTTTACCAACTGAGCAGGACGCAAAGGGGCGACCGAAGTCGGTGGCCAGATGGGTGCTTGCGTTTGCCAAAAGCAGAAGTACAACCACTGCACTGGTTGAGTGAGCTGTTTAGTAACTAAAGCTAGAGCGACATAAGTTAAAGCACAACAACTGAGAACTTAGTACTATCTAAAGCTTTTAAAATGTGTACATAGTCATGTCATGTACTTAATTACGTGCAAGTTATGATTTTCATACCCATGGAGTTGAACTTGTTTACAGCAGTGTCGAATAAACTCAACTGTACGATCATGGTCAACCCAAACCCTCAAAGCCCGAATCCCCGAAAACTATTCTGAGTTAAATTGAATACATGGCATAATGGACCAGTTAAGTGTTGTTGATAGCACAGTTTAGTGTCTAAAAGTCATTAAGTTTTGTGGAAATCCATTTTGGGGATATGGCCGAAGTTTCTTTTTCAAGAAGCAGGTTTCATGGATTCGGGTTGCACCTGTACGAACAGGTGAAGCTGATGTGAAAATCATGTGAAATAGACACCATAGCTGTAGATCCTCTGCTTAGTGAATATCAGAATTCTGCTTCAGATCTGTTTCAATTCAGTTTTAATAGCCACATTGTTGGGAGTGCATATATTTTTTAAAGTTGGTTAGCCGCCCTAGTCTGTGTGTCTGTGTCTGGGTTTCCGGTCAGTTGGATTTCCACAATGCTTCTTCAGCCGCTAATAATGCTTGACTGCAACCTCACTTGAATCGTCGTCAACCACCAACTGACG
The DNA here is from genome assembly GCA_945859605.1 of Lumbricus rubellus. NCBI lineage: Eukaryota > Metazoa > Annelida > Clitellata > Crassiclitellata > Lumbricidae > Lumbricus > Lumbricus rubellus. Next base: position 31,655,429 of record OX243826.1, on the reverse strand, counting down.
ACTTATGCTTTATGAAGTCATGGTGCTAGAGAAGAAGTCATCAGATTAGATTAGAAATCATCAGATTAGATTAGATCAATCTTTGTGTCAGGACCATCTCACCAGAGGCAGACAATCAGTTTTAAGACCCTTCCCTCCCTCCCTTCCCCTGGGAAAACTACCTACCAATGGTAGACACACTGAACGCAAGTTGTGATCGGGGACTGATATATAAAAGCAAAGGTGGGAATTTTAATGACCACATGCAAAGAAATGGTTTGTGTCCAAATATTTCTTTGGCAGACATGTAAAATCATGTATAGCACTCATCCGAACTCATGTGTAGCCCATGATGGTACCAACAGCAAGGTCTGCATAATATTTAATAAATCACTGATTTAATTTTCTTGTGAAATTCATGATTTTAAGTGAAGACAATGTGGTAATAGTATATAAAAGGCTGTTAAGACAAGTTTTATGGCATAAAAACTATAATATTATGTAGTCTAATAATTATTAATAAAATAGCCATTTTTTGCAGAAGTATGTGAAGTACAATATGCCCTATTTAACAAAATCATGAAAGCTATCATATTTAATGATAATAATAATATAAATTGATTCGGATGCTTATATCTTGACATATTTCTAGTTTCAACCAAGAAATCTCTTACATGCAGCATGAAAAGGAAATAAATTTTTACAGCCTGCAACAAGTTATAGCCTGTCATTTAGCAATCAGACTGTCCTACTTGACTGTTGTACTTAGCACAAGACTTAACTAGACAGTTTATCTCATATCTTGCAATTTGAGTTGCTTTTAAAAGACAGGTAGTGATTAACGTAATCACTTCAGAAGTCACTAGCTCTGGAATTTGAGCTTTGGAATTCACAATGAAATTGACAATCGTATTTCTTGTTTCTTTTGTTGCTGTATGCAGTTGCCAAGGTAGCCAGCGAGCTGTAAATGTCATAACAATCTTTAAGGACTTGGTGAAATCTGACATTGTTGAAAAACTTGTAGAATTCATAGGTGTCAGTAAATTGTTTATAACACTGTCCAATTGCAACAAACTTTTAAAAGCAGAAATCATTCAACTGCAAATGAATTTATTGCGTGTTCTTCATCCTTTGCATGAGCTACCTCAATTTAGTTCAATTACTCGACTGTCCTCGGTTGACCACCGATTTAATACTGATGATTAAACCCAGCGGTTCATGCATTCTTTCCACACTGTTTCAATGAATTTGTACGTCGTTTTCATAGTACCCTATCCTATCATAGTGTATCTCATTTCATGTGCTTGAGCTCATCTAAGACCATGAGATGAACTTAAGGAAATTCCCAACACCTGTATTTCCATCACATTTATAGGCTATATGCTAAACCAGACTACCGCAATTAACTGTTTCTGCATTATTCTGTAATCACCACTCAAATACACTGCCACGAAGGTATCCGGAATAATTTGCAAGTTTACCCCAAACATCACCACATCACTTCTTCTGTTCTTCATTCTCATCATTCGCTTAAAATACCTTCCGCAAATATGGTACTGCGTTCTATCATCTGCGATGTGCTTCTCCAACCCTCTCAGCCCTCTCAGTCCTTATTGCCATCAGTTATTCACGATGCAATCACTTATCTCAGAGCTTTCTCTTCTCTTTCATCCTCACACTTTCCACTCTTCCGTCACCTTCTCGTGAAAATTTAAACATCACTCCATAATATACATTGACCATATGAGCTGTTCTACACCTCCTGTCAGAATTGTGACAATTATTATCTGATCCATAAAATAAATTTGGCGAAACCGCACCTATTTCTACCTCTGCACACTTCTTTCACTCAAAAACTGAAACTCTTCTTGTCCACAAATCTTATCTTGATTCATTTTACCTTTTCTTTTCTCTCCAGTTCTGTAGCCATTTGTTTGTCTACCTGCTTGACCCTTGATTCTTGACTAGGAAGAGGTTCTTGCTTTGCCAACTATCGATTTTGTAGTGACCGAGTGAATAAAGACTTGAATACTGAAGTTTCTGTGGGTGCTGTTGAAATCTCTGTTACATAATTTGCTTCAGAAACCCGAAGGTCATTATAATTATCACCAACAATCTAATGACATTGAGTGTAGACTTCCCCATCCACATTTACAACAATGATACACTTGATCTGCTTATCACACCATTGCTGCTCGCAACTACATTGGTTATCTCTTTCTAATTTAATACAACATCCGACTTGTTGTTGTTCTCTTAATAGCGGTGGAAACCACACCTGCAACCACTGTCCAGCTTGTTTTGCTACTACATCATCAGTTGGTCTGTGTTGAGATGTGGGTCTGTTCAGGTTTCTATGTGTGGGTGGGAGGTCCTAATCTGTGCTTTCATTTGAAGTGTTCTGTTGCAACATTGCAGACTTTGCTTGAAATGTAAGGTGACAACTGTGGCAGTTAGAATATCGTCGTAATGAGCACTTGAGATGATTTCTCTGAATAATATCTTATATCAGGTGGATGATGATGGGCTGACTAACGTCGTCGTCGTCTTATCTCTGGAGTGTTTTCTGGGCTTGTACGTGTGTATTGCAAATCTTGTTTTAAGTGTTAGTGAGTGCAGATCAGGTTTTGTGTACACACCCTCTGTGTTTGTTGGTCATTGTGCAGACGCTGCCTTCCTTCCCAGATGGAAAGTACAGTGAACAATGAAAGAGCGGCAGTGCGAAGAATTGTCCATCTTACAGCTGCCATGAATGGACGCAAACCAGTAAGTAGCACATTTCAATGTACATTGTTCGATGATCTGTTTTGTGTCAACGTTAAAGACAAAAGAGGAATTGTGTGGTTCCTTTTTTTGTTCATTGTACCTGGTGCACACTCTGTCACCTTCAGTTGAAATCTCGTTCTGAATGAGAGATTCTCTTAGTCGTGAAGACTAAAACATGAGGAAGAAGACTAGGAGCAAAAGTGGATGAGAAGGAAAACTGGGACGAAAGGGAAGTAGAACTACATTAACAGAACTAGATTTTCAGAGTCACTCCACTTCCTCGTAGAATGGATTTCTACAAGCGACCGGTAGTTAGATGGAGTGGAAAAGTGGAAAGAGATGATAAACATGTGAATGGAATTTTTGATGCACAGTGTTCATGATTACGACATGCAAATGCTGTACGTTATTTATCAGCTGATGTTGTTGGTGTCGTTGAGTGTATTCATATTATTATTCTGTTGCTATTGTGTCATAGACGACGGATGTGAAAGATGAACTGCTCTTCGATCCTTCGATCCTGAAGACGATCGACTGGAGCGACAGGAAGTCGACGTACAAGGACGGCAGATCACCGACGAATCCAGGCAACAATCTGATCATCCGACCTCTCGCACTTCACGACTTTGACAGAGGTCATTGCGCAGACACTGCGCTTTCTGTCATTGAAGAAAATATCCTAATTCTATTATGTTATTACCTTATTACCATCACGCATAACAACATAATTTTTATTCTTATTTTTATTGTTAGCATAGACTGGTGGCACTTCTTACGACTGACTGTTCAGCTATTAGTCCACTACGTCTACGGTAGTGTGTTCGTGAACAAGGAGAACATTTTCAAGTAGGCCCTATAGCTGAATTTCACTTCTTTTCAGGTTTTCCATGTTGGAAAGTTCAATTTTTCGGTGCTCCAAAGCAAACGCTCATAAATTTGACAAACTCACGAATATTTCTAATCGGCTTTAGGATCTCGTGTACATATGGTCACTGTTGCTGTATTAAAAATTTCAGACAAATCGTAAAAGTTTTGACCGGGTTATGACACTTTTAGTTGTGTACTACTTTTCATCCGGACACAGTGTATATAATTACATATACCCGGTACATTTATGTGAGTTAATAACAAGGAGAGCAGTTGCTTTGAACTGACTTTGAGAGGCAATCATCACTGCTACTAATTGTTAGCGACTTTCTTAGACTTGACGTCTGAGGTTGAGTGGCCAGTCGTCTAGAGCTCTATCAGACATACATGTATAGCGAAGGCATTAACTGTGTCTGATCTGAAGGTGGTGGAAATGCTGATCAGTTGATGATTATGAAACTTGGTCATTCGAGTTGAGATGTAAACAGATTTGAATGTAATAATTATGACGATGTTCATTCAGGATATTTGCAATTACTCAGCCAACTAACGTCCACAGGAACTGTCACAAGAGAATCATTCGCAGGTAAATGCTCTTCACTCTTCACCTTCAGAAATATATATATATAATATATTATATATATATATTATATACAGTTTTCTTATATTATTATTGCTTTGAAATGTGCTTAGAGAATAAAATGCAATTGAAATGAAAATTGCTCTTAAAGAGCATAAGTTGTTTTCTTGAGATTCTCTGCTCTGAGGCAGTGTTCAAGCATCTGATGATGTCACTCGTATTCACTTAGTGATGGGCCATGTGTTTATATACGCTTGCTGTATCCATCCATTAATCTCATCGAGTTGAGCAGCATCTGTCTCGCTCTGTCTGTTGTCCTCCACTCTGTTCTTAGTGATGATGCTTAAGAGTCAGTCTCCTCTCAAGATATTTTACTCTGTCACTACTTTATTTTAGCTTTCATCGAATCTTCATTCGTGACCTTTTTGCATCGACTCGTTTGCTATCGGTTCCATCCATCAAACTTTTTCATGCTCCATATGTCAAATCCGTTGTATTTCAAATGCCTTCAATTAATTGCTGCTTCATGTCCTCCTTTCTCATGGTCAACACGTCGCATCCATGTAACATGACACTAGTACATAATTAATGGGATGGAGTTAATCGTTCATTTCTTTAAGGCTTCTTCTTCATCTTCTACTATGTAATAAGAAGTGCAGAGCGTCAGCTCCCTAGCATCAGAGCTGTCTCTGCTTTATTGTGTAGACGAGAGCCCTGTGTTTGTGTACATGTGTCTGTAGTCCAGGCGTTGCTAGTAGCGTTGCATTGTTGTTGTTGTTGTTGTTGTTGTGTAGAGCGCTTTCGTCAGATGAAGTCGTGTCCAAAAACTTATTACATAGCGGTTGTAGAGGACACGTCAAGACGTCAGGTCATTGGAACGACGACGATGGTTGTTGAACAGAAATTCATTCACAGCACTGGAACGGTCAGTAAACTACACTCAATTGCATCATCATCATCATCATCATCATCCAGACCATCATCATCATCATCATCATCATCATCATCATCATCATCATCATCATCATCATCATCATCATCATCATCATCATCATCATCCAGACCATCATCATCATCATCATCATCATCATCATCATCATCATCATCATCATCATCATCCAGACCATCATCATCATTATCATCATCATCATCATCATCATCATCATCATCATCATCATCATCATCATCCAGACCATCATCATCATCATCATCATCATCATCATCATCATCATCATCATCATCATCATCATCATCCAGACCATCATCATCATCATCATCATCATCATCCAGACCATCATCATCATCATCATCATCATCATCATCATCATCATCATCCAGACCATCATCATCATTATCATCATCATCATCATCATCATCATCATCATCATCATCATCATCCAGACCATCATCATCATTATCATCATCATCCAGACCATCATCATCATCCAAACCATCATCATCATCATCATCATCATCATCCAGACCATCATCATCATTATCATCATCATCATCATCATCATCATCATCATCATCCAGACCATCATCATCATCATCATCATCATCATCATCATCATCATCATCATCATCATCATCATCATCATCATCATCATCATCCAGACCATCATCATCATCATCATCATCATCATCATCATCATCATCATCATCCAGACCATCATCATCCAGACCATCATCATCATCATCATCATCATCATCATCATCATCATCATCATCATCATCATCATCATCATCCAGACCATCATCATCATTATCATCATCATCATCATCATCATCATCATCATCATCATCATCATCATCCAGACCATCATCATCATTATCATCATCATCATCATCATCATCATCATCATCATCATCCAGACCATCATCATCATCATCATCATCCATACCAGCAGCAGCAGCAGCAGCAGCAGATGGTCCAATGAGACTCATCTTATCTAATTTATCATGATACTCAAAACATCATTGATATTTTCAATGAAATTGTAACATTTTGAGAATCGCCGTAATTCACTTGAGAAACATCATGATCAAAATCCAATTTGCCTGGAGAACGGAGAATCTGGTTATGGTGAGCAAGCATGTTAAAGGAGAAGGAGGAGGAGGAGGAGGAGGAGGAGAGTATTGAGATTTTGGACGTGGAAGATATCAAGGAACTGATTGAAACGGATGAGTTTGTCGTGTTGTGTAATTGTTAAACTTCTGTCCGTCATTAGCACATAGCCTGAGCAGAGACTGGCAGGGGGCCAGAGGCAACAAAGTATCGTTAAGTGAAGTAGATGATGGAGGATAGGTTAACAGGCGTTATAAGTTATAACATGACATTGTTATCTAAATTTTAAGAGATGGGAGCATCACTAACAACTTTTTCAGGCAGGCAGTGACATTTGAATTAATATAAATCTAACGCCTCTGATCACGTGACGACCAGGACGTAGGGGAACAACTCATGGTCTTTTCAGAGTTTTATTATTATTCACACAGCAGGTTGACAATAGTAAACAGACAGTCTCTTTCGACTAATTAAGCAATTGTTAAACTTAGTCTCTCTCGATCAATTAAACAATTATTAAACTTCAACACCTTAAACTACAACGACGATGACGACCAACCCTGACTAACCCTCCTCACTGTTCTACCCTAACTCTTTACTACCTTGATGGAATCTGGCAACGACGACTCCTGTCCTTTATCCTTCAGCCCTTTTATACTGACGCTACTCTCGCTTCTTGCCTACGCGTCTTCATCTGATTGGGCACCAGCAACCTTCCTGCTTCGTTGCTATAGCAACCCATCAGTGTCTGCTCTCTGCCTGCATTGGCATGCAGTCAATCCGATCTCTTTCCTTCTGTCTGTCTGTCCTCTTGCCTCTTGCTCTCCTCCTTCTCTCCCTCTCTTCCCTCTGTGCTCAACTGTCTGCCCTGTCTTGGCCAGCTGTCGTGAATCCCTCACTCGCTTACTCACTCTCTATCCGTCCGTCTGTCTGTCTGTTTTTCTATCTATCCTTCATTCCCTTTGTAGGCCTACTGTCTTAACTGTCAACTACCTCCGCTACATCAATGTGAAATAAAATGAGCTTTAAGCTATCACTGTAATTAATTATCATATTGCTAGGAACCATGTTTGCTACAAATAGTCAGCAAAGCGAAAACAAAATTGGTTGTTGTCATGAATTTTGATTTACATGGAAGAAATGACTGAAGATAATGAGATCATCGTTGTTGTTTTTGTTTTTTGTTGTTGTTGTTTAGCGAGGAAGAATCGAAGACGTTGTTGTGAGTGAGGCTTGCAGAGGACTTGAACTCGGCAAACTGTAAGACTTTTATGTTACTAACCCACACATTGCAGACGCTTTTATTTGTTTTTAGTGGCGACAGTTTGTACAGGAATTGAGAAAGAAACGTGCAAAATCTTAGAATTATGTTGCATCAGGAAACTAACATGTGATGTTCTATCTATCTTGTGATTTTAAATGAATTGCTTTTATTTTGACTTAATATTCATTTCAAGCAACTTATCATATAATTGACTCCAAAAAGTGCCATAGATTAAGCACATCTCTTTGCATTCAATCAAAGCTATAGATCTAAATTCCGTAATTCATTAAATTTTCAATGATTGGTTTTCCCGTTCCTGCCTGACATTGTCATTGTCCGTTGTCATTGTCTGACGTTGTCATTGTCTGTTAACGTTGTCATTGTCTGTTATTGTTGTCAGTCTGGTGGAGACGATGACGTTGCTGGGAAAGGCGGTCGGATGCTACAAAGTGTCGCTCGAGTGTGCCGACAAAAACGTTCGATTCTACGAAGGTCTTGGATTCAACGTCGACGAACGTTACATGGTTCGGCGTTTTGGACATTAGACATCCGAATGAACAACGTCGTGCGAAGAAGAGTTGTAATTAACTACCACAGACCAATCAATCTACGCATTCTCAGACTGTGGATGAAACGTATATAACATGTGATTAATGCAAATGTATTCATTCATTCCACTGAATTAATTATGTAAGATATATCTTATTGTTCAATTTCATGCAATATACTAGATAGCAGTTTTTAAGTAAATATTCTGCTTCTGTTGCTTTCAACATGCAAATTACATTTTTAACTTTCTATGCTTTTGTGTTTTAATTCACCATATCTAAAATCTAATGTTATTCCTGCTTTGGAGCTAATTATGTGCAGACTTTAGATAATTTGTGACCAACTTGCCATAAATAATATCAGACATAAACAGATATGCTTAAATCATTGCATTGGCTTCCTGTTTCACATTGCCTACAATCAGAACTTGTTCCCAAGACTTATCACTGAAGTCAGCTGATATTGTCTCATTTATCTGATCATGCTGTTCTTGGTGAATAAGCTTATCAGTCACTGCAATGAGAGATGGTGTCTTTTTGACAATTTCTGATTCCGTACAGTTGGCCGACTTTTTTCCCGATGCCTGATTCGACGATCCAACGGCGATATAAATATTGTTGGGCAATGGTGCAATAATTACAGATAAAAAAGACCAAGCAAACGTGATGTGTAATTACATAATGTAAAGATAAACCAAGCTATATAAACATAATTTCTTTTCAGTGATTAAAGATTAATGTAAGAGATCGCAGAAATAGGTTACAATTGTTTTATTAATAGAAAAACTTGTTTTTGGTCAAAAAAATTACTGGTACTTTGTTGGTATTTGTATCGATAGTCGTTGGAGTGAAAAGCAATTTCTGATAAATCAGAATCGGGCACATAAGCGTAGTTGCTATCAGTATGTAGTGACCCAGTTTCTGACAGTTTTTGAAAGCATTATTGTTTTCGTTTCATGTAACATAGATAGAAATATTTTGTCAAGACTGAAAAAATATGTGTAACAGGAGAAATCGCATCTGAAATTGTTTTATGAGAAATCATAAAATGGTTCAATTAACCGTTTATTTTGCATTCAGTTTTTCTAAATTCTACAACAATTCACAGACTTGCATATTCACACAAAGTGATCACAAATTTCATTACAATCCTTAGGAGATTAAATATATTCAACAGTAATTGTTTACTGTCAAAACCGCATGCTTCATCAAAACTGGGATCATCAAAACTGCGCTGATTAGTAGACTACTGTACCTATACCATTGTATAAAAATGGTAGAACTTTTGAAGTAGATATTGAACTTTTAGAGACAATTGGTATACATTTATAAAAATAACGCTGTTCATTGACTCAATGCAACTAAATGATACAGATATAGGTAACTACAAAGAGAGCAATTCAGTTTTTTATTAATAGGCTTTCTTTTCCTCATTACAGAATTTCAGTATGAGTCATTAAACTCGTGTATATCATATGATCATCAAAATTATTATCGTGCGGGGGCACATTTTTGACGGTAGCAGTTTTGTGCGTGCGGTTTTGACCGATAACAGTGATACGTAGTTACGTACTGTAGCCAAATTATCACAATGCATGCAAGAGACTGAAAAGACACTTCTTAATCACAGAACACAAATGCACTGACTTCTGCTACTTGATGTGTCAAGCAATAGAAGTCAAGTTCATTTTCTTCGTACAATTGCTTTACCATGCAGCAGATGTGAGCTATACAAAAAAACTACTTCACAACATAACTTATTGAAACTTTTTATCATTGACAATATCCAATTATACACAGAAAATCTTTTGCAGGATTTGACAACTTTGCAGATAAATCTAAAGTTATGTTCACTACTATGCAGTTTGATCAAAGAAAAATTCTCAGACTAAAATTAAATGTCTTGAGAAACAAATGACAGGTTGCAACCTCAAAGTCTGTCATTTCTTTCACTTTTTCTGCTCAAAACTGACTCATCTATCTGTCTCAATCAATAATCAATCAATAACCAATCAATAACCAATCAATAATTAATCAATCACTGTCTTTAACTCAATCTCAATCACTCTATCGCTTCTCTTCAATGCTGTAAAATAACAATCTTTCAATGGTCAACAATTTCAAGTAATTCTACAAGTTTTCAAAGTTTCCATTGGATTCTTCAACAACAACAACAACAACAACAACGACAATGACGACAACAACAACAACAACGTGAAGGTTGTGTCCTATGCAACACAATCTTCCACTACATGAGGACAGTGCTCTAATGTTCAATGAGGCAACAATCGTCGTCGTCGTCCACTGTAAGCCAGTCACAGCAGTTTAATCTATGCAGGTCACAGTCACAGCAGCATCGCAATCTATGCAGGTCAGACGTGCAGTTAAAGAAGAAGAAGAAGAAGAAGAAGAAGAATCTGTTTCAACAAAATCCACATCTAAGTGATTTGAAAAGTTCATGTGCATTTAACTAGACGACATCCCACCCTCTTCGTGCATCCAATGTATTTAATGATAAGTCACGAACAGTAACACATATTGGTCCCAAGTGATGATGATGATGATGACAACGAAGCAGATAATGCTGTTGTCACCATATCATGGTGATGTTGTTGTTGTCTACGGACAACACTGCATCCAGTCAGCGACCTGCTTCCATGATCCAGGACCACCGTAGTAGAGACCGCCGTACAGAGCTGGAAAAGACAAGAACAGTTTCGTCAGACAAAGAATTCATCTCTGTCTCATCTCTACTTTTATCTTTTGCTCTGTCAATGTCTTAAACTGTTCAGTTGTTATATTCTCCTTTTTCAGGTAAAGAGCACCTTACACATATTATTTCGGAATTAAAGGTTCATTCTTAACATTCCTGCGACCTGGAATATCACTGCTTCCTACTACTTTTCGTTAAAAGCCTATTTTCTCATTTTCAGTGTTCTTATTCGACTGTGGGTTGGACTAGAAGCGCTTCCGAGTAGAAAACCCTCAAGGGGGGGGGGGGTACTATATAAAATTGCTGCAATGAGTGATAAATAAGTAAAAATTCCACACAGCTGCCGTGTTTTATTTACCGTGGTAATAATTGTGAAAATATGACATACAATTCATTTCAGCTTGACAAAGCAGCATTTGTTATATGGGTTCTATGATGATGATGATGACGATGATGATGATGATGCCATTGAGCAACTAAAGCCTCCTCACCTCCCCACTGGTTAGTTGCGTCCATGTAAGGACTCTGAGGAGCAGATGAGTCGAGTCCTGAATCTCTTATCCACGGTACGTTGACGGCTGCCAGGTATCCAGCCTGCGCCTTGGCCCACTGGAAACGCTGCGATGATACGCTCATCCAAGTGGCGCCCTTGTCTTCACTGACCATGAAAGATCTCTTGTTCCAGTCTATGCCGTACAGCTGAGTCGTTGAAGGCAGATAGCCATTGACGTTGATCACACTTTCGTCCAGCGCTTAAAATGAGAGATGAACACAACACAAGCACCTTAAACGTCAGCTGGAAAAGTGTTGTGTGTATCTTATGTACCAGTACTGTTGGTCTCTTGGCACTCTGTAGCTTCCTATAAGAATCTATCAAGAGTAATGCAAACATAACTAAGTGTTGTATGTATCTTATGTACCAGTACTGTTGGTCTCTTGGCACTCTGTAGCTTCCTATAAGAATCTATCAAGAGTAATGCAAACATAACTAAGTGTTGTATGTATCTTATGTACCAGTACTGTTGGTCTCTTGGCACTCTGTAGCTTCCTATAAGAATCTATCAAGAGTAATGCAAACATAACTAAGTGTTGTATGTATCTTATGTACCAGTTGGTATCTTGGCTCTGTGTAGCTTCCTATAAGGATCTATCAAGAGTAATGCAAACATAACTAAGTGTTGTATGTATCTTATGTACCAGTTGGTATCTTGGCTCTGTGTAGCTTGCTACAAGTATCTATCAAGAGCAATCAAACATAACTACGGTATAGGCCTATGTTATTTAAACACACATCTTTACATCTAAAGCAATGAAATCGTGTGAAGGCCTTAAAGCAATAGGAAGTTGTTTTCACATAAGACAAGATTGAAAGAGTGTGATGTAACAGGATAATAGAGAACTACTTGTCTGGTCTATGGGTTCTAGTTGTAGCCTATTATAGCAGTTGAGTCTGTTAACAAAAGCACAGAACAAAAGAGAGAAGAAGATCAGAATTGATGGAGACCTTCCCAAGTGACTCCGTTATCAGCGGATGAGAAGCAATCGATTTCACCGTCTCTGCATTTAGAAAACAACAAAAACAAACGCAACAATCGTCACCAATCATTTAATTGTTGTTCCTCTCTCTTGCTGGCGAAATAAAAATCTCGAAAAGACTAATCCTGCTCGATTATTACTTGCTTCTGTCAATGACCTAACAGCCCTCTGATCTACACTGAATGGAAGAGTGAGTGAGTGAGTGAGTGAGAGACATGGATGTTGCTTGCTTGTTTGTATGTTCACTTGTTATAGCTCCCCTTCAAGCTTTCTACTCACAAGCAATCAGAGGCAGAAACTAACAGGCATAGGTCACAGTGCTTAATGGTGCTAACATCTGTCTCAGCTGCTCATTATGGCAAGAATAACTTATGCAGCAGTAACTGAATGATTGCCACATATGACAACATTTCAGATCATCTGAATTAAGTGAAGCAGTAATTTATGCCCTGCCCCCTTAGGTGACATGGATGGTGTCGTAATTCTCAATGACTTACGGATTGGTGTCACAGAAATAGACAGCTCCATTTGCGGCAAGAAAGCCACGACTGTAGAAATCAGCTGAAACAGAGAAACTGCATGACATTTATAGCCAAAAAACAATGTCTTGCATTGTAGGTATGTACCAGTATATTGCTATTTATACAGCACATTTTGGGGAACCCCACAATGGTGCTAAACACGGCAATAATTCAGTATCTTCTGGGGAGTATACACATCATGCTACACGTCTTTGCATTAAAAGTTGCTGGTGCCTCTGGAACTGCCTACCTCCTCATGTTAGCAAATCTCCTACCACCTGACTGTCCTCTGCTCTGAAATTGAAAACCGATACTTCAAGTCTCTTACAGCTTTTCTTAATCTTTCCTTCCCTCCACTCTGCGTGGGACTCTACTTTCAGAATCACTTTCTACATCTCTCTCTCTCTTCTTAAGACCTTTTTTTTCTACGGATCATCGCACTGGGAGCGCATCTGAATGGCCTCGGCTGTGAGCGGTGCTAGAAATTACTAATTACATTACATAATTACATAACACTTATGTCAGAATAGTAGATGACTACCTAATAGTTGACACCTAGGCCTAAGTTAAAGTAAGCATGTTTGAATCCAAAAATCAAATATTGAATAGGTCTTGATCTCGGTTAATGAACATTTTAACATAAGTCACATGCAAAATTGTGCATTTGTTTAAAAGGTGATTATTACTACATTTAAGATGTTCATGGGAATACATTAAAACACGAACTGCAGTTGACGCTTAGATCTACAACTCACCAATCGATGTTGTTGGTTCCTGCCAACCTTTACGAATGTTGCAAAGTTCTGCAGTAAAAAACAGACACACGTCATAAGAAGAGGTGAAAATATCTCTGTAGATGCAGAAAAGATTAAAAGTGGCAATGCAGTACTGAAGAAAGAACATGGAAGTAACCATACAAAGACAACTGTCACTGTGTTTGAGGTTCTAGTGGCAGACATAGATAGAGTCATTGGTTTAATGGCATGGCAGAATGGCAGTCTCATGGAATGAAATGTGACACTCGTGTTGGAAGGTTCAAATCTTGCAATCAATACTAACTCACAACTAGTTAATCACTTTCTGTGAAGTTGAATTTGAAAGACATGACTTGCAATTCAATTTGTAGACGACTCATAAACAACGAAACAGCAGAAGAGGAAGAAGAAAAATGGCCTACCAGCTGGAGTGAATGCGAGAGAAGAGGTGACACATCCCATGAACTCAACCTGAACCTCTGCCATTCCAGCGGCAGTCGACTTCTGAATCTCGAGTCGAATGTAAACTGAATCCATTGGAAATGTTAGATTGTTTATCACCGTTCCAGTCGTCACTGTCGATGGATTCACCTGAAGTTAAATACACTTCACTTTACCACCAATATTATCACAACCAATCTATTTTTATCAATTTTTTATTTATTTACTGAGAATTTTATATAGCACTCCTTCAAGGTACTACTCAGGAGCGCTCCCAGTCCAACTCCAGTCAAATAAGACAGTCTTAAAAAGAGAAAGAAATGAAGCAGAAAGGCCAATAGGTATTTGACGAAGTATTATAACAGGGAGCTCTAATATAAAACCACACGTCCTATGATCCTTAGTTGCATCTTCACTGCCTGCAGCCTTACATCATCAGCATAAAATCCAGGTGGATTGGTTGCTCCAGTTTCAATTGATTAAAATTAATTATAACTTTAGCAGTATAATATTATCAGAATAATTTGTCTTCATCAGTGAACATCAGTGAACAATAGCTGCTGTGCCTGAGAAAGGTTCTCTTTTTTACGATAAGAGTGAAAGAAGACTCACGACTTCTCCGCTGATCCAGTTGATGCCGTCATCGCTGTAGTGCAACTGATATTGTTGCACTTTCTCGTTGAACGTTGTCGGATTCTGAAGTGCAACGGTCATCACGCGCGTCAGATTTCCAAAGTTTACTTGAATGTACTGACCGAACTGACCGAGACGAGTACCACTCTCCCAGCCTACGTGTAAGAATATTATATCAACATTGATCATATGAATGTATTGACCGAATTGACCGAGACGAGTACCACTCTCCCAGCCTACGTGTAAGAATATTATATCAACATTGATCATATGAATGTATTGACCGAATTGACCGAGACGAGTACCACTCTCCCAGCCTACGTGTAAGAATATTATATCAACATTGATCATATGAATGTATTGACCGAATTGACCGAGACGAGTACCACTCTCCCAGCCTACGTGTAAGAATATTATATCAACATTGATCATATGAAAGTATTGACCGAATTGACCGAGACGAGTACCACTCTCCCAGCCTACGTGTAAGAATATTATATCAACATTGATCATATGAATGTATTGACCGAATTGACCGAGACGAGTACCACTCTCCCAGCCTACGTGTAAGAATATTATATCAACATTGATCATATGAATGTATTGACCGAATTGACCGAGACGAGTACCACTCTCCCAGCCTACGTGTAAGAATATTATATCAACATTGATCATATGAATGTATTGACCGAATTGACCGAGACGAGTACCACTCTCCCAGCCTACGTGTAAGAATATTATATCAACATTGATCATATGAATGTATTGACCGAATTGACCGAGACGAGTACCACTCTCCCAGCCTACGTGTAAGAATATTATATCAACATTGATCATATGAATGTATTGACCGAATTGACCGAGACGAGTACCACTCTCCCAGCCTACGTGTAAGAATATTATATCAACATTGATCATATGAATGTATTGACCGAATTGACCGAGACGAGTACCACTCTCCCAGCCTACGTGTAAGAATATTATATCAACATTGATCATATGAATGTATTGACCGAATTGACCGAGACGAGTACCACTCTCCCAGCCTACGTGCAAGAATAAATATATCGACATTGGTCATCTGATGTCAACAAATTACCAGTATATATTATGTTCTTCAACATTGTTCATCTGAATCTAATGTCAACTAATTATTATACCTTCTTCTAATCCATTTCATCAAAACACGATAATTACACAAAGTGATATCTTGTAAAATTAGGTAATAATAAAATTTCACTAAACAGAGCTAATAAGAAAGAAACCTGAGACTGTTTGAAAACTGACCGATGTTGCTACCAGGGATCGGGCGAGCGTTCTGTGGTTGCCAGTTTGCTTTAGGAGCATTCGACGCTGAGATTTGACAATCCTGAATCTGTTTGTCCGTCATTCCCAGCGGAACTGCGACACACTCCTCTGCAATGCAAAAAACAAACAAACGGTCGCTGATGGATCTGTGTCTCCATAATTATTATGATAGGTAGCTATTGTGGGGCACGGTTGTGTAGTGGTGAGTATGGCGCCTTGGAGCTGAATGCTTCCAGGTTCGAATCCACCTCAAGCCATCATGTAGGAATCTTGAGCAAGTCCTTCACTAAATAAATAAATAAACATTGATTTATATAGATACAAATGATGTCAGAGTTGACTGGCGACTCATTTATCAGATGAAACTTTGAGTCTTCACTGAGTCTGATAATAAATTCATTCATCAGAATGGATGAAAGAACAGAAAAGCTACGTTATTTTTCTATCAGATAAACAATCAAGATCTTTCACTTGAGTTCATGTGAGAAGCGCTTACGAACAACTGATGGCTGAATGGTGAGGATGATGCTGTCCATTACAGTGCTGAATGGAGTTCCTGACTGATTCACGTGTCCGCTTCTGAAGATGATGTATGTAACTGATTCAGAGCCGAGACTCGTGTTCGTCGGACTTCCTGTTCCAGGCGCCATTGGGATGACGTCGATTGTAAGCGAGAACGTCACGATGTCCGTGAAGTAGAAATGACTAAACTGAAGATGAAAATTCAATGAAATTCAATGACGGACAAAGTTTCACATCAAAACACTTGATAACCTCATATGAACAAACTCAAAACATCCCTTTATATACCCAAACGCACTAAACCTATTTACGTTGACACTAGTGCAGCAATGAATTAATTACAATGGGCACCAATAGCACTAGACATGGTTGTTAAGACAACTGTTTCTGGCCAATAAGAAAAGCACGCAAGAGATTGAAGCAACAATACAGAAAACTGCACAACAATGATTAATCACTAATTGCAGCCCCCTCCTTCCTATTCTCGTCAGCTGTCCACCCACTTTGCTCAACATGTTCTTCTTCCGCCCTTGCACTACTTCTCTGTCCTTCAATGACGTTGAACCTTGACCTTCAACTGATTTCACCTTGCCTATCAATCCTGTCTTGACTAAGTGCCCGTGAATAAGTTCGCTTTTTAGATACAGTTGAAATGTTGAGATTACGACTATGATGATTTAGAAAAGCTTCTGTGATTTAAGCATTCTTACTTGAAGAGCGAACGAATTGCTGTCAGTGATGTTGTAGATGATAGGAATGACACCAATGAAGTCAACAGACACAAGAGAACTGAAGCGCATGTACTTTGGAATATAGAAGAACACAGATGCGTTCAGACCTTCCGCCTTCGACAGATTGGAATGTCGCAAACTACCAGTCACTGTTATTCGCGATCTAAAACACAACAAACACGCATTTTCTTAATGGCAGACAGCATAAGGTCGTGACCGACAATGATTCCTCAACGTGGCGTCTCCAAGTTTCCCTACTCCTCGTTTTCTCCGTTGCCTCTCTCATACCCATATTCATTTTCTTGAGATCTTCTCGTATGTTGTCCATCCATGTTTTTTGCTGTCTTCGTCGGTTTCTACTTTTTCACAACTAATTAATTAGAATTAATTTAAAGATAATTACGAGATTTTAATCAGAATTAGGTAACTTATAATCAGAATTGAAATTAGTCAAATTTGGTAACTTATCGATTAGCTAAATAATTAATTATTTTTAAATTAATTAATTATTAATCACTGTAAATTGTCTATCAACGCAATACTAAGACAGCATGTAATTGGCATCTGGACTAAAATGCAACATTGCAAATTGTTGTCGTACCCTGTCAAGTAGATGATCGTGCTATTCACTGTTGCATTCAGCAACAGGTCAGGAACCTCCGTCAACGTCCGAATGACTTGCACCGTCAGATTGCGGAATATCAACGGAATGCCAAGTTTCGCACCAAAGCTGATCTGCTGGAGACTGTCCTGCACGGCTGTCAGACTGTCCGCCATCTGCACCGTCAGCGAAACACGGAAGCTGTTGTCTCCGTCTTGATACGTGTTGGCACGGTAAGTATGACCTAAATTAACATCATCATCATCTTCATCATCACCATCACCATCACCATCAGCAGCAGCATCGTCATCATCATCATCATCATCATCACCATCACCATCACCATCATCACCATCATCATCATCACCATCACCATCATCATCATCATCATCATCATCATCATCATCATCATCATCATTGTCATCATAACTGTGGTTTTATGACCTACAATGATCCCTCAGGACCTGAGACAGACAGATTTCTTGCTCATTAATGTAAAAAAATTCTATCCCAATGTCTGTTCCTCAACAATTTTTAAATGATCTTAAGCAGCCAATCGGTCCTGATTCATTTGTGCATCAGATGAATTGGTTCCCTATCATTTGGTCGTAAATGATCTCGTCGTAATCAATTCGTCGCAATTTATATCGTCGTTAATGAAATCGTCGCAGCTTAATTCGTCGCATGCAAATCGTCGTAGGCTATTCACTGAGTATTCAGTCCGTCGTTTTTCATGTCGTCGTCAAATAATATTGTCACAGTTTATTTCGTATTATATATCTTTAGTAGTACATCAAAAATTCTCATCTAATTTAACTAATCATCTAATCAACTAATTTAAAAACTGACATTTTATGAAATTCATGGTCACATAATTTATAGCTAATTTAAAAAACAGGTGATATTTGTGCAATGTTGGTAGTTTCACAACCACAGTCGACACTGAATTGGAATTTCATGCCGAAGCGCTTGATCAATTGTGAGTGAAGGACTTGCTCAAGGTTCCTATGTGGCAGCTTGAGGTGGATTCGAACCTGCAACCCTCCGTCTCCAAGGCACCAAACCCACCACTACACCACTGCACCCCACAAGATAAGAGAGAGAGAGATGAGTAATGTGCTCACCAGTGTTGGTCATCTTTCCGAGAGAAATATACGCAGTGTCATTCTGTGACGTGTGCTTTGTCGAATTATACGTGACAATGAATTCTGTAGGCAAGCCAAAGCTGCCAAGATTGCGACCAAAACTGACCTGAAAACAAACACAACATTTTAAACACAACAGTAGGAGCAAATATCGCTTCTAGATCTCTGCACTTCTATATAAATGCAGCAAAAGTTAGAAAGAATTTCAGCAGAGATAACAATTGACTGCATAAAACAAGTTACAACAATGGTTGAAATGTAAAATTTATACTTCTGGCTACAAGGACAGGTTGGACGTGGTTATGTGGGATCAGCCAGAAATGGGTGAAAGCTCGAAAGATCATTTATTTTAGGTCAAGACCAGACCTCATATACTTGAGAGAAGTCTGCCTCTGAAAATCTGGTAGAAAGCCTTTAAGCAGAAACTAGACTCAACTAAAAATGGCAAAGCATAAGCTTAATCTCTGGTGTCTTTGATAACTTCATGAGTCCTATCCCGAGTTATGTTAAGCAAAGAGAAGTAGGAGAGGAGCTGCTGCTGCTGCTGCTGCTGCTCCTCCTCCTCCTCCTCCTCCTCCTCCTCCTCCTCCTCCTCCTTCTCCTCCATCTCCTCCTCCTCCTCCTCCTCGTCCTACTCACGACATATGCATCGACGACTGTCATGACGGCTGACTGGTCAAGCGGCAGAACAACGTCGACAAGACCAAAGACGGTGCTATTCGGAGGAACAACGACGTCAGCAAAGACGGTGTAGTAGTCGCTTGGTTGCAGTGGAATAATCGTTCCATTCGTTACGTTCAGAATCACGTTCGCAAAAGAAATTCCCTAAATGCAACAGAAAAAACATTCGTCAGTTACGTTCAGTATCAGCATCTCAATTTATGGAGTCATTTAGAACCCGTATCTCATATCCACATGAGACTTATTTCTGGAGCCAACAAGGCTGGGTCCGATATTCAGATAATATTCAATGGTGATGCTGGCTGGGTGTGTATTTTAACAAATCAAAATTACATCTCAACCAAACACAGTAAAAGTAAGAGATGGAAAACGTGTATTAATAGGATGTCTTCATTCTGATTGGCTGAACTTCTCTTATAATATTCGAAATTTTTGCCTATATGCCACCAGACATAAAAATGCTCCACTTCGCCTACTTTAGCCTACACGCATTTCATCATGAAACAGGGATGGTACATTTTGAGTTTCAACTTTATTGCATATTGAATTTAAACAAATTCAAATCACATGTAATAACTGAAATGAAATGGATGGAAATGAATCTAAGAAGGACTAAAAAAATTCAATGCAGACAGACAGATTGAATGCTTAAGAAGAAAGTTATCTTCAGATTTCCTGTGGTGGAGAGATGAACAATGAAGACTTTGAAGTGAATGCTGATGGATCTGTTTCAGCAACAGAATGCTTACTAATAAGCTTATGATTGTCTTTTACAGTACCTCATCGCTGATGTATTCTACGTTGTCGATGACATCGGTGAGTTTGAGATCGATCGATTGTGCGACGTTGTTTGTTCCGTTGATCGTCAACGTTGAAGAGACGCTGATCGTCTGACCAACGTTGAATAACGAACTGTTGCGAACAATCGTTGCAATCGCCTCCACTCGGATCTGTTAATATAATAAAACAAACACTCAAATATAACAGTTTTCATAAGACATCTGATAATGAAGTGAAGGCATAATGTGTGTGTTTGCAGGGATTGCCTGTCACTTTTCAGCAATTCACAAACATTTCTAATTATTATTAATTTGCAGAAGCTACGACATCAGCTGATGGCATATCGAAACCAAATCTATAGTTGTACAATAGTACAACTACTTTGTAAAACTGCAAGACCTGCAGAGCACATTTCTTAAGTAATTTGCATTGTAATAGCTTATTCTAACAGGATGCCCAGCTCTAAGCCTGTTGAACTTTTTAGGAAATAGTCCTAGTGAAGATCTTGTAATATATCTTGTCCTTGCATGAAATCATTTGAAAAAATCGACCAAATACCTTGTCATTGTCCGGATCAGAAGTGTCAACTGGATAATGGCAAACTGTTCCTAGGTTGATCACTCCCATATCCCGAGCATATGGAAAGAGACTGGAGAAGAAATGAAAGAAGATAAATGAAACATTGACAAAAAAGTAGACTGCAGTAAAAATGAGAATTTAAAAGAATCTAACTGAGAGTAAATCTGCTCTCAGTCTGTCATTTCAGTCTCTTCTCAATCTTGATTTTCTCAACTGCAACACAAAAGTCTTCTTCATTTAGATTGAGAAATTCATCTTCAACTCACAGACAGCAAAAGTTTCTCTTTTCATTAACTCATAATCTGATTAAGTTTTGTTTCTGTTATCAAATCGATCAGTGACTGTTAAGAGTTGATTTCGATCTTGTCACCTGGCCGTTACATTTCCTTTGATCGCTTCTTTGGACAGACACGGCAGATTGGTTCCAACGTAGACGACATCGTAGAGCACTACATCGATGGCACCCAACGCAGGTGGAACAGAGAATGTGACGATGACGTCAGTTTGGCTGTTGGGAGGAAATGTGATTTCGGTTGTCAAGATGATCGTCTCTCCTTTGAAGACGTCGTTTGAGATCGTTGCGTTGACGTTGACAGGCGTCTGGCTGAAGGTAAAGATCGGCTGAGGGGCAGCCTAACATATGCGCAGGATGAACAGACAGACATCAACACATGTTGCATGAGGGGCAGCCTAACATACGCATGGTGGACATCAACACATGTTGCATCACAAAAATTCAATCAATTATTGATATTATCACAACACACACACACACACACACACACACAAACACACACACACACACACACACACACACACACACACACACACACACACACACACACACACACACACACAAGCATATAAAACCAATGAACATGCAACTGATTCTTATACTAAAGTCTTTTTTACAGTACGAATCATATCTAAAATAATCTTTCTCTAGCTTGAACAATTATTGACTAGATAGATTGTTGAACGTAATGAACTGGTGAGACTGAATAGTTCTAAGGTAAAACAAACCGGTTGAAACTGAACAACAGTTGCTCCACCAACGAGGATCCACAGATTTGCTGATGCGTCAGCGCCATTCATCGCGTGGTCAGCTGAGATGTTGATTCCATGTATGGAACCTGGAACGGCGCCAGACAAGACCTGCACGACGACTTCAATCACGACAGAATTGTTGTCAAAGACATTGTTCATGACGACAGGCTGAGTACCTACAGTTGAAACACAGATTATGATTATTGTCAAAACTGAATTGCCTCAGATAAAGTTAACATGTCTAACAATTGTAGGAAATTTAATCTGACTCATCATAATTATATTATGTCTTGAATGAGAACTTTTGAAGAAAAAAAACATTCCCATTGCACACATTTCAATATGAGTGATACAATGATTTATGCTCAGAATTTCCACCATCATCATCAGCTACCATCAGATGTTCATCAAATGCTCTGTCTGTCTGTCTGTCTGTCTGTCTGTCTGTCTGTCTGTCTCTCTCTCTCTCTCCCTCTCTCCCATGTCATGAGCTCAGCCACAGCAACGAACTGCTTCTCTTGTCTGCAACAGTAGCCTACCTACATGTCTGTGCTTTAACGTCATCTGAACTGTATCTTGTTGGGTCCATAATGGGTCAGTTGTTAAGTGTTGGCTCATCAATGAACATGATTGTCCAAGGCATTCCCAAAGTTTCACAGATAATTATGTTGTTGTTGGCCAGTAACTGTTTAAGATTTCATCACACAATTTTGCTTTCTTGCATTTCATAAACTATAAATTTCTCCGTACAACCGAATAAAAGCAAGAAATGAAATAAGGTTGACGAACCAATATTTGTGAGTTTGTACAATTCTAGCCATCCCGTCTGTCTTCCGGCTCCATTAGGTCTCGTTGTAGATCTCATCTGAATCGTTTTGTTGAGACATGGAATGCCGAAGCCGAACTCCTTCACATGGACGCTGCAGACGGTCAACGCAGTGTCTGACCCTGCATCGGCCGTGATCACCCAGTCAGCGGTTGACTGTGGCGGGAGTTTGATCTTGACGAGAAAGACGACCAGTGATCCAGGAGATGTTTCGTTCAACGAACCTGTCAGGTTGTTCTGACCTTCAAACGTCATGTACGGCTGCAAGAATCAGATGTCAAAGACATTTAACAGACGACAGTTCAATCAATCAATCAATCAATCAATCAATCAATCAATCAATCAATCAATCAATCAAGTTTCATTGTACACCGTTTCAATTCATTTTACATGTGAAGACATTTCGTGATATAATATGATTCCAGTGACAATGGGCAATTATACCCTAATGAACCAAAGGTTCCGCAAACATGGCAGCCACAGTGCAAGCATAATTATTTCTGTCAGTCTCATCAACAGTGTCTGATTGATTTCAGCCATTTTTCAATGTCTTCAGTTTCTCAGACATCGTTATAATATTAACTTATCTGTAGTTCACATAGTTATACAGGGTGGGCCATAAAAAAAGTAATCCCCTTCGATGTTTTGCTGATATCTTGGCCAAAAATAAGTCTGTCATTGTAACTTAGTGTCATTTGTTAATCAAAGGTATAGCAGTTGTCACAATTATACTGGTTCCTTCTGTCATCGAATTTCCATACACAAGATCTGAATGACAAACAGCACCATTAGATAAGCAGCTGGATGCTTGATTAATTAGAGCAAGACTCACAGTGGCATTGACTGCATTATATTCGGTGTTATAGGTGTTGACGGCTGTCAGTGGCTGAGCTCCCACCCACAGCAATCCATTGCCATACGTCAGACCCGTTCCAACCCAATTCGTCTGTGTGGTCAACAGATAAGGATGGTTCTCAACTCGCACAGCGATGCTCAACACGAGGCTGTCGTTCGCTGTTGGTAGAAACGTGATATTCGACAACGCAGGAGGATCCGCGATGTTGCAGACTGAACCAAAGTCGAGAACCGCTCGGTAGTTGGGAGTTCCGTTGACCCTACGAACAGAACCAACACAGGATAACATTGAATGGAAAACCACCTTCTGTGACAGTCATGAGCTCGTATATAATTGACTTCACTCTTTCTTAGCACTGACATGTTCACATCAAGTGTAATATATGCATAAACCATATATGGTATCGTATCGTATCTAGAAATGTATAGTACGCCTCTCGCAGCATACATGTACATGTAGTCTATACTGAGATGTTTTTTCAGCACAGAAGCCTTGTGAAAAAAGAAACTTTGTGAGAGAGCGAGAGGATACAGGGAAGATCCCAAGGCAAAAGAATGATGGTTAAATGCTAACCATCCAGCTAACCATCCAGCTATCACACTCACCAATACAAAAAATACAAAACTTTGAAATCTGACTAACACAACAATTAATCGTTAATGATTTTTAATGTTAGTTCTCTGATTTATTACTCAAATGTCACGATGGAAATCTGACGCTAATTCTTAGATGTCAGTAAAGCTAGACCCAGCAGAAGTCACAGACAAAGACAATGTAGCAGACAAAGACAATGTAGCAGACAATGAACGTCGATCTTCTCACATGGAAAAGTATCCAACGGATGCGTTGAGAGCTGGTTGCTTCAGACAAGCGAGATTCCTTCCGACTTGTGTCAGTTCCATTCGACAAATGCTGAACAGATTTGAGTTGTTGTAATACGGTGTCGACACTTCAACGATGAATGGACTGTAGACGACACCTGGATAGAGAGAGACGTTCATTCGGATGTCAGTCGTTGCGTTGATGAGAACGCTTTCAGAACCAAACGCATACGTCATATTCGTCAGCGGAATTGTGCGATTCTAGAAGAGAAAACGACAACGACGACAATGTTGACGTCTATTATAGCGAGTGGAATTATTCTCTAGCATCAGTCATCAAAGTATTTAATATCGTTGAGTGATATGTTTCCTTGCAATTTCTTCCTTCCTAAGAAACTGAAGACTTACCTACCCCGGTATTCCAAATCATCTGACTACTGAGTCTGATAAGTTAAACTGCTGTAAGCACACTTTGCTCAACTTAGACATATTCATTTGTAGTAGTAGTAGTACTAGTAGCAGTAGTAGTAGTAGTAGTAGTAGTAGTAGTAGTAGTAGTAGTAGTAGTAGTAGTAGTAGTAGTAGGCCTAGTAGTAGCTGTAGTAGTAGTAGCAGCAGCAGCAGCAGCAGCAGCAGCTTTTATTGAAATGATCGATCTTTTATTGAAATGTTTCATAAGAAATGTTGAGTTCTGACGAAATGTTAATTGATGAAGTACATACGGTGATGGCATTGGTTGTAGCACTGCTGGTTATGGTCAGCGTTAGGCTGGCTTGCGGCGCCGATGGTCCCTGTGTAGGAGTGACATCTGCCGTAACAATGGCCGTGGAACCAATTGTGTTTGTGCTGACATTCAACGCAATAACGATCACTTTGAATTGAATGACATTCGCATTACGATCTGTGGCATTCGATCGGAACCCTGTGTTCAGAATCCGACCGAGGTTCCAATCAACCTGGTTGTCTGAAATGTAGTTTGGCTGTTCATCTGTAGTGCAAGGAACGTTGATGCCCTGAGAAATGATTTCAATGCGACAAACGCGGTACTGTGTGGCTATTGTCTTCACAGAGACAGTGTAACCAGTGTCTGAGTTGTTGTCTAGAGTCATGTTCAGTTGAAGTGCGACTGGCATATTGACGGCCACGTTGGATGACAGAAAAGGAGTCAACAGTAGAGTTGGAGTGACTGACTGCAACAGATCAACACCAAAATCACATCAGTTAACCTTGGTGAGTAAGACTTAAGCAAGAGTCTGTATCATGTAAGACTAAGAAAAGCTCTCTTGTTACCAGATGGGAAGAGAGGCACTTGCTTTCCCAATCTTCAATTCTTAAGCTAGAACTGGATAACCGACAAAATCATGAACTTGAGGTCAATGCATCCTTCCCAGCATACACTGGTGCAAAGTTAAACTGTTTGGTGATAGAAATGTGCAGTGAAATGTTTGTCCAGGGTTATGACATCAGATCCCCTCCACACACACACTCAGCAGCAGCTGCAAAGCCAACACTAAACAATTAGATGACCATGTCACATCAGAGATCAGCGCTAGCTCGCTATAAAATAGTTGACTCTATGGAAGTCAGTTTTAGAGATAGAATGGAGAGCATTGTGAATTGGCCGTAAAAATTGTAATGACTGGGTTGAATTTGTTTGTTTGTCTGTATGTGCACTTGTTATAGCACCCCTTCAAGCGCTCCCGAATGCAGAGCGGACACTGCATCGGAATATTACGCCGAAGCGCTGAGCAATTGTGAGTGAAGGTCCTTACGCGGCGAGGTGGATTCGAACCTCCAAGGCAACGACGCCACCACTACACCACTTCGCCCCACATGTTACTAGCAAGGTCATGACAGATTCACATGCTCTGAGAACCGAAAACAAGTCGTATATGTCTTACAGTTACAGAATTAAAAATGAATATCGATGATTAGAATCTACACTATTTACACGAGTTGATAAATTTTTAAAAGATGGCATAACGTGTGCACATGTTTAAGAGAACTGGGAACAACTGTTAACTGAATGAGAATGCCATGCTTCATCCCCCCCCCCACACCCCACCCCACCCCACCCCACCCCACCCCACCCCACCCCACCCCACCCCACCCTCACTACATCCACGTACCATGATCGACTGAGTGGTGTTCTGCACAGTGACTCCTATCTGACCGGCCCAGATCTGGTCTGTGTTGATCTCAAGCGTTGCTCCAAGCCAAAGCATCTGACCAACGTACGAGTCATTGTATGGAATGTGCACAACGAACGCCACTGAGATGAGACTCCACGTCAGTGGAGTCGCCTCTCTCACACCTAAACAGAAATCACACAACAACAAATGCCACTGAGATGAGACTCCACGACAGTGGAGTAGCCTCTCTCACACCTTAACAAAAATCACACAACAACAAATGCCACTGAGATGAGACTCCACGACAGTGGAGTAGCCTCTCTCACACCTTAACAAAAATCACACAACAACAAATGCCACTGAGATGAGACTCCACGACAGTGGAGTAGCCTCTCTCACACCTTAACAAAAATCACACAACAACAAACGCCACTGAGATGAGACTCCACGTCAGTGGAGTAGCTTCTCTCACACCTAAACAGAAATCACACAACAACAAATGCCACTGAGATGAGACTCCACGACAGTGGAGTAGCCTCTCTCACACCTTAACAAAAATCACACAACAACAAATGCCACTGAGATGAGACTCCACGACAGTGGAGTAGCCTCTCTCACACCTTAACAAAAATCACACAACAACAAATGCCACTGAGATGAGACTCCACGACAGTGGAGTAGCCTCTCTCACACCTTAACAAAAATCACACAACAACAAACGCCACTGAGATGAGACTCCACGTCAGTGGAGTAGCTTCTCTCACACCTAAACAGAAATCACACAACAACAAATGCCACTGAGATGAGACTCCACGACAGTGGAGTAGCCTCTCTCACACCTTAACAAAAATCACACAACAACAAACGCCACTGAGATGAGACTCCACGTCAGTGGAGTAGCTTCTCTCACACCTTAACAAAAATCACACAACAACAAACGCCACTGAGATGAGACTCCACGTCAGTGGAGTAGCTTCTCTCACACCTTAACAAAAATCACACAACAACAAATGCCACTGAGATGAGACTCCACGACAGTGGAGTAGCCTCTCTCACACCTAAACAGAAATCACACAACAACAAATGCCACTGAGATGAGACTCCACGTCAGTGGAGTAGCTTCTCTCACACCTAAACAAACATCACACAACAGCGAACAACGTTCATGCAAGTTGACATTGGTCATGAAACCACCATAAGTCACTCGTCTGCTTCTGCGCATGAGTTATGTTGCTTTTATAAGCTTAGTGTTATACAAGTTATTTGTGTAAATATTGGTACGCAATAGCATTGGCATTTGAAATCATTCTGTGCAATTAAACTTTCTCAAAAATTTTAATCTTAGGTGGCAAAAGCTGTTTTCTTTGGCACTAGTAAAGCACAGAGAGCAAAGGTCAATTGTTGCTTAACAGTTTGAAGCAAAGAGAGTCACGCTGAATCCAGGTAAAAAAAATGTGCAATGGATTTAGAAAACAGCAATCACAGAACTAATACCTGACCATGATTAATTCTTTTCTACAATTTGAACTTCATTATGAGAAGCCTTATTCTTGGCTTGTCTTGATCCTCTATAGTCTTAATGTCAGACTCTATCTGGGCTCAATATATATATTGATATTCAGCTATTTCGGTTCTGAATGTTTAGGACTTGCACACAATACTGCACACCTTGATATCAAATAATGCAAGTACCTTGCTTTTACATTACCATGTTAAGCAAACAAGAAACAAAATCCTAAACCAAAAGTATTTTATGAAGTGATCTCAACTTAGACAAACCCTTGTTGATGACATGTCCAATGTTGAGCGTTGCTCTTTCGTTGGTGAGACCAGTATCGCTTGCGTTTAGAATGGGAGTGATGTTCTGAAACTGGAGGCATTCAAAGTTCCTGCCGACGCTGACAACGAGCGCTGTGCAGACAGACATTGCGTCGGTGAGGTTGAGAGGAGCGAACGCCTCAAACTTGAGATCAGCAACGACAAGAGGAATGTACATGTCGATCTGAAAGATGGCCGACGACCCGAGAGAGACGACAGACGGAGCAGTCACGTTGAATGTTGGATGAGCAGATGACGCCTGCAGCCCACAAGAACAGCAGACAATGACAGTCAAACAAAGGCAAGATAGATAGCAGAGTAAATTGCCAGATTTATCTTCAGTGCATTGTAGTTTTTTTAAACAGTTTTGAACAGGAAAAGTCATTGAACAAAAAAATACCAAATCTTTTTCTGTTGCAAGTACAGCTTTCTCAATTATCGTCTGCTATTGTTTAAAACGTGAAATATGTCGTCCACTTCAGCAGCGAGTAGGCTACATTCAATTCTCACTGGTGAAGCTACATCATGCATTTAACAAAAGATGTAATATAGGATAGCGTATAACTCACGTAGTTGTCCATGATGGTTGTGAATCCTGCCTGGCCAATCCAGATCTCATTCTGGCTGTTGTATTCGGCACCAGCGCTCACCCAGTAGACACTTCCGTTGACGGTTGAATTCGCGTCGATCATCACAGCGTCCCATTCGATCACGATCATGCTATCGTTCGCCGAATCCGACAACACGTTCTTGTTCGTCACATTGCCAAAGTCGAGGATTGCACGGTCGTACTACACATCACGTGATTAAGATGACAGGATGAGGTGAATGTTTTGAAGAGGTAAATGTTTTGAAAAGGTAAATGTTTTGAAGAGGTAAATGTTTTTGAAGCGTCGAGACATAATTTTATAATTGCGTTTCTAGACTTGAACCCCTTCAGCAACTCCACAAAAAGATAACAATTTGATGTCAATTTTGTAATAATAATAATAATAATAATAATAATAATAATAATAATAATATAATTACTGGCTGTAAGAGATAGCAGACCAGTTTGGTCGATATGAGGATCACCTTTCAATGCACCATCATAACCAGTAACCACACTTCTATTCTGCACCATGATAAGAAAGTGTTTGATGAGCTGATAATAATTATTTATAATAAACAATAACTAAAGAGCGATGATGTTACTGACGTTGAGGCTGCCGTCGAGTGAGTCCATGACCGGCTGAGCGCGCGTCTGATCGTAGGCGATGTTTTGACCGACCCAGACGACCTGTGGATTGCAGACGACCATGATGGTCGACGTATTGTCTGGTGTGAACAACTCCACAAGCAGATCCATTGTTCCAGGTGGAAAGACAATCTGGAGCTGGAAGTGAACCTTTGTTCCGACGTACATGACGGTCGTGTAGTTGTACTGACCCGTCTTCAGCAGATAGAACGTCATGTTGCCAACCGCAGACACCGACTGAAAGATGATGAACACATGAAGACAACAAATTAGACGAGTTATTCAAAATCATGGCATCGCTTCAATGGCAGCCAGTATATAATTAGAGACAACACGTTGGTCAACTGGAAATCTGTGAGATATTAACGGAGGCAAATTAAAAGGAAACAGTCAAAGGAAGAAGACTGTAAAATCTAGAAAAAGAGAATCGTTTAAAAATTATTCTCTAAATTGTGTTTTCTAACATATGTATCTGTGCATAGGTGTAACAGGAAAAAGATTTACAGTTGAAACTGGTACATGAGAAGAAGAGCGGAACATGGTTTCTAGGAAGAGGATAGTAGTTGGCTGCTGCTACTCAATGACCATGCACAAGAACATCAGTGCAGAGGATCTCAGTGCTGAGAATCTAAACACAATGACCGCTATCCCTCTCCATTGGCACACACGCACGCACACAGACACACACACACACACACACACACAGACACACACACGCACACATACACATACACACACACACTAGTTTGGACCAAGCACAGGGCTGTGCTTCAGGGTATATAGCGCGTACTGACCACATGAAAAATTTAGCATCGTGTACATAGTTCCGAAAACGAGGGTATACAATAATATACATGGGCATACACACTATTACAGCATATACTTACTTCACAAAGATCAAAGTAAAAAAAGTTCATAGAAGTAAAAATGACGAGCAGAAAACAGGATAAGAACGGGATTTTAGAAGAAAAAATCCTGAAAATAGATTATTTTATGGCGTGGTGAAGGATTTTTGGGTGAAAAATCGTAGGAAAAGCATGCAATGACTGAAAAAAGTCGTCAGAAATTTTGATGACTTAAAAAAGTCGTCAGAAATTTTGATGACTTAAAAAAAGGTTGTGAAAAATTTTTGGCAGAAAATATTCGATTTTCTGACTAAATTCTCAGTACATTTAGACAGAGTCAATTAGCATACGACTCATTCAACAAACCACTTTCATGCATTGCTATGTTTGAATAAAGAGAGACAACAATAGAAAGCATTGTTGAAGAAGAACAATGCTGAAAGTGCAATTGGTGCAGGTTTTGTCAGCTGCTGTTCAAAGAGGATTCTAGAACCCAGAACAATATGACAAAAGAGCGAGTGGCCAATGTGTACCAGTGAAATAATTCATCAATGAGCAACACAGTCCATATGAATGCAGTCAATACAGCACATGGTAACTCTATTTATTAAGTGTAGCCATCAGTCAGATATTATGGTTCCATTTGAAACAGACCTCTCCTAGGCAACAATTGTCTCATAGGCAACAATTGTCCTGCTTAGGATTGTCTATATTATGTCTCTTGAGTCACTGTTGGTCATTATACAATGTCAGCAAACAGAGATATACATGTACATAAGCTTCCAGTCTATTGTTCCACAGCCATACATTCATGATGAATAGTCTACCATCATAAGTACGGTAATTAAATAGTCATATACCAGTGGAGCGCGGTGGTGTAGTGATGGGTTTGGTGCTTTGGAGCCAAAGGTTCCAGGTTCGAATCCATCTGAAGTCGCCATGTAGGAACCATGAGCAAATCCTTCACTCGCAATTTCTTGTGCACTTTGGCATGAAACTCCAATGCAGCCTCTGCGCTGTAGTCAGGAGCGCCTCTGAGTAGAGAGAGCTTGAAGGGGTGCTGTAGCAAGTGTGAGAAGCAAATAAATTAAACTAAATAAATGAAACTAAAATGTTTTATCTGAAGGGTGAGTTGATCTCAGAAGCCGCAGTCCTACCCTCCTGTGGCGCTCCAGCACATCTTCTTCACCACTGTCGACGACGGCGCTCTTTGACCCCGTCCCAATCGTTACCATGACGATGGCATAGTTCTTTGGACCGACGATGTCACCGCCAATGCTGTCAGCCACTTGACGGTTGACGACCGTCACGTAAAGTTTGAATGAGAGGTCAGCGAAGTCGGCCGCAGGTCGTGCAAGTGTCACGCGTCCACTGAAAGCGTCAATCTGAAAGACGTGATCGTCATTGCCAGATTCGATTGCGTACGTGACA
Organism: Lumbricus rubellus; assembly: GCA_945859605.1. NCBI lineage: Eukaryota > Metazoa > Annelida > Clitellata > Crassiclitellata > Lumbricidae > Lumbricus > Lumbricus rubellus. The sequence continues at coordinate 31,623,398 of OX243826.1, read as the reverse complement.
AGTGCGCAGTCGCAATCAGTGGCGTCTGATTGACAGGTCAAGCCAAGGTCAGCATCGATCGTTCGCAGTTGGATGACTGGATCATCGACGAGAGCAGAATCCGGAATGGAAACCGTCTCATGCTGACTCACAAACTCAGGATAATGTTCATTATCTGTTGATAAAACAAACATATGCTGACTCACAAACTCAGGATAATGTTCATTGTCTGTTGATAAAACAAACATGCTGACTCACAAACTCAGGATAATGTTCATTGTCTGTTGATAAAACAAACATATGCTGACTCACAAACTCAGGATAATGTTCGTTGTCTGTTCATAAAACAAACATGCTAACTCACAAACTCAGGATAATGTTCATTGTCTGTTGATAAAACAAACATGCTGACTCACAAACTCAGGATAATGTTCATTGTCTGTTCATAAAACAAACATGCTAACTCACAAACTCAGGATAATGTTCATTGTCTGTTCATAAAACAAACATGCTAAGTCACAAACTCAGGATAATGTTCATTGTCTGTTGATAAAACAAACATGCTGACTCACAAACTCAGGATAATGTTCGTTGTCTGTTCATAAAACAAACATGCTAAGTCACAAACTCAGGATAATGTTCGTTGTCTGTTGATAAAACAAACATGCTGACTCACAAACTTAGGATAATGTTCGTTGTCTGTTCATAAAACAAACATGCTGACTCACAAACTCAGGATAATGTTCATTGTCTGTTCATAAAACAAACATGCTGACTCACAAACTCAGGATAATGATCGTTGTCTGTTGATAAAACAAACATGCTGACTCACAAACTCAGGATAATGTTCATTGTCTGTTCATAAAACAAACATGCTAAGTCACAAACTCAGGATAATGTTCGTTGTCTGTTCATAAAACAAACATGCTAACTCACAAACTCAGGATAATGTTCATTGTCTGTTGATAAAACAAACATGCTGACTCACAAACTCAGGATAATGTTCGTTGTCTGTTCATAAAACAAACATGCTGACTCACAAACTCAGGATAATGTTCGTTGTCTGTTGATAAAACAAACATGCTGACTCACAAACTCAGGATAATGTTCATTGTCTGTTGATAAAACAAACATGCTGACTCACAAACTCAGGATAATGTTCGTTGTCTGTTGATAAAACAAACATGCTGACTCACAAACTCAGGATAATGTTCGTTGTCTGTTGATAAAACAAACATGCTGACTCACAAACTCAGGATAATGTTCGTTGTCTGTTGATAAAACAAACATGCTGACTCACAAACTCAGGATAATGTTCGTTGTCTGTTGATAAAACAAACATGCTGACTCACAAACTCAGGATAATGTTCATTGTCTGTTGATAAAACAAACATGCTGACTCACAAACTCAGGATAATGTTCATTGTCTGTTGATAAAACAAACATGCTGACTCACAAACTCAGGATAATGTTCGTTATCTGTTGATAAAACAAACATGCTGACTCACAAACTCAGGATAATGTTCGTTGTCTGTTCATAAAACAAACATGCTGAGTCACAAACTCAGGATAATGTTCGTTGTCTGTTCATAAAACAAACATGCTGACTCACAAACTCAGGATAATGTTCATTGTCTGTTGATAAAACAAACATGCTGACTCACAAACTCAGGATAATGTTCGTTGTCTGTTCATAAAACAAACATGCTGAGTCACAAACTCAGGATAATGTTCGTTGTCTGTTCATAAAACAAACATGCTAAGTCACAAACTCAGGATAATGTTCATTGTCTGTTGATAAAACAAACATGCTGACTCACAAACTCAGGATAATGTTCGTTGTCTGTTCATAAAACAAACATGCTAAGTCACAAACTCAGGATAATGTTCGTTGTCTGTTGATAAAACAAACATGCTGAGTCACAAACTCAGGATAATGTTCGTTGTCTGTTCATAAAACAAACATGCTGACTCACAAACTCAGGATAATGTTCGTTGTCTGTTCATAAAACAAACATGCTAAGTCACAAACTCAGGATAATGTTCGTTGTCTGTTGATAAAACAAACATGCTGACTCACAAACTCAGGATAATGTTCGTTGTCTGTTCATAAAACAAACATGCTGAGTCACAAACTCAGGATAATGTTCGTTGTCTGTTCATAAAACAAACATGCTGACTCACAAACTCAGGATAATGTTCGTTGTCTGTTCATAAAACAAACATGCTATGTCACAAACTCAGGATAATGTTCATTGTCTGTTGATAAAACAAACATGCTGACTCACAAACTCAGGATAATGTTCGTTGTCTGTTCATAAAACAAACATGCTGAGTCACAAACTCAGGATAATGTTCGTTGTCTGTTCATAAACAAACATGCTAAGTCACAAACTCAGGATAATGTTCATTGTCTGTTCATAAAGCAAACATGCTGACTCACAAACTCAGGATAATGTTCGTTGTCTGTTCATAAAACAAACATGCTAAGTCACAAACTCAGGATAATGTTCGTTGTCTGTTGATAAAACAAACATGCTGAGTCACAAACTCAGGATAATGTTCGTTGTCTGTTCATAAAACAAACATGCTGAGTCACAAACTCAGGATAATGTTCGTTGTCTGTTCATAAAACAAACATGCTAAGTCACAAACTCAGGATAATGTTCGTTGTCTGTTCATAAAACAAATATGCTGACTCACAAACTCAGGATATTGTTCATTGTCTGTTGATAAAACAAACATGCTGACTCACAAACTCAGGATAATGTTCGTTATCTGTTGATAAAACAAACATGCTGACTCACAAACTCAGGATAATGTTCGTTGTCTGTTCATAAAACAAACATGCTGAGTCACAAACTCAGGATAATGTTCGTTGTCTGTTCATAAAACAAACATGCTAAGTCACAAACTCAGGATAATGTTCGTTGTCTGTTCATAAAACAAACATGATAAGTCACAAACTCAGGATAATGTTCGTTGTCTGTTCATAAAACAAACATGCTAAGTCACAAACTCAGGATAATGTTTGTTGTCTGTTCATAAAACAAACATGCTAAGTCACAAACTCAGGATAATGTTCGTTGTCTGTTCATAAAACAAACATATGCTGACTCACAAACTCAGGATATTGTTCATTGTCTGTTGATAAAACAAACATGCTGACTCACAAACTCAGGATAATGTTCGTTATCTGTTGATAAAACAAACATGCTGACTCACAAACTCAGGATAATGTTCGTTGTCTGTTCATAAAACAAACATGCTGAGTCACAAACTCAGGATAATGTTCGTTGTCTGTTCATAAAACAAACATGCTAAGTCACAAACTCAGGATAATGTTCGTTGTCTGTTCATAAAACAAACATGCTAAGTCACAAACTCAGGATAATGTTCGTTGTCTGTTCATAAAACAAACATGCTGAGTCACAAACTCAGGATAATGTTCGTTGTCTGTTCATAAAACAAACATGCTAAGTCACAAACTCAGGATAATGTTCGTTGTCTGTTCATAAAACAAACATGCTAAGTCACAAACTCAGGATAATGTTCGTTGTCTGTTCATAAAACAAACATGCTAAGTCACAAACTCAGGATAATGTTCGTTATCTGTTGATAAAACAAACATGCTAAGTCACAAACTCAGGATAATGTTCGTTGTCTGTTCATAAAACAAACATGCTAAGTCACAAACTCAGGATAATGTTCGTTGTCTGTTCATAAAACAAACATGCTAAGTCACAAACTCAGGATAATGTTCATTGTCTGTTCATAAAACAAACATGCTAAGTCACAAACTCAGGATAATGTTCGTTGTGTGTTCATAAAACAAACATGCTAAGTCACAAACTCAGGATAATGTTCGTTGTCTGTTCATAAAACAAACATGCTGACTCACAAACTCAGGATAATGTTCATTGTCTGTTCATAAAACAAACATGCTAACTCACAAACTCAGGATAATGTTCATTGTCTGTTGATAAAACAAACATGCTGACTCACAAACTCAGGATAATGTTCGTTGTCTGTTCATAAAACAAACATGCTAAGTCACAAACTCAGGATAATGTTCGTTGTCTGTTGATAAAACAAACATGCTGACTCACAAACTCAGGATAATGTTCGTTGTCTGTTCATAAAACAAACATGCTAAGTCACAAACTCAGGATAATGTTCGTTGTCTGTTCATAAAACAAACATGCTGAGTCACAAACTCAGGATAATGTTCGTTGTCTGTTCATAAAACAAACATGCTAAGTCACAAACTCAGGATAATGTTCATTGTCTGTTCATAAAACAAATATGCTGACTCTCAAACTCAGGATAATGTTCGTTGTCTGTTCATAAAACAAACATGCTGACTCACAAACTCAGGATAATGTTCGTTGTCTGTTCATAAAACAAACATGCTGACTCACAAACTCAGGATAATGTTCATTGTCTGTTCATAAAACAAACATGCTGACTCACAAACTCAGGATAATGTTCGTTGTCTGTTCATAAAACAAACATGCTAAGTCACAAACTCAGGATAATGTTCGTTGTCTGTTCATAAAACAAACATGCTGACTCACAAACTCAGGATAATGTTCGTTGTCTGTTCATAAAACAAACAACAAACTGAACAAGAAATAGCTTTGAAAGAAACAATGTTGTAATAAAATCTGCTAGGCCTATCTTGAACTCCAATAATATTGCTGACAAAAGTAAACAGGTTTTGGATCCATTATCTGCTCAAAATAAATTAATTTAACCCTTTAACAATCAGTCAAATAATTTTGTTTTCAGTGCATTTTAGTACACGGTGGTCGTTAAAGGGTTACACAGAACCTTAACAAAATGTTAGAAAATGTCGAAACTAAATTTCGGTGTTAGACCTAAGACAAGAAGAGTCTGCGATTATTTTTAAGTAGGCATTTCAAGTTGCACATTGCATGAAGTGTATCATTGTTGACATTAGATATTATTTTTATCTGCATGTGCTTCCAGAGCCTTTCATTGTAAGAATAATACCCGGTACTCTGCTTGTGGTGACTCTGCTGTAGGGAAGCGCAAACAAAAGTTACAGAACAAACTCAAACTCGGCAAATATAAAACAACATTACATCCGAGTGCCAAATTTGTATTCATTTTGATATTTTTATTAATCAAATGCTTGTAGACTTTCATAATTTATTTTCTGAATATCTCAAAATCATGAGACTGGACTAAATTTGTTATTTCGATGGTTCTTCAACTTTTCTCCTGGATACCACCATTCATAGGAATTCAACATCCACACTGTTATAGGTCTACATGTTGTCTAGAAAACCAGTCAACACAGGCAGGTCCAACACTGGCAACACATGGTTTGCTGGCTAACAGTTTAAAACAGAAGTAAATCAGATTACGAAGATTTAATGAAGAAGGGGGTGGCTTACTAAATTGGTCGCATGATGATCCAGTCCAACATGGAGAACACACACATCGTCCATCAGTCGAACAGTTACCACGCTTGCATGCAACTCTGCAATCAACAACAATCCAGATATTATTGTTAATAAGTGTACTTGTACTTAACTGTTAAATTGAAACTGCTAAGCAGTAGGCCTACTTAAACGGTGATGCAGCTGCCTGCTACACACACACAGAGACCATGGTCTCTCAGTGGAGACAAGAACGTTTGTCTAAAGCAGAGGTGTCAAAGAGCTGGCCCGCGGGCCATTTCTGGCCCGCCGACAAATTTTTTCTGGCCCGCGGAGCCTTCTCTAAAGATTAAAAAATTATTTAAAATCTCAAAATTTAATAAGAAACGACGTTGAATCAAGATCTTTTCGCAATATTTGGACTTTTCTGGGAATTGGCTGACCAATCCCTGAGCTCCCTCTCAGATCACTACCAAATTTTGCTCAAGAGCTTCGACTCCCTGGCCCGCCACTTGCTAGAAAATGTTCACACTGGCCCGCCACTTGTTAGAAGATGTTCAAAATGGCCCGCCACTGAAAAAGGTTTGACACCCCTGGTCTAAAGCAAAGCGGAATTCAACTTCGCAACAATGAACCACACACACACATGAAAAAGAAACAGGGAATTCCAATTCAAGTCGACTTCAATTGTAGAGGTTACACACAAAACACTAGATGCAGTAGGTGTATACATAACCCTAAGAAAATGTAAATGTTTTCAACTTTTCATATTTCGACTAATCCCTTCACTTCTCTACCCTGAAATTCCAGACCATTTCAAGATGTTGTCTATCCATGCCGTTCTAGGTCTTCCTCTACTTCTTTTCCCCTTCCATCAATCCCGTCATCAGGCTGTTTTCTATGCTGTTCTTCTGCTGTCTCATGACGTGTCCGAAGTATTGCAACTTTCTTGTTTTTACGTGGGTCAACAGTTCTTGCTTTGTTCCTGCTATGGTGTTCACCTGTTCGTTGGTCAGCTTTTTTGTCCATGAGATTCTTAGTGTCTTTCTAAGACATTTGTTCTCGAATGCTTGCATCGGGCTTTTGCTATTGTTGGTCGGTCCTGTAATTTGGAATCACCTTCCTTCTGGAATTCTTGGCAGGATTCTGGTAGGAAATTCACCTGCATCTTTTCGCTGCTTGAAGACATTTCTCTTTTCATGGGTATGTCATGCTGAGAGCGCTTCTGAATAGCTTTGCTGTGAGAAGCGCTTTGCAAATGTTTTATTAGATTAGATTAGATTTATTATTTCATAGAGTCTACATAGGCCTATTGTGATATTAACCTCTTATAATAACAATTCTACTGTGATTTCATAGAGTCTATAACTTGCCATAGTAAGTAACTGCTGATAATAATTGTATTATGGTTTCATAGAGACTATAAATTGCCAAAGTAAAATCTGATATAATAATGATTCAATTGTGATTCCATAAAGTCTATGAATTGCCATAGTAGCCGCTGATAATAATTGTATAGTGATTTCATAGAGTCTTTAAATTGCCATAGTTGCATTCATGTCAATGACAAGAACAACCTCTCTTACTTGACTCAGCACTTGTGAATACGCTGGTGCCCTGCGTTTGACTTCCAAACAGAGACTGCGCCTTAGAAGGTTTGAGATTACAATTACAAGCACATTTACCAAATCAAACAGCACACAACACAAAGCCGTCAAAGACAAACGTCTGATTGCTACTGGAGACGATTTTCTGAATGCCTTAAAAAACCTTAATGGCAAAAGTTTTAGTCTGAAATCAGTGCAACAATTCTGATGGAGCTAAGATGGCAGTAACAATTGAGAAGAGATTTCTGTAGAGAGTCAGGTACAACGGTGGTTCCAATGTTCCTCTGACAATGACGCATGTCTGAGATTCTGTGAATGTAGAATTGTAAATGGACAGAAGCTTTGACGAGAGAACACAATAATAAAGTATTGATGACGTGAGTCGGTCAATTGTTTGCCTCGCTCGTCTTTTGTGTCTCGAATTGCATTTAGAAAGACGACGACGACGACGCTGACACTGTTGTCACCTGAACCAAATCAATCACTCACAAAATAATATGTTGACCAGACACACGTCGTCGCCTAGCAACGAATGATTTTCTCTCTCTCTCTCAATGTCTTCAATGTTAAATCCTTCTTTCATGCGAAGAGCAAAGTATGTTGCTTATGCGAAGAGCAAAGTATGTTGTTCATGCGAAGAGCAAAGTATGTTGTTCATGCGAAGAGCAAAGTATGTTGTTCATGCGAAGAGCAAAGTATGTTGTTCATGCGAAGAGCAAAGTATGTTGCTTATGCGAAGAGCAAAGTATGTTGTTCATGCGAAGAGCAAAGTATGTTGTTCATGCGAAGAGCAAAGTATGTTGTTCATGCGAAGAGCAAAGTGTGTTGTTCATGCGAAGAGCAAAGTATGTTGTTCATGCGAAGAGCAAAGTATGTTGTTCATGCGAAGAGCAAAGTATGTTGTTCATGCGAAGAGCAAAGTATGTTGCTTATGCGAAGAGCAAAGTATGTTGTTCATGCGAAGAGCAAAGTATGTTGTTCATGCGAAGAGCAAAGTATGTTGTTCATGCGAAGAGCAAAGTATGTTGTTCATGCGAAGAGCAAAGTATGTTGTTCATGCGAAGAGCAAAGTATGTTGTTCATGCGAAGAGCAAAGTATGTTGTTCATGCGAAGAGCAAAGTATGTTGTTTATGCGAAGAGCAAAGTATGTTGTTCATGCGAAGAGCAAAGTATGTTGTTCATGCGAAGAGCAAAGTATGTTGTTTATGCGAAGAGCAAAGTATGTTGTTCATGCGAAGAGCAAAGTATGTTGTTCATGCGAAGAGCAAAGTATGTTGTTCATGCGAAGAGCAAAGTATGTTGTTCATGCGAAGAGCAAAGTATGTTGTTCATGCGAAGAGCAAAGTATGTTGTTCATGCGAAGAGCAAAGTATGTTGTTCATGCGAAGAGCAAAGTATGTTGTTCATGCGAAGAGCAAAGTATGTTGTTCATGCGAAGAGCAAAGTATGTTGTTCATGCGAAGAGCAAAGTATGTTGTTCATGCGAAGAGCAAAGTATGTTGTTCATGCGAAGAGCAAAGTATGTTGTTCATGCGAAGAGCAAAGTATGTTGTTCATGCGAAGAGCAAAGTATGTTGTTCATGCGAAGAGCAAAGTATGTTGTTTACTCAGAAACAAATGCAATCATAAACGAATCTTACAGCAAAGACTGATTGCACACAGGTCAGTCATTAAAACGTGATTGCTATTTGTCTTCTGTTTGTCTCAAATGAGTCAGAACTTCAATATAGAAACTTCCTTTATTGCAAAACAGACACATCCCTATTCTGACAGCAATTCCAAAGAATAATTATCGCTACTATGGTTCTTGGTCCTTGTCCCGTGGCGTTGTGCATAAAAGTCCATCTGAATGCTATTGCGGTGTAGCGTGCGCAAATGGAAAGGCACAAGAATAGATATTAGAATACAACTTTAATAATCTAGAAATAAAACTGTGTTATGCACAAGCAGCAAGTCATAGGATATGAAGCCGCTTTATATTGGAACGTAACTGTTACTACAGCAGTTCAAGTAATAATAATTTAAACTTCAAGTCTTTTCAAAGCTCTAACTCTATCAGCTTCTCGAACAAATACTGGAAGGTTGTTCTACTCAATGGACGTCACATACTCACTCGGAGCAAATCATCAGCACTGGTTTCGTTTTCACACTTGTTAGCTACACGAGTGAAAAGGTGAAAAGGACGCAAATCATCAGCACTGATTTAGTCTTCACACTTGTTAGCTGCACGAGTGAAAAGGTGAAAATGTGAAAAGGTGAAAATGTGAAAAGGTGAAAATGTGAAAAGGTGAAAAGGGCGATCGATGGCCAAACAAACCGTCGTCTCAATGCGTGAAAACATGCAACGTGCTGAAGCGCAAATATGCTGCGAACGTTAAAATTTCCTAATCTTTTGCTGATACCTGAGAATGGTGCAGCACATGTTGACAGTTGATTATAATTGTTAAGACTTATGTGCAGCAGAGTGTCTTCCGAACTAATAATTGATCTCATGGAATGTGTTGTGGCACTGCTCAGTGGATTGTGATTTTGATGATATTATTCACATTGCTTAGAAATGAAAAATTGTCTGATTGATGTTTTGTGCATTTGAATAATAACATTGCTACTGAGATTAGACTCAAATTAACCAAAAAAAGAACAAGTTTAGGCATGACAGAAGAGTCATGTTGCTAGACACCTTAAATCTTTGGCTGAAAGATTAGGCATCAACACATCATCATCAGTCTGAGTGAACTGAACACAAGAGCTAACACAAGAGCTACAGATTACTTACTACACGTTTGATTCCTCATTCACTTACAAAAGCTGTCGAGGAATAATGCTATGAACATAAATAGCTATCAACTACCATAATAACTATGTCATTTGATTATTTCTCATCTTCAAACCCATATCATTCCATTTATTCTTCTTTTCAACTTCATACAGAGACAGAGAGACAGAGAGACAGAGAGACAGAGAGACAGAGACAGAGAGAGAGAGGAATGCCATAAATGCTTACTGTGGGCAATCTGATCCAGAGCAAGATGCTGGACGACATAGGCCAGCCGCATCAACACCTAACAATCAGAAACCATTGACTTATAAAGTTAAAACATAAAATCCAAATCCGTAATTCTAATGATTTTATCACAACAATACCATCTGAAGACATCTAGTTGATTCATAAAAGGCTGAACATATCACAGTTTTCACCGTCACTTCTGAATCCTGATGCTATCACAATTATGGTCGAAGTAAAAGCATAGGCCGACATACTCTTGAGCATCACTGACATATTTCAAATTCAAAAGAACCTTTTCTCTTCAGAAAAATTTGGAATACAGTTTCAAGAAAGTTCCAGCAAAGTAGCTTTGTGTGGTTTATGTTGAGTCAATTAGGCCTAGTAGCTTTGTGTGGTTTATGTTGAGTCAATTAGTAGCTATGTGTGGTTTATGTTGAGTCAATTAGGCCTACTAGCTTTGTGTGGTTTATGTTGAGTCAATTAGGCCTAGTAGCTTTGTGTGGTTTATGTTGAGTCAATTAGTAGCTATGTGTGGTTTATGTTGAGTCAATTAGTAGCTATGTGTGGTTTATGTTGAGTCAATTAGTAGCTTTGTGTGGTTTATGTTGAGTCAATTAGGCCTAGTAGCTTTGTGTGGTTTATGTTGAGTCAATTAGTAGCTATGTGTGGTTTATGTTGAGTCAATTAGTAGCTATGTGTGGTTTATGTTGAGTCAATTAGTAGCTATGTGTGGTTTATGTTGAGTCAATTAGTAGCTATGTGTGGTTTATGTTGAGTCAATTAGTAGCTATGTGTGGTTTATGTTGAGTCAATTAGTAGCTATGTGTGGTTTATATTGAGTCAATTAGTAGCTATGTGTGGTTTATGTTGAGTCAATTAGTAGCTATGTGTGGTTTATGTTGAGTCAATTAGTAGCTATGTGTGGTTTATGTTGAGTCAATTAGTAGCTATGTGCGGTTTATGTTGAGTCAATTAGTAACTTCCGTCATTTATCTACTGCACAAGGCATCAGCCTGATTGGCCATAATCTGATTGTCCACAGTATTGGCTACAGTCTGAATCTGTCTGATTGGCCATTATCTGATTGGCTGATTGGCCATAAACTGATTTGTTGCAATTTGGTTGGCTGCAATCAAAATCTAGACTAGTTGACCAGTAGACGTTTGACAGCAAAACAGCCTAAGTGCATTGGAAAGCCAAACCGAAGTAGATTGCAGTAGGTGTTTGTTAATTCAATGCTTTTAAGGCCACAGGGTGATGGTCTTTTATTAGGAAACTAGAGTTTCCTACAGTACTAGAGCACTGCAGTAATTCTTCAGGGCAAGAGCTGTGGATTTGTGCAATGGTTTGGAAGATAGTTTGGAATGGTTTCGATCATAGAACTGTCTCAGTGGACATCATCACAACAACTCTAAGAGAAGGGTAGAAGAGATGAGCATTACAGATCAACATGTAGTGATTGTAAGTGCTAATGCTGATTTTTACATGTCTTCTAAACCATTCAAACTCTTGTTATGTGTTATGTTATGCTATGTTATGTAACTGTTATGTTATAACATTACAACAGTGTGCTATCAACAGGATTAGACACACAACATTCCCTTGTCTTCTGCTCTGATAATTATTATGCCTTGCTAATGCTCAACCGCAGCCAACCAACTACAACAACTTATTTCCTACTGACATTACGAAACCCAACTTCATGAAACTTCAAGGAGTCTAAAATAGGTCTACCAAGGCATGAGCAATTACTAAAACTCTAAAATATGAGCACATATCGCTGATACCAGTACTTAAATGTGTTTCCATGCATAGAAATGCTAATAACTTTCAAGGTTGGGCTAAAATGTGCACAAGACTCCACCTTATTCAACCTTGTTATCTTCAGTCCTTGCTGACACCAAATATCTCTCTCTGTACTCAATCAGATCTTCTGTCCATTTCTTGGACAGGGAAGGCTTTCAATTGGTATGAATACACCTAATTACATTACTCACATTACAATACTGTCGAACTAAGCTTGGGAAAAGTTGCAAAGTCTACTCTGGTCTTCTCAACTAAGAACATATTTAGTTGGAAACTTTTCCTCTCTAGGTTGTTTCCGTGTCATCTCAGACTCCATTCTTAGCTTTTGTCCAGTCTTATCTTCAAACTGGGTTTGCAGAAATGATTTTGCAACCGATCAGTGACACTTTGATTATCGTGATATTAGCATTAGCAGTATCATGATGTTGTTGCTATAGTAGTTTTTAGATATAGATAACATTAGACCAGATTGATTAAGAGATGTATAGTGATGAATGAAGTTTGCAAGATGCTCAGCCCATTTGTTTAGGACTTTAGGCAAATAATGGCAATGTTGTTTCAGTGTAAGCCAACTTTTACTTTTACAAAAATGAAACTTCAAAGAGTCTAAAACAGAGCTTGGGAAAAGTTCATTTTGCAAAGTCTACTCTTGTCTTCTCAACTAAGAACATCTTTTCCTGGAAATTAAAATGATTTGGCAGAGTATAGCAACCGATCAGTGACACTTGAGTATCATTAGCATTAGCATTAGCAGTATCATGACATTGCTGCAATGCTGCTATAGTAGTTTTTAGATAGATAACATTAGACTAGATTACTTAAAAAATTTATAGTGACGAATGAAGGTAGGGACAATTATTATAAGATGCTCAGCCCATTTGTTTAGGACTTTAGGCAAATAATGGCAATTTTGTTTCAGTGTAAGCCAACTTTTACTTTTAAAAAAATGAGAATTTTCTTTTTTTTAAACTGGAAAGTTAAAAGCAGCTGATTTAGAAACGTCCATGTAGCAATACTTGAAACTAAAACGACATAATATTATAGGCTACTACATATCTATTGGGGAAAGTTAACAGTTCTCGGAAATATCAAAAAAGCGTAAGAGCTGTGCCATTAAAACCAGCAGATTTTTGCCAGTTCTTAGTGCCGAACGTAGCATAATATTGAATTATTTAAAATGTTCAAAGCATTGCATGTGGTGAAGAATTTGAAATTGACAATGACAAGGAATGCAAAGGTAATTCATTGAAATGGTAATGACGTGTGATTTGTTGTTGCATGTGTGTTTTAGAGCGACTGTATTAATAAGACTTGCCTTTGGATGAAAGAACCATCAACCAGACGAGTAGCATCAGTGGCATCGTTGCTGCTGCTGCTGCAGTTGATGAAGAGTGAGAAGACGAGCGAGTCATCAGAGGAGACAATGGTGATGGTCTGCGAATCTTAAGCGGCGATTAAAGTGGCACAAACGGTGCTGATGATGCTGCTGCTGATGATGATGATGATGATGATGATGATTATGTCTTCTTAGCTGTTGTTGTTGGTGACGACGCAGATTATAAGCAGACGTCGATAGTATTAAGTGAAGCGTGAAAGAGAGAGAGACACGCTTGACTGGCTGGTTATGCTTCAGCAGCTGCACAGCTTGAGCCACTCGGGGCCCAACAATTATAGGTAGATGTAGCCTACACCGTATTATATATCGCCTATGCAGGATTCAGTCTGTCGATAGGCAATGACTATGATTGCTGATTCGGTGACTTGGACGATCAAACGCCACCTACCGGACTATGACGAGAAACAGCGACAGCAGCTGCTCCGATAATGTGCTGCTGCTGTTGGTGGTGCTGGTACTACTAATGCTGCTGCTGTTTTTAAGTGTGCTAGAAATGCTACTGGTGTCAATGTAGATGGGATTTTCATGTGCGACAGGTAAAGCTCAACAGCAATAATATTGGCAATTCGTCAGTGCACGTCATTGTTTAGTTTCCTTTTGCAAGGCACCGACGCAAAACTCTGCGCCATACAATAATTTTCGATTGTAGGACATTGCCGGCGTCGTTTCTATGGATACGCGCGTGGTGAATGCACGGCTCGAAGACAATGGGTCGAAGACAATGGCTGCAGGTTGTTTGGCTGCTTCATCGATTCCTAGACGCAGGTCTCTTGCTTTGCAAGTCCCAAGCGAACAAAAGCCTTTTGTGGGCACGGATCATTGTCTACGCAAAGCGCAAAACAATGGATCGTTACGGGGGTGGATGCATGTTAGGTGGATGTGCGAGTGCGGATGACGTCCATGGTGACATGATGCAGGCGCTAACTATATGCATCACTGCATCGCTTCATGGTCTACTGCAGCAGCAGCAGCAGCAGCAGCAGAAGCAGCAGCAGCAACAGCAGCAGCAACAGCAGCAGCAGCAGCAGAAGCAGAAGCAGGGTCTGCTTTTTTAACACTTTAGCGACGAGCTGCAAGGGCTTCCCAATATCTTTTTAGTGCACTTCTGTTGGTAAGGGTTAAAGTGAGAACAATAGGAGCGAGGCCACAACTTGCTTCCATACTTTCACGGTTGAGACAATAATAATAATAATAATGCTTGTAGTTCATTGATCGAACCACGACGGCGTCAGATCATTTCTTAACAACGTCACCGGTCACCACCACCACCACCACCACCACCACCACCACCACCACCACCACCACCACCACCACCAGTAGCACAGGTAGAGCGATGGATGGAGCGATGGACGTGTGGGGCATAGGCAGCTAGGTCGTTGGCTCATCGATGGAAATAGCAAGCACTTTCACGGGTGGCCGATCAATCGGAACGTTATGTAGCCCTATGTATGGAGTTCGACCACATTTTGCACATAAAATAAAAAATTTATTCGGTGCTGATGAACAGCAGCAGCACCAGCACCAGCATCAGCAGCAGCACTAGCACCAGCATCAGCAGCAGCACCAGCACCAGCAGCAGCAGCACCAGCACCAGCAGCAGCAGCAGCACCAGCACCAACAACAGCACCAGCAGCACCAGCAGCAGCAGCACCAGCAGCAGCAGCAGCACCAGCAGCACCAGTAGCAGCAGCAACAGCAGCACCAGCGTCAGCAGCAGCACCAGCAGCAGCACCAGCACCAGCAGCACCAGCAGCAGCAGCACCAGCAGCAACAGCACCAGCAGCAGCAGCAGTAGCAGCAGCAACAGCAGCACCAGCAGCAGCAGTAGCAGCAGCAACACCAGCACCACCAGCAGCAACAGCACCAGCACCACCAGCACCACCAGCAGCAACAGCACCACCAGTAGCAGCAGCAACAGCAGCACCAGCAGCAGCACCAGCAGCACCAGCAGCAGCACCAGCAGCGACGTCATCGGATTCATCTGTGATGTTCTGCACAGTAAGTCATAGAAATCGTGCAACTTGATACATTTGCTCGGTTGCTAAGAGACGTAGCGCATCGCGTTGTTTCGTGCCAGAATAAGTGCAGTGCAATCAAACCATGAGTGTACAACAATAGGCTAATAATGAACAATGGGTTAATGTTTTTTTAGCGAGGTTCATGTAGAAACTTCTTTATTGCATATGCGCGCCTGCACGCGTACGTGCTTGCTGTGCACCGTGCACGCCAGCCTCTGGAGGAGGGAGGGGGACACTTTTGTTATTCTATAGTGGCACAATGCCGCTGTCCATTCATTTCATGTCCTACTTATTGGCAAAACACAAAGGCCAAGGCTAAATTTGTTGTAAGAAATTGATTAATGCAAATCAGGAAATTAAGCGCATTAGTATTTTTTATAGATGATTCTGAATGTGAAATATTTCTCAACTTCACTTTGTAGCCTATAGGCATGGGCTGAGTTTGGTTTTCGTTCTTAGGGGGGCTAAACCCGAGACTGGGCCTTCTTAGGGGAGCTAACCCCGAAAAAGGATACCATTTTCATGGTAAAAAGTTTAATCTGGGTCTTTTGGGGGGGGGGCCTAGCCCCCTAACCCCTGATAAACTCCGCCCATGCCTATATAGGCCTATCATCAAAATCACAAAGAAATGCTTCAGAAAGAAGAAATTTGCTCAAGATCAAAGTTAGC
Source organism: Lumbricus rubellus (assembly GCA_945859605.1). NCBI lineage: Eukaryota > Metazoa > Annelida > Clitellata > Crassiclitellata > Lumbricidae > Lumbricus > Lumbricus rubellus. Next base: position 31,607,507 of record OX243826.1, on the reverse strand, counting down.
TTAAAGAAATATGTGTCGATTCTCCGGGGCAGAACAAGTGCCCCTGCTTGTGCTTGCCCCTATGTGAGGCGGGCACCCACATCAACGAGGACAGCACGCTGAGCCTCAGCAGAGGCGGAAGCCTTTATTGTAAGCTATATATATATATATATATATATATATATATATATATATATATATATATTTATATATATATAGAATGATCGAGTCAGTGACACATACAGCGCCTCTGTCCATTGCTTGTCCTGCGCAATTAGCCATCCTTCGTATAAGCTTAGTCTACGCAGGTAATTATTAATTAATTAATTATTAATCAATCGAGCAGCGGCCACTGAGGAGCTCCAGCACTGACCAGCACTGTAGTTCGATCATCACCAACAGTGAACAGTCCAGCATGCGCATCACCAACTTACAGTCCAGTTGCAGGGAGCCTCGATCCAGATCTGGTATCCGACGGTTGCCGGAAACGGTGGTTGTTCGCCTCTGCCTGCAGGGTGAGGGTCAGGCGTGGGGGTGGGAGGGGGGGGGGGGGGGGAGGTCCTGGTGGTCTAGCTTGAAGGTCTGATCGAGGTAAATAGGTGCATGGTAAACTGTGGTCGGCCGATTTTTTAAACGCTTTCTATTTTTTACCTCAATTAACAACCCAATCCAGCCTATAGCAGCAAAATATAGTTCTGGTGGCACTCTAGACTGTCTGGCTGGAAGGTTTGTTGTTGTTTTTCGTCCAGCACCCGGCATCATCCATGCAGTGGCGCAACTAGGGGGGTGCTGGGGGGTGCTTGAGCACCCCCCAGGCTAAAAAGGTGACCCACACAATTTTTCCAAATCCGATGAGTTTTTTGGTGCGTGGGGGGGGGGGGGGGCAGGGGTCATTCGGTCTTTAAGATTACACAATCAAGCAAGTTCCTTTGGCACTCGCTACTTCGCACCATCGGCGCTTACAATAATAATTCTGAGCACCCCCCCAAGAAAATTTCTGGTTGCGCCCCTGCATCCATGCACCGCACACTCTCCTTATAAGGCCTATAAGTAGCCGTACATAATAATTATATGTAGGCCTATGTTAGTTTGTTAATATAGGCCTACACCCATGGTCCCATGGGTGGAGTTTATCAGGGGCTAGGGGGATAAGCCCCCAAGAAGGCCCACACTAGACCTAAGCTTTTTTAACCATAAAAATGGTATCTTTTCCCGTGGTCAGCCCCAAAGAAGGCCCACACTCGAAAATATATCCGGGGAAAATGACTTTTTCACGAACGAAACTTCATTTGAATGACTTAAAAAAGGCCATCAATTTTTTTGGGGCCGAGGGCCCGAGGGAAAATTTTTTCTGAGTCTCCGCCCCAACCAAAGCCCAAGTTTTTAGCCCCCATCCTCCATATCCAGGACTGCATGGTTTCAAGACTCAGTTTCAGTCTCGAAACAGGTTTTGTGATGTTTCGGTATCAGAACTCATTGTCTCGGTCTTGCGGTCATTTCTATGCTTTTATTGACACTGTCTTGAAACGAAAATCTTTTTCTCATTTTGGTTAGTTATTGCGCTATAAATTTATTTTGTGCCGATCTCCAATCCATGGGTTGATATGAAATCTTTGGTCGAAGTGTCAACATACCGGAAGTTTAAAATGGCGGTCTTTCTGGTTTGCACCCATCGATGTTTGCACCTCGATGGTCAGATGATGGTTAACGCCAACTTTACTGAAAAGAGAAGTTTTTAGTTTCTTTCGCTTTTGTATTAGAGCAAAAAACCTCATAAAATGTCTGATAAAGAAGCTGAAACAGTAAAATTTGCATTCACGCAATGCCAAGTCATGGACAGACAAGGGAAATGGCGTGCCGAAGCTGTTGGTGTAAGCCCCCATGAGCGAAACGATTGGAACATCCATTTTATGGTGAGTTATGACGTAGCAATGTAATGTGATGCTCTTGGCTTAAATGTTTGCATTATTTGGAACATATTGCGATGAACGAAATTTAATTTCTTTGGTAAACGCGTAGTTAGGCCATAAAATGTTCTACAATCGAATAGTGTGGCCTACTACTAATGTCTCTCCATGGTTTTTGTTCCGGTTTGTCTATCCCGGCACAGCTGCAGCAAACGTGCCTGCAGCTGTTTGACACTGCACTTAGCTCGTTTTGTGGGCGGCTGGCCGTGAGCATCCTGCAGGATAGCGGTTAACACCATGGCTTCGTCCTATGTGCACCCAAAGTGATGGATGGAAATGGTCCACCAGGCTGAAAGACCATTGTTCCAGCTCTAACAGAAGTTCGTGCGAGTATCGCCATGTAGAGTCGCCTCGTGAACATTCTATGGTACAGTTGAAGACTTTGACCAGGCTCCAAATTTCACAAAATTTTACGTGGGCATACCTGACACCCAATGTACTCAAACGCACCTATTCCCGATTTCCGCAAACGCCCCTGGAATTTGTTATGAATTTTTGAAAATCCAATGTTAATCAATGCAATATCGCCGGAAAATATTAGTTTATTTATATCGGAAGTCACCGTGCGCATGCGCAAGAAATTATTTATATGGCGCAGTGTTTTAAAATGTCTTAGTAGAGCCATAATAAAACGTTTTAAAACACTGTGCCATATAAATAATTTCTTGCGCATGCGCACGGTGACTTCCGATATAAATAAACTAATATTTTCCGGCGATATTGCATTGATTAACATTGGATTTTCAAAAATTCATAACAAATTCCAGGGGCGTTTGCGGAAATCGGGAATAGGTGCTTTTGAGTACATTGGGTGCCAGGTATGTCCACGTAAAATTTTGTGAAATTTGGAGCCTGGTCAAAGTCTTCAACTGTACCCATTCTATAGAGGGGGGAAGAGTGGTTGGTTTCGGTTGATCCGTATTGTTTCGATTCGATTACTGGTTGCTGGCCGCCTAAGCCTAATTGTTCTTAACGACCCATTCACATAGTTGGAGTCGAAATACTCAACGAAAGCGCCTATTGCTTCTATGCCCCCTCCGTTGGCATACACCCATGCAAAAATGTCATTCCAGCCCCAACCTGTGCTAAAGGTAGATAGGCTAACATGTCCAGCATGTCACAGAAATGCATCAGTTCATCGTTGTTGCAATAGGTGGACTTTGTCAAGCCCAGTTCTTGTATTTTATGCCAAGAACTTTGTGTGAGGTGATAAAAACAACCCTTCAGCGCTGCGTCATGTTGTCCAGGAGTCGCATTGTGAGAGTTAATAGTGCAGCCTGTTCAAAGTCATGGTTCACTTGTTTTTGGATAAACACTCGGTCCAAAATCATCGCACTTGTCATTTATAGCCATGAGCATTGCTTCGCTGTGTGCCTGAGATTTGCCTAAAAAGATAGAACACATGTATGCTTTAAGTGAAACAGCCTCAATTCGCCTCTTCGGAATGATAGTGGCGACACCAATCGAGTAGAATAGTAAACAAGGTGGAAGGACTTCCGGTATTTCTCGAAAATACAGTAAATATGTTGCATGCCATCGGTCAATAGGGATACCTTGAAGCAGGCAGATTGTTTTCAAACTTTTGACAACGTTCGCATTGTTCTGGACTGTACAGAGGTTTTTAGCCAGACACCAGGGTCTCTGTCTGCTCATAGACACATGCACTCTAACTACAAGCACCACAGTACGGTTAAATTTTTAGTTGGCATGAGTCCTAGTGGTGCCATTATTTATATCTCCAGTATGTGGGGCGGTCGTGCTAGCGACAAGAAGATAACTTCTGCATCAGAGCAATTATTAATGTCACTGAAACCTGGAGATAAAGTAATGGTGGATCGTGGCTTCACGATTGCACAAGAATTGCCGGACGGTGTAACATTGCTGATACCACCTTTTAAAAATCGAACAACTGGGCAGTTCAGCAAGGAACAGCTTGAATTTTCCGAGAAAATTTCAGTTGCTCGCATTCATGTCGAACGAGCAATGCGGGCTATAAAGGAATGTCAGATTCTAGCAACTGAAGTGAAACTGGCAATGATTAACAATTATGAGAAAATATTTAAAGCATGTGCCTATCTTGTAAACTTCAAACGGCCATTTCTAAAGTGTAATTGATATGTTTATAGCACTGAGTAAACTGACGAGGACATTAACACTGAACACAATTTGGTAATAAATGTACATGTTATGTTTAAAGGCATCTACAACTTAATGTGAAAAACTGTTTATTTAATTGAAACATTCTGCAATTGTCTAGTCTTAAAATCAGTGCAACAATTGCTTTGTTTGATTTAAAACGGAACCATGACTTTTACTGTGCTCACATAGGTAATAATACCTGGCGTAACTGCCACGTCTCAGCCATTACAGGCATCATGAAATGCCGGTAAAATGATAGGGTGCTGTTCAACAGTTCCTGCCATACAGCTGCATCAAAGTCGACATCAATTACAGCAGTTTCTTGTGGTGACCATAACACGAAGTCAGCATGCTGTTTCTTGCAGACTGCCATGTACAGCATCACCTGTGCAAAGTAATGGTGACTTCTCTTCAATTGCAGTCTTCCCAGATTCTGCTCAACGCATGGCAGCTCATGGAAAGATCCGGATGGCTGTTTGGCCAATTTTGCTGGACATTTAATTTCAACGATCCACGAGCCATGGCGATCACAATAAGCAATGCGATCTGGACTGGCACCAATAAAACAGTGGTCATTATCAAGTATGAGTCCGCTCGCGGTCATTCTGAAATTAGTGTGCTTCTTATGCATAATCTTGTAGTAACTATCAGCTGCAGTTGCTTCATTGGATAAGCCATATCTAGTGTCCTTATTACCCCTAAAGGCAGTGGTATTACCAAGACACTGGTCAACCAGACGGCGAGCATCGTCAGCTCTGCCTTTATCAATTGTGTCCATTCTAGTTCGGACAGCGTGCACTAAAGTTCCAGTTAGGCCTAAAAAAAAAATGCTGTGTTTCCGGTAACAGAGCTAAAAAAAATTGGGTAGGTAGGTCGGAAAATATTTTTATTTTGTAAAATATTTTTATGCAGTGACTATCCGAAAAAGTATACCCCACTAGTCTTTTTTGCACGCTGAAACAAAGTACGTGTTCTAAGCAAGTATAAACTGCCTATTTCCCGACTGTCTGCACCTAAAACAGCTCTAGAAACAGTCCTATTAATTTCATTTTGTTGACGTCTCTTATGTTATGTCAATACAAATGTTAAAAAAAAAAATTTTGAAAAAAAATTAAAAATTTTTTTTGAAAAAAAAAATTTTTTTTAATAAAATTTTTTTACAAAAATATTTGGGTCGCGGCCGTAAAAATGGGTCGGTCGCGTTACCGGAAACACAACACTTTTTTTTTACGCCTTACTACACCCTTTCTGTAATGATGCCAGCGTGGATTTACAGACTGTCCCATTGTGATTTGTTCTATACATTTTTGCTTGGCAGTTGAAAGCACAAATACAGTATCTATTGCTATTTCTATCATGTCTGATAAGTTCGGACATTCTTGTGACATGCAATCAGAGAAAAAAATTTCTGCAAGTTCTAGCGTCGACTGAGGTTCAGCCTCACTTGTTGCTACGTCCTCAGTAGCTACTGGCACTAGAATACTGTCAAATTCTGATACTGTATGTGGTAGCGTATGAAGCGCCTGTGAGCAAAATTCTCTGGTTGAATTTGTAGTCCATCGCGAACTGTCAGCAATTGTTAAGAACGGGACGTCGGCTTGGCAGAGACTTAAGTCATGAACCAGAGTCGCATACCGATTGGGATCAACGACTCTTTTTGCTGGTGCAGACGGGTTGAAGTCATGCAGGCGTTTCTTACGTCGACCCGACACCGGCTGGCCTGGTGCTGTCTGCTCGAATGACACATCTCGCAGTGGCACTGGAATTACCTGAAAATGTAGTTCATAGAAATGATTAATTAGTTCCATTTAAATAATTAAATAAGTAGGTCATGTTTTTTGGAGATATTCGCTTAATTTGGCTTATAATTTATACTGTGGAGACTAAAAGTGCCTACACAATTTACACTGTAGAAATGACATTTCTTCTCTGACACTGGTTAAGCTGTTAGGAACATAACAAAAGGCATCAATGAGAATAACTGAGGAAGACTGAAGTATGAAATGGGTCTTTAATAGATGATAATGGTGCCTTGACTGAAATGAAACTGGCAATGATTAACACTTATGATACAATATTTAAAGCACGTGCCTAACTTGTAAACACACAGTCACTGAACATGTTATTTCACTATCAACCTGTGCTATAACACTACAATAGTTGGCAAACCTTTGAATCTTTTGGTGCATATTTCCTAACTTGTAAACACACAGTCACTGAACATGTTATTTCACTATCAAGCTGTGCTATAACACTACAATAGTTTGCAAACCTTTGAATCTTTTGGTGCATATTTCCTAACTTGTAAACACACAGTCACTGAACATGTTATTTCACTATCAACCTGTGCTATAACACTACAATAGTTTGCAAACCTTTGAATCTTTTGGTGCATTCCATGCACACAGAATCTCCGTACTAGCAGGATCGTCGGGCAGGTGATGGTGTCCGAGGCTGGTAAAATCTTCCAACGCAAACAAGATAGCGGCAACATGCGTGCATGCCTCGCCTTGGCCAGCTGTGCAAGTGCAAGATGACCCAATAGGCGTCTCCGTTTCTCTGTTAAGCAGAACCACGCACTCGTATACTGTCCCTGACGTATCAAATGACGGATTGCATCGAGCTTTGAGTGCACAACGGTCACCATCACCCATGGGTAGAAAGCTCATACTGTGGACGTGTCCAGCTGTGTAAAGTCTGTAGGAACGCAGTGTTTTATACCGTTTCATATTGTCAACAGTAAATGTCTCCATGTGCCCAGTGTCTGTATGGGTAACTGTATCATGTGATCTCAATAAATAGTCGATGACAGCATTCAAAGTAATCGCCGGACACTGTCGAATATCCTTAGTCCAGCCATGCTTCGCGTTTTTGATGTCATTTAAAATATGCTGAAAAGTGCCTGGGTCGTCTTTAATTCCAAGCAATTCGCATACCAGAACGATCTTATGACGCCGGTTACCGGCTGTGCTTTTCCCATGATATTTCAGTATTCCGTTCAGTTCTTTCGCGCTGAGCTTCAAAACTTCGTCAGCAGACGTAATGTCATTATATTTATCCATTTCTTACACCACTTTACATGATAAAGTTTTTATTTTATTTATATAAAAACAAACTGTGGCGGCTATTATCGCTAAACCTAATGTAAACAACCACGCCGGAAGTCCTTCGACCTTAGTGCCTCAAACGTTCACTAGATGTCGGGTGCGACATTCCGAATTCGGGAATTGCCTTTAAGGGTGGTGAGCCCATGGTTTATAGCGAAAGGTGATGATGATGATTACCTTTGGCTCAAAGTATTTGCTAGGCAGAAGTTGTACTTTTAACAAACATATTCTTACTCTAAATAATATTTTATTTTTTCTGCCATCGCATGTTTACTCCAAATGCTGTAACAAATATTTAGCCGCTCAATTAGGCTAATATTTAGAAGTGAACACCGATAATGCTATTAGTAGTAATGGGGTCCAATAAAAGAGTCTAGATCCAAGTAACAGTTGCCATTTCCTTATTTATCGTAAGTAGCAGCATTGCTTTAATAAATTGTTCCACAATTACATTTTTTTTAGCACTCGCCAGGCAGCAGTGCATTTGTACATGTCACGGCTGATATCGCCGAGGGACGCACAGATCACGTATAATTGCTGGAAAATTCTTCGTGCAGTTGAGAACGTACCGTCGATAAACCACACATTGGCCAATGTCGAGTTGACGCAACTATTTTTGTGATGCGAACACCAAAATGCGGTCTGCTGTTGCATATAAAAAAAATGGCTGCGGTGTCAGACCACTCGTCTCTGTCCAAATTCCTGCTGGGTTGGTAGTGGCCAATGTAGCTGGTTCGGCAGGTGACAGTCCACGTTTCTGTGTAGAGAACACAGAAGAGACATTCAATAGTTCTCAACCTTATGTATATTACTAGACGTGGAATCAGCAGAAAGAGCAGGAAGCAAGAGTATAATTATATGATATTATGGGGTAATTTGTGGTCTGAGGAGCAATGTAAACAAGCCACATTACCAAGCACGTTTTTTTGTCTCCTTCCAATCTGCCATTTTCTTTCTTGCCCCAAGAGACTTATCTAGGCACCACGTGATTCCACCGGTCTCACTCAATGCAATGCGGCACTTCAACAAAGGAATTTGACGATATTCGTCGACTTCTGTGTTACACGTTGACGGCGACGAATAAACTTGCCGATTTACTAATCACAATTCTCGGACCACAAATTTAGTCGCAATATTGAGCATTGTACGTAATTAAAACCGAAGAAAACGAAAACATGACAAACTGTTTCATTCAGCACAGACCGGAAGAATAAGCTTCCAGAATGAAATGATAAAACCCCAACTTAGCACCCCTTAGCAACCATAGGGGTGCTATAGTTTGCTCTTCAACTTCCCTTATTTATATCGGCAGAGAAGAAACGATTCAGAATTGATGACAATTTACACTAAAGGCACCTCAACTGCTTACAATGATGTCAACACAACCAGACCACTAGACTACAAAATAGGTCTTTAGCACAATAAATAAAGTTAACTATTTTAGTGTTTACAAGGCTAGAGAAATGGGGTTAGTATTAGATGATACATTTTACCAAGCACTCCTATTATTCGGACCTCTTCATACGTTGAGCACATTACTTTTATAAAACATAATAGGATGATGGTTGGCACTCGTTCGATGCGAATTAATTTATGATAACAGCCTAAAAAAATAGGTGGATAGAGCGTGTAATTATTGTTTGAGGCTACAATGTTCATCGATTTTACCTGCAAATTTGTTGTCAATGCTCCTTTGCACATGCAACTTGCCGTGTTAGAGCATTCTCAGCGTAGTCGATTTTGTCTTCTCTGCTTTCTTTGTATACACAAATCCAGCGCAGCAAAGCCTAATTCCTCCTCTGCTGTTCTCTAAATATTCCATGATGAAAATCTCCGCAATGTTTAAACTGCTGAACAGCAGCGAAGGAAATGATACGTGTTCTGTACATGTGTTCCTTTTATATACGGTCATCTTATCGACGATCTTCATTCGTTGATTTTAAATAAAATCTTTAAATTCTGCATGTTCATTGTCGTTGCTTCTAAGCATAAATTGCAAAAAAACCTGCTGAGACCTTGTATGATTCATGGTTATTATTCTGCAATGTAATACAGCTTTGAGTCATTGAAATATTCGAACAAGTATCAATCTCCGACATTCACAGTGTCCATGTCAAATTCAATGTCATCATCATCCATGTCCATGCACAGGTTCTGTACTTGGAATCGTTCTCACCACTTCCTGGACATTGTCATCAGAAGTTTCTACATTATGTTTTGTCTTTTTCTCCATGGCTTTGGTGTCCTTAGGTTTCTTGACTTTTATTGCATTTAAGTCTACTATAGTCCGCAGAGCATTTCTTGTACGAATTTTCTTCCAGCTATTCGATCCTGGCACGGCTGTGGTAGGCGTGCCTGCAGCTGCTTGGCGCTGCGCTTGACTCTCTTTTGTGGCGGTTGGCCGCGAGCATCTTGCAGGATTGCTGTCGCGACCATTGCTTCATCCTGTTGTAGCGCCCCTATGAGAACCCATATTGAGGTTTGGCTATGGCCCACCAGGCTAGCGTATACAGCGTTCCAAGTCTCGCAAAAGTTATTGGTACGTGCATTTCTATTGACTTGCGTCATGCACATTCCAGACAGCTGAAGGGAAGAGTGATGGTATACGGCGAATTCAAATCAGCTGGATGCATAGCCTAGCAAACCTTTGTTGCAGGACACTAAACAAGTAGACTGTATAGGCCCTACATAGGATTCCCATTTGTTCATTTCAAATGTAAGTCTATATGCCTACCGACACAATTAATTAGGACCTAAATGTCACTAAGAACTTTCGTTTGCATGTGAATGCAAGTGACAAGTCTTATCGGTTACGGCATCATTCTATGATTTGCACATGGGGGCTTTTGCCCTGTGGAAGCTAATGTCCTACGCATAATCGGGGGGGGGGCACTAATGTCAGGGGTTTTTGTCCTACACTCATGGTGGACGTTAAAAGCTGTTTATCCATGATATCTGTCAATGTGCGAAATTTTGATATCTTTAGCAGATATTTCAGACAGACCATTAATGGTTGCAAATACAATTTGCAGCAACATTCCCCTAAAATATTGGGGATATCTTTAGCAGAAACTCGCCTTCTTTGTTTTCATCCTTAAGTGGTAGATAAACCATGGTGATTCAAATTCTCTTTGTGAAGAGACCACTGACTTCGGATTGAACGAATTCTTTGCAGCCGCATTTCGTGTGGAGTGCAAGCGAACTAACAGTTAATATTTATCCTTACATAAAGAATCGTCTGACAGAATCTGACTTCTACAGTGGACATTACATTTGTAACATCCTTCCTGATAATCAGCTAGTTCGATTTAAGTTTTCCAGGATGTAGAGGAACAAATGCTCTTCATTGTTTATCGCCCTTTATTTATATCGTAGAAGACAGCAATGTTGACAGCCGTACCACGACACAGACAACCATCGCGACGTCTCTGATGACTAAGTTAAGATAGACTGAACGATTGATTACTCGACTGAATGTCCGTCTGAGCCTCTCAGCAACTCCTTCACTTGTTCTGTCTTCGGTCGGTAGCCTATCGGCTCGGCCTTCAGCCTTGGCGGCCAGCCTCATCTGACTCCTTGCTGATCTCCTGAGCTTCTGATCTTCTCTGCTCCTCATTCCTATTGCCCGGTTCTTATATACTGACGCTCTAACTTTTTGGTCTCTGTCTTAATCTGATTGGTCACTTTCCACCCATCTCTGTTGTCAACCCAGCCTCTCTTCGGCCTGTCAGTCTGGCCTCTGTCTGTCAGTATGTCTGTCGTGCATCCTTCATTCTACCTTATGTGTTAGCTCCGCCCCTACACATGTATCTTAATGCACAAGACAGCACCGCACCAATTATGTGATTACTTCAAGTGAAACTACAGTTAGGAGAGCGTAATCAATAAAAGGCTGATCAAAATCCAACAGTTCAGGGAAACTAGAAGCTAAGCAAGAGTGGACAAGCAGTCAAGGCATAATATAAAACGGATTGAAATAGGCAGAGTTTTAAGTCTTGAAAGACAATAGGGACTTGAAAGCAGTATTGCTGCAAGCTATATTTGTGACAGGCATAATCTAGCACCCAGCATCACTGAGAAGGTAGTGGGCTGCAAGGAAATTACTTTAACATGTGCCACGTGTTCATCACAGTTTTTTAAAGCTATGTTAAGATGTAACTCCTCACCCCACTACATAACCATTACGTGAAAATGAAGTATCAGATAATGACAAAGATGAAGGCTCGTGTGGAAACAATTTAGAGTTTGTACTCCTGAAGTTGTGGTTTTTGCCAATTGCTACGATGAAGCGAGGGAACAAATTCCTCTCTCGAAACTGCTTACGGAACACGAATTCATGAAGATGTGATTTAAACAAAGCTCTGCTTGTGCCGAACTGCCTCTTTAGTTAATTTTTGGCCCTCATCCACATATTCTCCACATTCTGCATGTGCACCTCGGCATCTACAGGATCAACAAAATGGTGTTGGTGAATGACGACGGAATGTTCGTAAACCCCATGTCCTATGTTGCCTATGTTACTTACCATAGGCGGCCCAACCATCTGAAACAATGTGGGCTCCGGCAAAATGTATTGTTCTATTAGCTGTTCAAGTGTTGCAGCTCTCCTATCTGGAACCTCAACCAGGAAGCATTTACCGCTGCCGCATTCAATCCCTCCAAAAACCCAGTGACCTTCACGCCACTGACCTCTATGGTATTTCCTGTGGAAATACTCTTGTTGATTTGCACAACCGCAGCGTCGTTGTTTTCATCAATTCCTGCTATTTCGCACAGGTTGTTTTCAAGCCACGTTTGGCATTCCTCGCTCATGAAATTACTCCGACAACATATTTGGCGTTTCCGATGTTGGCTTTGTGTTATATCTGATGTTGCGGCATGCCATGCATCCAGCAGTAAACCGCTATCACAATTTTCGAGAGTGTTAGGTGACTTCTTGAGAAGAAAGAACCTTGACGGACAGGGGGAACAGACATTAGCCCCCGGACAAAAGCCTCCGGACATTAGTCCCCCTCCCCAGACAAAAACCCCAGAGTTAAGACATTGGCCCCACAGTCATACATTGCACATTAGTTTAACATTGTAAGAATATGCTAAGTTAATTGAAAGTTTAATATGCATGTTATAAAACATTTAAAGGCATTAATTGTAGAACAACTCATTGTGTAAAGTCTCTTATAAATGTAAACAATTATAATTCCAAAGTTTGTCAATAAAGTTTAATGATGATATATTTCTAAAGACAAATAACCCTATAATTGTTTCCTTGTCGAAGACGCGTTTCGTAAGAACAAAGTTTCTCATAGAGCTCTGTAAAATAATGAAACAATGGAGCTAGCCTATAAATATGTACAAAGACAGCGTTCAGAGTTTATCATGACTTTATGTCTCTACCCTAAAAACCAATGATGTTTCCTAGTCCGCAGAGCGTTTCTTGTACGAATTTTCTTCCAGCTATTCGATCCTGGCACAGCTGTAGCAGGCGTGCCTGCAGCTGCTTGGTGCTGCGCTTGACTCTCTTTTGTGGCGGTTGGCCGCGAGCATCTTGCAGGATTGCTGTCGCGACCATTGCTTCATCCTGTTGTAGTGCCCCCATGAGCACCCATATTGAGGTTTGGCTATGGCCCACCAGCGTCCTGGGCATGACGTTAAACTGCATCCATCCTCTGCCACAGGGAACCAACAACATCCCTGTGCAGGTCCTAAGCCTTCCAAGTCTCGCTAAAGTTATTGGTACGTGCATTTCCATTGACTGTTGCGTCATGCACATTCCAGACAGCTGGTGGGAAGAGTGATGGTATACGGCGAATTGAAATCGGCTGGATGCATAGCCTGACTAGTGTTAATAATAATAATAATAATAAGACGATTTATATAGCGCCGTAGCTCGGCCGAGGCCGAAGGAAAGGGCGCTGTACACGGGATAACATGTTACTGTCAATAAATAAACGATTGTTTGAATAGGTGAGTTTTGAGACTGGATTTAAATGTCTCCAGAGATGGTGCCATCTTCACGTGGGCAGGAAGGCTGTTCCATGCAGTTGGTCCCGACACAGAGAAAGAGCTTTCACCAAACCTCGTGGTTGACCGTGGGACATGCAGCATGCCCCTCGCCGACGATCTTAACCTATTGTCTGTGATTGGAATGCAGAAATCCGCGATGTATTCAGGCATGAGGTTGTGTAATGACTTGTATGTAATTAGGCAAAGCTTGTATTGAATTCGCTGGGGGACACGCAGCCAGTGCAGGTTGTCACGCAGCAGGTCAGTCAAATGATCGGATGGTGTGCGACCGTATATAATGCGTGCAGCGGAGTTGAGCACCGACTGGATCCGCTCCAGCTGACAAGTCGGAAGACCCGCCAGTACACTGTTGCAATAGTCGACCCTGGAGACGATGAAGCTGTTGACTAATATGACGGCCGTTGAGGTTGGGACGAATCTGCGGATGGTTTTGATTCGTCGCAGTTGGTAGAAACAACCTCGAACGAGTTGACTCACGTGGGCCGTCATGGTCAAACAGCTGTCGAATTGAACTCCAAGGTTGCGAATGGTGTCAGCTGGGTTGACTTCTGAACCACCGATGTTGAACGCACTGCCATCAAGTAGATGGCGGCGTCGGAAAGTAGTGCACCATATGAACTCCGTCTTGGAGGGATTGAGCTTTAGACGGTTGGATGCCATCCACTCCGAAATTTGTTCAATACACAGCAGCACTCTCTGTTTCAGTTCTGCTGTTTGTGATGGTTTGCAGAAAAAGTAAAGCTGTGTATCGTCCGCATAGCAGTGATGAAGCAATCCATGTACTTCTATAATCCTCTCCAAGTCGGCCGTATACAGTACAAAGAGGAGAGGCCCGAGCACTGATCCTTGTGGAACACCGCAGGTGACCAGCCTGTGTTAGCAAACCTTTCGTTTTCATGTGAATGCCAGTGACAAGTCATCACTTACGGCACTATTCTATGATTTGCACATGGGGGTGGGCTTTTGTTCTACACTTGTCTTTAACGTTAAAGGCTGTTGATCCATGATAATTGTGGATGATGAAGGCTTTTGATCGATGTCATCCGATGATGTTGAAGGCTTATAGTGCATGATAGCTGTGGATGATGAAGGCGGCTGATTATTTTGTTCTTTAGCAAGACAACTTTTATTTTGTCCAGATTTAATAGATCTTTCCATTTTCTAACATTGTTTCTATCTTCTGATCAATGTCTGTTTATAGATGATAATTATGGTGTTGGATAAACCCTCAGCGTAACTGGTTCATCACTTGTCAGATGAACTTCATGTCTTACCATATCAGTTTTGCCTGGTTTATCTGTGAATCTATCCTGATATTCCCTCAACAGTTTATCTAACTCTCTTTTATGTCTATCTTCTAACTTAGGATTAATGTCAACATCCTTGTATATTTCTATTTGTTTGCTTGCTTGCATACAAGTTCAGAATCTAGTCCTCTTTATCTTCACCTTCCTTTCCATCATGTACTATTGCAGATCTATATATATATATATATATATATATATATGCTTTTTATCTTGAGACACAGAGGCTAATTGATATATGTAAATTGTCAAATATTTTTAGTGCCACCACAAACTCTGCTTTCTTAATGTCCGGCCAAGAGCAGCTCAACCAGCCATATTATGGAATGGGTGTGACGAGAAACTTGACAATGACAGCATAATTGATCCTTACAGCCTCAACGTTTTCACAACAGAGTGAATGCCTGGCATCTGTCATTCAGTAGACCAGGTTTCTGACCTTTAAGCCAAGCGTATTGTATTCTGCATGTCAAGGAAAATCTCATGTGAGTGTGAAATGGCAAAGACAATTGGCACAGCCGCTCTCTATTGTGTTGAAGAATCCAACAGCCATACGATTGACCCGACAGACATCTAGAAGCACTAGATTGAATGTGTGAGCCAAGCAACGGAAGTACATTGCGACATGGTTGTCAGATCTCATTTGTGTCTGCGTGCTGGAAATGTGACCTCACATCACAACCGCCCTTCCTACGACTGTCGCACAATCTTGAAGCTGCAGTGATGACGAACTTTATTTCTATTATTCAATTCTACATTGCAAGATGCACAGTTCTTGTCATTTGAAAGTGAGTCCATTTGTAATTTGGTCAGTGGTTTAATTTTTCATTTTTGCTCAAGATTTGTGTTATTTGTTTTTGCTCTTATTGAATGTAATCGAATAATGTCTCCATTATTGAAGGCCCGCTGTAGACAAATGGATCTGCATTGTTGTACAGTTCGAAGGAAGATCTATGCAATGCTGAGAAATTTTATATATATATATATATATTATTAAGAAACCATTCAATTGAAATTAATAATTTAATTTCATCACAAATTCGTCTATTTCTTTTCCATTGAATTTTCTTCCACTTTGATTTCTTCTGTTTCATCTTCTGTGGTTGCATCCTCGACTTCATGTGGCTCGAATGGCCCTTCAAGGACGAAGCATTGAAAGTTTAAATCTTCCAAGATTTCCTCCACACTTTCATCTTGTGAGTTATCTCCAATTACATTTGCAATCAGGTCTGCTGCAATCCACATGATCTGCATAGCGTCTGCAAAGGTGCAGTTGCCCAAATTGATGTGCATCGTAAACTCGTCTTCTGAAAAAGTATATAATGACAGCTTTGTGAAGATGCAAGACATATTTCAAAGCTCATGCAAATATAATTTTAAAAATTTTTCATTATTAATCAATCACATAAACTCGTATAGTGCACTTCAAGATTTCTACTGGAAGGCGTTACCAAAACAGGACTGATCGAAAAGAAAGTCTTAAGAAGACAATAGAAGGAGCCAGCACAGTCAGGAGGAAGCGAACAGAGAGCCGCAGGGAGGGCATTCTAGATAGATGGACCCACCATGGAGAATGGTCATCGCCACACTAGTGATACGAGAAAAAGGGACAAGATGGTCAACACAGGCAGCTGACGTGGTGGGGTAGTTCTTTTGACCCACAAGCATAGAGTCTGTAACATCATAAGATGCACAGTTGCACATTTGATCTAGCACTTCTGCAAAGCCTACCTACCTGCAGTCATACATACAAGCGCATTTTATCCAGTAAAACTCAAGACTGGCAACACTTTGCAGATACAGACAGATGCCAGTCACTTATGTCTGTATCTTGAAGGTAGTCATAACCCAAAAATAGTTGTGGAATATACTGTAGCAAAAATACTTTAGGGCTAAGGACTAAATATATGACATCTCAAAACTATGGTCATCATCATCAGACTTATTTTTGCCACCAAATTCATACGACAGTAAAGAAGTAAAATGTGTATGTTAATAAAAGACAATTTAAAATAACTATAATTTGTGTCTTGTTAGTGAGTCGTTCGGTGTTGTTCCCTTCTAATCAGATATTGGTTGCAATATGCTGGTACTGTACAGATTTGCTGTGTTTTCGTGAACGTTGCACACCTATTGGCATCATACAGTGACACTCGATAGACCTTGTTGCTCTTCTCCAAGATCACTGCCTTGCTTATTGGACATGTGTTTATCTCCAAACCCCCTCCCAACGATCGCTGTAAAACCATCATCTCAAACCGTCGCTTTCTTCTCCCTATCTATGTCTTGTCTGTCGAAACCATGACTTAATTTTCTCTTCAACTGCTTTGTTGTTTGCGGAGGCAAGTTGCTTTTCTGGCTAGCTCAACAAGCATATTTAAAAGCATCTATATATATTCAACTGGTAATGGTCGTCAACAATGTTGACGAAGTGGTTGTGACTTCAGTTCTGATGACCTACTAAGTCCACTGTAGAGATGTAAAAAAACATGTTTTTTTTGGCGTTGAAATATTTCAATGAAATATTTCAGTTTTATTTGAAATATTTCAGTTTTCTTTGAAACATTTGAAATTATTTTTTTTCTTTACATTTTACAAAGTTCTAATTACAACCATAATAACAGTTTATTTATTTCTCATATTACATATTAAATGCATTATTGTGTTAGTGATGACCATTCTCGAGATATTCAATTTATTTCTAATTACCTGTTTTTAAGAATGACTTTTATGAGAGTTACATTATATGTTGAAAAACATGTTTTATTCACCAAATATCACAAATTACAGTTTGATCTAATAAAGTAGATGTTATTGTTCACTGTTATGCTTAACATTTATTATTAATCACTTGTTTTGTCATAAATGAAATAAATGTGATTTTAGCTAAATTCTGCTAGCCTAGGACAAAGTAGGCTATAGAATTCGAAACACTTTAGTGACTTTACAAGACAAATTATAAATCACAAATAGGCTACTATGTCAACTAGACTCAATAATAATCCGGCAAACAAAATTTTACAAAAAGTTCTAAGAATAGAACTTAGAACACAAACATAAATAGTACTATCAGTTAGACAGAGTAAACCACCATTAATAGTAATTATACTGCTAAAATCTGTCAGTTACAAGATTTCCTCATTGTTATTCATCATCGTCCATCATGTCATCATCTTTGTTGTCATCGTCAACATCATCATTGTCGCTATCATCATAACTGTCAATGTCTTCATCATCACTGGTATCGTCACTGTCATCATAGTTTTCATGGCCTTCATCATCGACATTGTCACCGTCTTTGTCCTTATCATCATCATAGGAGTAGGAGACGGGGGTCCAGAGGAGGCAAATGCCCCCCTCCCCCAAATTTCTGGCAAGTCTGATTTTTCGGGCAAGCAGACCCGAACAAATAAAAAAGTTATTATTTTTTTCATACTTCATACTTTTTTTAGTTTTTCGGGTCTTCTTGCCCGAAAAATCAGACCTGCCCGAACAAAAGAAGGTCGTCAGACCTTTCGAGCAAAAAGTAACGGGAAATTTCAGAAGATTTTGGCCGGATGACTAAAAAAAGATCGTTAGAATTTTCGGGCAAATGTAACGAGAATTTTTCTTAAGATTTCGGCAGGATGACAAAAAAATTCGGGCAAAAGTCTCATTTTTGCCCCCAAACGCTGAAATGCCCCCTACGCCTATGATCATCATCATTGTTATCATCTTGCAAACAATGACAAGCACAGTAACGTCTGCTATTATAAAGTTAATATCCGATTGCAGAACAGACCATATCTTTGGAACAGCACTAGAGATGTAAAAAAAACATAGATGTTAAAAAAAACGGTTTTTTTGGCGTTGAAATATTTCAAAAAAAACTGTCAGAAATGAAATATTTCAAATGAAATATTTCACGCTCACATCACTAGTCCACTGTCTATAGACCTATTTATACCCTCTTGCTCCAATGGACGGCAGACAACTTGTTGCAGAGTTATTTATAGACATCAGCTTAATATCAAATTAAACTGGTGCCTAAACATTGAGCATCAGATGCAATTATGTAACAAGCCATCTATTATTATATTGAAGCACCTCTTTACCATAGAGCTCTGCAACACCTTGAACGAACAATCTCAAAGGATTCTTGGCAAAATCAATGTTAATCTTTTTGCACATGCTGTCCAGACTTAGACAAAAGAATGCAGACAGTGAAAAGCAGTAAAAAGTGTTTGCAACAGTTTTCATTCGATGCTGATGCAAGCACAACAGTGCTAAGGTAGAGCAGAAATAACGTAAACTCTGTTGCTTTCCATCTGTCAATTTACGACAAACGTTTGTATCATGGACTAAATTCCCGTGATTTGAATTGACTTAAGTGCAGCAAATGGTCAGACGTTGAGAAAGAACTCTGGAAGACAAGATCTGACCGTCAAATGATTTGTAATCGAATACAAGAGCGGCCACCATGTCATAACTCGAAGGTACAAGAGAAGCATTCGATACAATGGAAAGTGATTGCCATGTGAAAAGAGGTGTGTGTTGCTCAAGTAGGAGAAGTTGCTCCTTATAGGTGATGAATCCTTAATGAACTGCTCATTTAGTTCGCTTCATTCATGCTCGTGAGCACAACCTCGCCATGCCACACAACGTTCTCTGTGCATATCTCACAGCTTGAATAGCCTGAGTGCGACTTGATGCGTTTAACACTGGAGTAAGATATTCTTGTCACCTCACAATTGATCAATAAAAGTTCAGCTTAACAAAAAGTTTACTCCATGACATTTCTAGTCTATTGTCTATTGTATTATTAATAAGGCCACCATCGCTAAGGCACTGATGCGGGGCACCAGCCGGTATAAACACGGTGTCTTCGACACACTGGACCAAAGTGTAGCCCCTGACGTCATATTGTTGCAAAAGACGTTCCCATAGTGCCTCGTCAAGATAAAAAGACTGATCATGAATGGGGTCTACTACCTCCTTTAGCTCATTCCCAACCTACAATTACAACATCAGAAAAATTCGACTTCACTACTGAAGTTGAATTTTTTGACACCACTGGCTGAAATTTAGTGACATCTGAAAAGCATTTAATTCAGGAAAGACGGGCTTGCACATATCACATATTTTGGCCACCCATTTACTGTGTATGCAGAAATGATGAAACATTGACCCTCTCGCCCTGTACTTTGTGGTACATACAGTTGACTGACACACGTCCTAATCCTATAGAACTGTCTATATTTAGTCCATGTTAAATTTACGACAAATGTTTGTATCATGGACTGAATTCTCGGGAAATGAATTGACTTAAGTGCAGCAAATGGTCAGACGTTGAGAAACAACTCTGGAAGACAAGATCTGACCGTCAAATGATTTCTAATCGAATACAAGAGCGGCCGCCATGTCATAACTCGAAGGTACAAGGGTTGCATTCGAATCAGTGGAACAAACTGATTGACCATATGAAAAGTAGGAGAAGCTGCTTCTTATAGGTGATGATCCTCATCAGATTTCTGAATGAACTGCTCAACCTTGCCATGCCACACAACGTTCTCAGAGCATTTCTCACAGCTTGAATATCCCGAGTGTGACTTGATGCGTTTAACAATGCTCGTTGAGGGGCCTCACATACAATGCTATGAACCATAACATGAATACGGAATACTGCGTTGCCGTTTATGTAGGCTATTCTCAGACCCACACACATTAAGTGTCTGACCTCATCAACAAAGTCATTCAATAAACTAACATTGGGTTTCAGTTACTGTGAAATAACCCAGCAACACCTGGGTTTGTTTAAGCGAATTTGAAGACCTAAAATTGGCCAAAACTGACAATTTGACGATCAGAAAAATAATCGTAATCCATCAATGTTGAACTGCACATGGACGTCATTGAGTCCAAACACAGCTTCACTTTATGAGGCGATGACCAACTTGCTCCACTGCGTCTGAACATGTCTTGAATGCTTGAAACGCATTTGTTCTTCTGATGATGATAGCATTAACTTAATGTCTTCGCTTTTGAAGCCAGCAACACGCACATGAAGTACGAGATCGTGGTCTTTTGGGCCCACATGCATAAGAGAGAACTCGTACGTTTAGCGTAAATCTGGTGTTTTCTGGAATAGTTTGTTAATTCCGTGTGCATGGATCGTTGAGCGGCCGCTATACCCGGTATAACGATATGCTAAGTGTACCCTATAATGATATGCTCAGTGTACCTTAGGTGTCAGGTCGCCTATGACCTGGCGTAAATGGACAAACAAGATGGAAGCCATTGTGATTCGTCGCATTCGGAAATCTTTAAGACGGCAAAGAGTGTTTCGAGACCGTAACCCTGTAACTTTGAGTTTATAATCTCTTTCTCAAGTCCAATACCTTCCAACAGGCAATGCACTTCTTCATCCGTAAAATTAGCCTTTCGTTCTCTTTTTTTCTCACTGTTTATTGGCTCCGTTCTCACCAATTTTCGCAGAAATCACAGCCCCCAAAGATCGGTTTAATTCTTTGTTCTCGAAATCGCCACGCGTGCATAGACATATAAATGCTTTAGCGCATACACTGTAACCCGTAACCACCGAAATCATTACGATGATAATTTCTAGTTGGATAAACCCAGCCTCACGCATTGTATGACGCAGTTTACGCCAAAGAGTAACAATGTCGCTCGATAGGCGGAAGCCATGCATACGGATTGAGTGAAATGACCAAGTCTGGAGTAGCAATGTCTGGAGTAGGCCTTACCTCGGAAGTACCTGAATGCCTGGTCATATACATTCCGGTCCTGCAAATCTTTACTCTTTCTTTTTGAGCAACATTAAACATGGTGCTTCATTCTTGTTCTACAATAATCTGTTACGTCTTTGCAAGTACGATTCCTTAAAGAAGACTCAGCTTCTATTTAACAGATTCCAGATAAGTGGCCTTGCAGAATCGCTGGTATAAAAAGATGTTGACTGGCAGCAGCTTGCTCTTCTTCTGTCCATGCTTTCTTCGTGTCTGTAACCAGTAATATGCCCCTCGTAGAATCCAGAAACCATACCTTCAGCAAGATCTTATATAATTTTATATCCTACTTGATCTTCATTCATCTGTATTCTGATCAAATCATTCACATATAGCACAATCGAATCTGATATATGTGCTAATTTACCCCAATAACTTCTTTGGATCCTAGTGTTTAATGGTAGCATATGGTGCATTAATGACAAGTATTCATAGCACTATTGAAGCAAACTGCATTAGATCATACTCTAAGCATATTAATATTAAGCAAAATACGAATTGTGAGAAAAAGGTGCGATTCGCCAAGTTCAAGTTCGACTTGTCGCATCTTGGCTATGACATGAGCTTAGAGGGCTGAATATATGTAATGCAATCACTTAGCTATGCTGATAAAACAGTGTCATTCTGATTGAAGGGTCATGCATGTTAACACATTGACCGCGGCAATTATTTTCCCCGGGGCGCGGCGGCCCTGTGCGCACGGCAACCAGCAACGCAATTATCGGAAATTCTGATAAGACTGGATTACAAAGACGAATAGCATTTATTATTGTTAGTAAATATGAAATGTAAATAACAACAAGGCAAATAAACAGTTACTTCTGAACTTCTCTGTCATACTTTACTTTACAGTAGGCCTAAAACTGTGCATTGAAATGGTAATCTTTGAAACAGGGAACAACGCAAAGCGCAGGCTTAGAAACGCATGTGCTGCAAATGTACCGCGTTTCTTTGCGTATTCCACGCTTATGGCAAACGACGCATCTGGTACATGGTGCCTGTTTGCGTTCAGTGGGAGGAAGTACGTCCATATAGTGCTGCCCTGAGAGCCGTGACAGGTCCGACGCCTTATTATGATGCAATCCTCTTAGCACAACGAAAGCCGCGGCCGGTCGATCTTGCGTATTCATTAGAGAGCTTACGACTGAAGAGCGAAACCATATCTGCCGACGATTCCCTCCACTTCTCTTGTACATCAAGAAGGCATTGCTCATGGCCATGTCGATCGTCTGTAGGACAACCTTCCTGTACCACTTGAGGGTCTTCCGCAGTGGCGAGTAGTAGGAAAGCAGCTGGTCCAGCCGATCTACACCGCACATTCGAACGTTGTAATCGAGCACGCAGTCCGGTTTCTTGATAAGTTCTCCACGTCTGTTCCGTTTGCCACCCTCAAAAATTCTGCCTGCATGAATAGTGGACAACATCAGAACGTCTCTCTTATCCTTCCACTTTGAAACCATGATTTCTCGGCTTCTCAGAGCAACGACATCGTTCTTTTTCAACTTCGCTGAGACCACTTTTTCCGGCAAATGCTTTCGATTTTTACGCAGCGTTCCACAGAGGTAGGTCTTCCTGTCCAGAAGCTGTTGCGCAAGTGGAACACTCGTGTAGAAGTTATCAGTATACAGGACATGTCCTCTGTCCAGTATACCGTCCATCAACTTCAGAACAACAGTCTCTGCATGGCCAAATCCTGATATCGCATCCATCTTGCCACAGTATACAAGCATGTTGTATATGTAGCCACTCGGCTCACACAACAAATATAGCTTCACGCCATATTTGTGTCTCTTCCCGGGAATGAACTGTCTGAATGTGAGTCGTCCACGCCACAGTACCATTGACTCGTCAATAGATACGTCACGTTCCATGGAGTAGACAGCTTGGAAGCGTGCAACTAGGAGATCGCAAATATGGCGCAGCTTGAAGAGCCGATCGTTCTCTGGCGACTCTTCATTGTTAGAATAATGCCCAAATTTCAGTAAGATTTCGAATCTATCTCGAGGCATAACTTGATTGAATATAGGAGTGGCAATATTCGGGTCCGTGCTCCAATAATCCTCAATCTTTGCCTTCTGCACATACCCCATGAGAAAGATGAGTCCCAAAAACCGACTCATTTCTGATGCTGTTGTGGGTTCCCAGTTATGGGCCCTTGCTTTTCGTTTCAAGGCGGTCTTTTGAAGAAACTGGTCCGCAAATCGGTTGGACTCATTCACCATCAACATCAACACATCGTCCGTCAAGAATAACTTGAAAAATTCTATCGGACTCGACTCAGCAGTGAGATTTATAGAACTGTTCAGTCCCGCAGTGTGATGATATTGAAACTCTACATTTGGCGTGTAGTTGCCATCAACAACTTGCCAAACACGAGGTGTAAATGCAGATGTCGATGCCGAGGCATTAGTTTGTTCCGTAGCAGAAGCAGCATCAACAAAGGACTCGACATCGGAATCTGGGTCATCCGATCTGCCTATGCCTGCCTCGTCAACCGTAGGGAGATCGTATGCCTCTGTAGCATCGCTATCTCCATCACTATCTACGACATCAGCTAGGCCTACAATGTCACTGTCCCTATCACTGTCATTGTCATCAAAATTCTCGTCTTCTGACATATCTATCATCCTCAAAATTTCTTCGTTACTAAACCTCTTACGAGTCGCCATTATCACACTTTCTCGCTAACGCAGACAAGAAGGCAGAAGCCTGTGTCACGTGCTCTAAACACCAGGTATAGCAGCAGCTGTAATAAAAATTTAGGCATGATTATTCACTAGATGGCTATAGAAACCTTAGCAGTAATCTACACGCGGTTACATTTATTAACAGGGCGCTGAAAATGTCTTTATAATGCTTAAACTAGATTACGTGTTAACACGCTCACCGCGCCTGCTAATAGAAAATCAATTACGTGTTTACACGTAAACCGCGGCCAACGTGTTAAGCCAATGAAGAATTTTTCCCAAATCCATAACATCCCTTTTTGCACGCATTTTGCCTACCTCAGAGTGCTGCTCTCTTGTCTGGTTTTCAAGTCCATAAGCTGAGCAATGGCTTCATGTAAGTTTATGCAAAGTCTTTATCCAGGTATGTCTAACGGTCTCTGTCATGCCACTTTAATGTGTCCGTTAACCCAGACTTTTGAGAGGCTTCATCATTGTCTGCTTGATAACTAGGTCGGTCCATAGACCTACTACGCAGTAGCAGTCTGAGCGACGAATGACGTGGAATCCATTTTGTGTGAATTGTTGAAACGGCCAAAGATGAGAAGATGGTAGTTTCTGCATCATTTGGAGATACAATCTCGCACTTTTAGCATGGTTGTTATGCACTTTTGCAGCAGAAAGATTCAACACCTTAGTCATGCCGATTAAATGCAGATCTTCCAATTTTCGTTTCATTCTGCTCTGATGAACATTCTCACAGTAGATCTATCTCTTCCATGTATAGGATCCACAGCGTTGCAGTTCTTGTTACTTTCAAGTCATCCTTCATTTTACAAAGTGCATGATCTAACTTCATAATCACGTTGAAGCCTTAGTCCCCATAATTTGACTGTGGGTTTTCAACAATGCATGCAAGGAGAATTTTCAGGTCTTGGATATCTGCAGACAGATTTTTTTTTCTACACCATGATGCATGCTGTCTTCAGAAGCTCCATCAAAACCTGTTGAATGGTCATCCGCAGTATTCAGTGTCGTGACCTTCATTGTCCGAACAGCATCCACATGGAAGTGACCGGCAGCGCTCTTGCTACAGCTTTACCAGACATCATGTGTTTGACTGCATTTGGTCCATATAGCAAGTCTCAAGGGCATCTGTTAAACCCGAATCACCCATTAGAACGCCAATGCTGCTGAGAAAGCTCATGATAGTGTGGAAGCCGATTTATACAGCTTTCAGCCACAAAGGTTGGTCAAAAGTGATGCATGGAGTGATAATTCCAAGAGATTTTGCTCGTTGTTACGCAAACTTCATGGTCGAATAGATGCAATGATCATCAGATGAGTCCATATAAATTATTATTGATATCATCTTGATATCAGCTAATTGTGGGTGTGATCCAATGTTAATATGCTGTGGGAATCCTTAACATGTGCATAAAAATTGAATGATTTCAGCCTTAAATCACAATCATTGTTGAAGAAACAACTTTCATATGGGGTCATTGCATAATTACGTAACGCCGAAAATGACCGTTTTTGACCCACCCACCCACCCTGTAACGCTTCGTAACGTTTGCCTTGACCCACCCACCCTACCCAGCGTTACGTAACGATTGCTACGAAAATCAGTTGAGAATTAGGTCTAGGCCTATTATTGGCCTATGTGAGCGCGTAACTATAATTCATATTTTCATAGCGAATTTAATATAGTATAAGCGTACATGTTAATTATAATTTGACAGTAGACTAGGCTTAAAATCTACACAATGTTTTATTTATATAAATAACCGTCTTGCGTGAACTGCAATTTTCTTAAATTTTACCGCAAGAATAAAATTTTACACTGCTGAAAAGTTTCATGGACTAGGCCTAAATGGCTCATTAAGAGGAGCTAGGCCTATTTATTTCCTTAGGCTGGGCGCCCCACTTACTAATATAAATATTGCCGAGTTTGCTGAGCATTAATTTGAAATGTTTAGATTTTGTCCACTATAAGTAAAACATGCTTCAAAGTGGTTCTTCGATGTCAGGAATTCATTGGGAATTGGGCCTGCCACGTTGTTCCGTTGGAAAAACTATCCAACCAATTCGAATAGCGGTTTCCGGTTCGCACAAACGGGAGAACAAAACTGACCTGGCATGTAGTTGATGTCTACTACCGGATCTTAGTCAGATAAATAGACCTACTTCGGTTAAGTTTTAAATCAATGTCACGAAGTTTAAACTTCGATCACATCATGTGCACATACAAAATGTCTGAAGCGCCATTCGATGGCAATTTAACATTCATTAATAATTTTTTTTCAATGCGTTACGTAACGTTCAGCTTCCCCCACCCACCCACCCCCGTAACGTTTCGTAACGTTTTCAATGACCCCACCCACCCTCGAGCGTTACGTAATTATGCAATGACCCCTATTGTCCCAAATAGGACATAGCAATTAATCTTAATTTATATTCATATTTTTTCACTCTCTCAATCTATGCTCACTACAAAACTTAAAATTATAATCTCCTATCAAGTACCAAGTTCATGCTAGATTACAATATCCATTGATTGAGAATTTTTTGTGGAAAGCCGCGAACTTGCTTTTCATGAGGCCTGTTACTTTGTTGTGAATCGATGAATGCAGGAACATCTTCTAAAGATGAGCTGATAAGGTTGACACATGCTAGAAATTCCTCGACACAGAAACAAACAGATGTCAGTTAACTCCAGAAGCCTCACTATATATATGCCAGTGTGACTCTTTTCCAAAGATGAAACCGCCAAATCTCAGTCTTCTGAGACACCTCACTTACAGTGCATTTCACATTTCTTGATGGCTTCAATCAGAAGCTTTCAAATACACCTCGTGCTTTCCACGGTCATTCAACACAGAAGGACAATAGACATCAAATGACATATTTGGACAATGACGTGAAGGCTTTTGGTGAAGAAAAGCCAGCCTATGAAACAGAGATCCAAATTTTCCTTCACTGCAGTCAATTGATGCATGTATAATTCCTTTGTCTGTGTGATAACACAAAAACAGGCGACTTCAGATGTACGTTCCTCCCCCCTGCTGAGTCGCTCCCTATCCGTTGGGACTGGCGTCTCTCGAGGGAGAGTCCCTCCCCCATTAGGGCCGTACGTCGTCATGGAAGTGGCCAGGAAGAGCGCTACTCCGACCCGTTTGGATACCACCCCCACTCCGGAATTTGGGGGTAGACGATCGACTTCTTCTGGTGAGCGGAACCCAACCCGATCCATTGTGGCGTAGTCCCTCCGGCTCCTACCTTTCAGCCGTTCACTACATCTCACTCTAGGCCTACTCCTACTCGGGTGGTTCCCTTCTTCTCCTTCCACGAGGTCCGCAGTGGCTGGCGCAGCAGAATCCTTATCTGCTATCCTATTTGATTCAGGACAAGGGTCCGGGTGCGATCGTCTAGCATACTCGCTCACCACTCTTTCTCCTTCCATCTCTCCGACGTCACTTCTGTAAATTACCTTGCCAGAACCACTCATATGAGTCTGGTCAATTCCATCGTCCTCCTGTGTTTGTAGGCCTACATTTAGGTTGTGTTCGGTTAAAGACATGTAATCTGTCGCTCTCATAGAGAGATGTCTCCTAACCTCTTCCTGTTCATTCGCCACTTCTCTCACTCGTCCAATCACCTCGTTCATTCGTCCATCCATACTTTGCTGTCTCTCGTCCATTTCTTTCTGTCTTCTGTCCATTTCTCTCTGTCTTCCATCCATGCCTTTCAGAGTCTGAGTCATCTGTGACAACATTACTTCAAGTGCAGACATAGGATTAGGTGATGTATATGTAGGTCTATTCCTATTCATTTCTAGATTGTTTTCTTCTTCTTCTTCGCCTAACATTCTCAATGAAGGTGAAACAGACATGGTGGTACAATCCTTTTGTATTTTTAACAAAGCAGAATATACTTTAGTAGTAGTCTACTATTACAGAAGGTCCAAAGATAATAATAAAGCTAAGGTAAACAATAATAATATTTGGACAGTCCGTCCCGGTGTCACTTTCACACTCACTGCAGCCCCTTATAAAGAGCAGCGGCGGTCGTAAACATGGGAAACTTTTAGAGTGTGGGTTTTCCCCGATTTCCGCCTCTGTACTCACACAGCTGATCGCTAGCTACAACAATAATAAGATTAGTTTAAACTTCACCGTTCGTTGCACTCAATTCCACAAATGTTGCTCGTTGACAAGAATAAATCCCAACTAAATGCTCCAACCAACAGTTACAGTTCCGTTTTCTGTAGCGTAATCCCGTTATTTCCTTCAGAAACTTCCCAACAACAAACAATAAAATTCTCGCAACCTCGATCCATATAGATCGAGATACGGGCGGCGACTTAACTCCTTTTTCCGAGGATCTTTTCTGCGAATTTGCTATCCAAAGTGACGCAGGTTCCTTCCAGAGAGTATTCCGTCGAATCGCGCACTCGTCTTCCGCAGAAAGCCTTTTATATTGTTCGGAGGCGCTCCGTTGCTGCGGTCGCCTCCTTACCCTGGCAAGGATCCAGGTCGGACGGATCAGACAGACCCTGGATCTGGCCGATTTCCACTCGACAATCCGTTACTATACACCACACACAGTTCTACAGAATTTTAAATTATAGATCGAGTCATATTAAAGGGACTAAGGTTCTTCACACACTCCCCCACCCAACTAGTCTGAGCGCAGAGAAGACTAAATTAGGTGAACTGTGTGTTCAGGCTATTTGGTCTAAAGAATAATAGAAATAATAAAGATAATAATAATAATAATAATAGTGTCATAATACGTATTATTGTAATAAGTCAACATGTATAATCTCGAAAGCAATGTCTAATGTCATCCACGAAGATGTCTCTCGTTTAACAACGACATAGTAATTCCAGGAAGTACACGAAAATAACCGTTCCTCACAGTTCACTGACAGAACAGCAACTCCCACACCCAACTCGCATGTAAGACAAAGTAAAGGGTGTGCACCACCACTTCCATGGCCCATGCGTGCATCCCTGTGTCGCGATAAATGTCGCGAATGGCGCCGAGAAAATCCATCTCAAGTGCAGGCATATGTTGTCGGAGAAACTGCATAATGATCCTTACTGCTAAGCTCCAGAGGCCAAAGTCTCCCGTCGTTCCAAAGCCCACAGGAGTGTATGTGCGCGGAACCAGGTGCCCGCTTCCAGCAACTCTCACCCAGAGCCTGTTGTTTCAGGCACGCAACACGTCCAGCGCTCCGGGCGTATGCGCCAATGCCTGTATAGCGACCAACATCGCCGGCAGTGGATCGATATCCAACTCCAGTGGCGGCGTCATCCGTCTGATCGCTTCAATTTCCAAAGAAGGTAGCGACCTTGCTCCCCTCACCAACATTCTATCAATTACCAAAAACAGAGTGCCGACCAAAAACAGAGTGCCGGTTGAATGGGTCCTCCATGAAGGTGCAGGTATTTTGGACACAACGGCTGATGGAACGGCGACGTCTTGTGCATCCGGTGGGTTACAGAGATTGTTGTTAACGTCCCCTACCTCCGCATCCGGACCACTTGAAGAAATCGGCGAGAATGGACCC
This sequence comes from Lumbricus rubellus, assembly GCA_945859605.1. Classification (NCBI taxonomy): domain Eukaryota; kingdom Metazoa; phylum Annelida; class Clitellata; order Crassiclitellata; family Lumbricidae; genus Lumbricus; species Lumbricus rubellus. The sequence goes on along the minus strand of OX243826.1, from coordinate 31,577,958 downwards.
CTCTCTTCTCCGTCCTGATCACTACGTGGTGTACTTCCAGTCTCCCCTAATTTTTCCAGTAGCTCTTCGAACGATGTATCTATGTTCCTATCCCCGACTTCCTCCTCCATACCGTTGAGACTCCCTTCATAAATCACTTTGCCACACGACGCCATGTCTTCTCCTTTAACAACGCTTTTCTTTATCTCTCTTTATAAAATTTCGGTGCTCGCGCTTCTCTAACTTTTGCGGAACTGCCCAGAGGGACGCGAACTCGGGCCTAATATTCCAGCATCTCTTTGTTCACTTTGGGGGCGGGTTCCTTATTCACCCCTTCCACATTCACCTACTATCCTACATCCAGTGAAGTGGACCTGTATATCACCTCCCCCCACCCGAAATATGCCATGTAAGTGCCAAATCATTTGTTACTGTCATCTTCGTCTTCAGCTTAGAAGCATCTCCAACCGATAAGCGGTCGGTCTGCATCCAGCACACTTCTCATATCAAATTTCTTACCACACCCACCGGGGATCCCTATTTGTCGGTGGCTGCCCAGAGGCGGTTAGGTGACCTAATTGCCCGACACCTATAGTCGTTTTAATACACATTGTCTTCTGTGCGATATGTATACATCTATATTTTCTCCATTTGCTTCCTCACAACACAACTCCAAAACGCTTACAGTTTCCATAGTTCTAATAATTCGCTTACTTCACGATTTCTTATTTAACCCTCTATGGAGCCTATTTTTTTAAACATTTTTTTATTTTAATAAAAAAATTAAAAGTAGCATCACCTCAGTGGTAGGAACATGGGAAAATTATAATGTTTGTTCAAAATAATAATTTTGGCCTAATTTGGCCTAAATTAGGTAAAGTGCAAAAATGCACTACTGCTCATGTGAGGGTATTTCCGATTTTTTGTTCGTAGTCAATAGCGATTCAGTACAGAGTGGTTATGGATTCATTTGTAATGTCAATAATGCAATGGAACACACACACAAAGCCCTATCAAATGTATATGACATCCAATCTGTAACCCTATACTGATGGACCTTATTCTGTTATATGGTAAACCTTGAAACAGTTTTTTGCGTTGCTTAGGCACAGAAAGACTTGGCATTTTGTGCATTGGATACACGTCTGTCCCTTGCACATTTGGATTCTACAGTGCATCCGTCTGCTGGTCGCCTCTGGCCAGTGTCCAACTTCATCCAGTCGAACATCACTGAGTGGGACACTTTGTATACGTTGACGCTGTTTTTTTTGACTGGTGATGATCAACGGTCGTCCAGCTGAACGTTTCATGGACTTGCGTACTTTACACAGACCTACAAGTGACAATAAAAACTGTACAACAAATGAACAATACTTATGATTAGTTTTATGTGGAACATTGGCAAAGAGTTTATTTTTATTTCTATAAAATGTATGTCGCCCCTTCAAGAAAAATACTTTGAAGCACTCCCAAACCAGTTCTTGCACATAAGCACTGTCCTCCAAGAAGTACAGAAGGTACCTGTCTTTTCAGAATGTTGTATGCACGGATGTCATTTGCATTAGCTAGTGTCTTTTAGAATTACATGTAGCCATAAAGTAAGAGAAAGGTCACTACAAATGGAAAGAGTGATACTGGACAGTATAATTCTTCCGGTACTACCAGAGTCGAAGAAGAAGAAGAAGAAGCCATTGACTGTAACAGTTCAGGATGTAACGTACGCCTCACCATACGTTTTGGCACTGCAGTTTTGTCGACAACACCTTCCGGTACCATCAGAGATGAAGAAGGAGGCATTGGCCTTTCATGTTCTATCTTACGCCTAACTGCATGCTTCGACACAGCATTTGCCGTGCTGGGAGCGACAGCAGCTTCCAGTTCTTCATCTTCCAGTTCTTCATCTTCCAGTTCTTCATCTGCCAATCTTGTACAAACTTTTTCTATATAATCTTCATCATCGCTTGACGCCAGCTCTGAGTCAGTACTGTCCGATGGAGGTGGTCGGACAATTCTATCCATTGATGAAACTTTTTTTCTTCCATAGAATGACTTTACATTCATGGCTACAACAATCAATCAAAACTCCACTTATAAAGAAATCACTTTTCATTTATGCAACATATGTAAGAGATACCGTGTGGGATTACCCTACTTTACATGGCCTGTATGTGAAAAAGCTGTATCTTTACCAAGAAAACTACTTTTTTTCTATCCATAAAATGATTTAGTGCATACTTTATTTTATCCATAAAATAATTTAGACTTCACTATTTTACATGGCAGTGGCTACAAATGCGAAATAACTCTGAATAAAGTGCAGCGAGAAACAAGTAATTTTGAGAAGTAAATACAAGCGATCACATGTCAGCATCTCTATTATGCGCACTAGTGCAAAAATGCACTCGAACTTTACATTTCACTGTGAAAAACGGTAGTTCACTTGAATTTTTATAAATGATACCATAGTATAAATGAAAGTTGGGATAGACGGGTAGATATTTTTGAGTGTACCTGCGTTTAAAAGTAAAAGTGTTGATTTTGTCCAAAGTTGACCGATTTCGACGACAAAACAGACAATTTCTCGTTTATTTACTCTCACAACAACATAAAACAAAATGTCGGTTGAGCAAAGACTAACAATTGTTTAGAGTTTGAATAACATGTCCCAGTAACGTACTAGTGTAAAAATGCACTACAAGTGAGACTGCATGCTATGAAAGCTTATGGTGCAAAAATGCACTTCAGGCCCATATAGGGTTAATACCTCACAAAGATAATCCATAATATTTCTGTAGAGGCCATACTTTTGATACTTCTATTGGGTTTACATCAACCCATCATCCATGCATATTAGGGTGCATCATCCGCCCCAAAATTTTTAAATTTTTTACTGATCTTTCTGTCCCTATTCTAATTTTGTTCCTTATGCTAAAAGAACACTCTGCAAAATTTTAGAATTTTTCATCACAATCTATGTGGTCCACCAACGATTTCTAATTTGGAGAAAAGGCGTAAAAATGCTATAGCATTACACAATACATTATTCGAATACCTACAGTCGAAGTACCAAGTGCTAACAGAATGGAAACCCTCATTGAGGGTCCCTCAATGTTAATAGAATATAAGAATGTTAAGCACAATAGAATACTGCATAAAATACTATAGAGAAACTGTAAATTTTTGGTTGCTATTGTCCAATCTGCTGACTGACTTTGAGTTCTGGAGACGGCTTTTTACGTTTACGCAGACACGGGTTCTTCTTACGATCTCGTTCCACAACCTGCAGAACATTTTGATAGTGTTCTTCACCCTTGGCAGTAGAGAGGAAATCTGAGCTTAGCTTGACGCCTCGTTCAGCACAATCATTCACAACATTTACTGCTTGGAGATTCTTGAGTGAACACTGATACGCAGCAGATTCCGACCATGCGTCAACGTCCTCGGCTAGGAACGCAGGATCCAACTGGAGAATTTCGAAGAAGAACCAAGAATCCGCACCAACCAAATCCGCTAGTGTTGTTGTTGGACTGATGGTTGTAGGGAACACGGGCTTCCCAAACCCCATACCGAACCGATGCTGTGGAACTTTCAATCCAGTGGTGGGTTTAATGGCGAGGAGGCTATCAGCGAGTGCGCGGCGAGCTGCTGATGGTGTGCTGGTGCTAAAAAGAGCCAGTGGCACCATCTCCTCAGTCAGGTACCACAGATGATTCCTCAGTGCCTTCACTGCGCTTCGTGATCTGTCTGGATGCACAATTTGATATCTGATCAGAGTCTGGAAAAACTCTAAATCACGCCATGGTGCATCTGCTGCGGAATTACAAGTAATCCACCACTGGCTGTAGACAAGTGTAGCGAAGTGTACAAAATCTCTCACCTTTGACACTTGATGTTTTGTTGTTATTGTACCAGTAGGCAGTTGCTTAATCTGCTCCTTAAAGAGGCAGATCTTAATTGAATACAGAAGCTTGGCCATCCAACGCGCCTTGTGTAGAGCGCCCGGTTGCTTGAACTGTACATCTTGTCCAACCGTATCACCGTTAAGAAAGAACACGCAAAGCTCAATAAACTCGAGGTAGTCGTCTCTTCGAATGGGCAGTTCAGATTGTGCCAAGTTCAGGACGCTATCCCGACACGTATTGATGAAAGCGTGTGCAGTACCATCTATTGCCCTTGAATCAAAATGGGACAAAACACATTGGAAACCATCGCCACTGGTCGACTTTGACTGCAACAAATTGAAATGCTTCCGAAATCTCGTAAACAAAGTAACATCAGGCGATTTCGATACTTCGATGCGCAAATCTTCAAACACATGAGACAGTATTACCTCGCCGACATGGTGGCGACAGGCCGACCAAAGTAGCGCTCGCCCGAGTCTTTTCTGAATAGTCACACATGCTGCTGAAATGTGTCCAGTATTGGATGCCGTTGTATCGAATGTCATGTTTACAATCGAGTCGGCACAGTGCCAAGTCGAGAGAAGATCAACAGTTAGGTCAGCGATGATGTCTCCAGATTTGCGATCAGTTCCGGGCTGATATGCAGGAACACCTAAGATCTTCAGCTCCACGGAATTCCCTACCACGACTGTTAGACGCTCCTCGGAAATGTTTCTGTTTTCCAATGAAGACATTAATTTCGAGTCCCAGTGTAAGGTCGCTAGCTTCGGAGCAACCCACTCATCTCTACAAGCAGCCGCTATACTCTTGCCAACCGTACGTCTCGATTTGTCAGTTGTTGCGTACGATGACGCAACCTTCGACAAATCTCCACCAGCCTCCTCTATTAGAGCTTCTGTGTAGGCAGCCTGCTGAGTGGGAGTCATCTTCAAGCGAGTTGCGATTGCAACAAGCTTAGGTCTCTTGATGATATCGTGAGGTATAAATGCTACGGTCCCTGTTCGTCCAGTGCGATGATGACTTCTGGGCGTGCTCATTGAAGGACCTGCTACATCATCACCATCAACGGGTAACAGCTCAATATCAGCATTGTCATCACACTCGTCGCTCTCACTAGAACTGTTTTCATACTCAGCAGTTGACCTGGACGTTTCACTAAGCATTTTATTGCGGCGCTCTGCCTCCAATTGTCGACGCTTCTCCTTGCGTTCTATTTTCTTCGCAAGCAGTTTGTCACGAGAGCCAAACGTTGCAAATCTGTCTCCTTTCATCGACTGGAGAAAGCATAAGTCCTCAGTATTTTTTATCAAACTCTCTACATTTGCAGGCCACAGGGAGAAAGTTTGTGCCAGGTGCTCCTCCATTTCTTTGACCTTCAACGAACTTGGTGTAGATCTTCGTTTTAACGGTATTGCCCTGATTTTTGCATTTTCGTCGAGAAGTTTTATGAGTTTTTCACAGGCTTTTCTGTTAGAGATGATAGGAATGTTGGCCTTCTCGTAGAAGACTCTAACTTTCTCCAATACAAGCCTCGCAGCTTCCCATCTCGTGCGATTCTCCGGTAACCCTTCATTGAGATGATGAATCATGCAGCGAAGAACTTGCGAAGATGTGGGAAGACGTGAGCCGGTGATGTTTGCATCCTCCTTCGTTACGCCACTTCCCAGTCCGAAAACAGCTGAAGACTTTCTAGTTGTGACGGCCTTTTGTGAAGATGAACAACATGGTACTGGTTTTTCCTGCTCAGTAGGAGTCGCAGGCGTTGCAAGAGACGGATCGTCTAAACTTCCACCACTTGTTATATCAGACATTATAAAATGTTCACTTGAGTTACTCTGAAAGTGTAAAATACAAAGTCAGTTTATGGAATACCATAGTACGTCTACCATTGGTTAAAGAGGGTCATAAGAGGACTACACCTTGTGATGAGGTCTGAGAACTCTGTAAGTGTAGGATTTTGAAAGAGGTATGGGACTTCAAGCATTGACTGCAGCATCTTATTACTAAAAACCCCTAATATCACTCAGGCTGCCATGTGCTGTCCATAAATATCACAATTTGATGTAACTTCTACATCTACTAAATAGCAAAACAGTTATGAAAAGAAAAAATGGAAATGCTGTTGAGTTTTGAGACCCGAAAACAGTAGAAATAAGGCAGAAAATGAAAAAATCAATACTTACCTGAATTAATATTATTAGAACAAAATTCTCTTTACACTTAAAACCAAAGACTCAAAAAATCCAAAGACTCAAAAAATCTAAAGACCAAAGACTCAGAAGATGATAGCATTGAAAGTTCAAACCCTCAAATTCACTTCTCCCACCATTCTGTACATGAGCAGTTGAACACCATTTGTGCTGATCATTTCGCATGTACTCGAATTGACCAAATAATGGAAAAGTTCGTCCCCCTGGTGGACCCCCTAAATATTTTCTGAATTTAATTTAATTTTTCAGGCATCCTTGTATGGCGTAAAGGAACGTTTTAAACTTAGGGACAGCGCATTCCTTGAAAGTTGGGGCGGATGATGCACCCTAATGCATATAATGCAGCATAAATTAGATATATGACTATCCTCAGCAGTTATTTGACCTACTTGTTTCAAATCTAGGCCAGCCTGTAACAGATATTAATTCCCATACGATTTATGCACGCCTCTCCATAGTTCATTGTCACAAACGTTTCTAATTACCACTAACTACTACACGATTAGAATACAATAGCTACTAACATCTCTACTTCATATAGTTTTTCCAACATTACTGAAGATATCTTTGAGGTATCTTCACATTTCTTCTTGGCCTACTTACACCTTCATATCCATCTGCAGACCTCTCTTCCTCCAATGGCTCAGTAGAAATCCGTGGCTGAATGGCTTCTTGGTTACCATCGCACGACCCAAAATATGGCTTCAGCTTATCCACATATTCAATCCGTGCTTGGCTTCTGGGTGTTTTCCTTATTTTATATAACACCGACCCAAGTCGTTTTTCTACACGAAATTTCACAATTCCATCCTTTCTTTCCACTTCCAATACGTTAGAAGACCATGCGAAACTTGAAGTCTCCATCAGCCGTTGCTGAAGCATCAAATCCACCCGTTTTCCAATAAACGGTAACAACGATTGACGTCGCAACGCCTGTCTCACTGGTTCTTCGGTGCCAGTATCGATCCGGTGCTGCAACACACGCGTAAATCCAAGATCCCACTCATTTAACGAAAACACATGCTGATGTTCCAACAGAATAGACCTCAATTTCTGTCGAAGAGCTATTTGCACATCTTCATATACATTCTCCCACAACGGTTTCAGAACAGTTTCAGCTTCACTTTCAGTCGCTGACGCTTTCTGAATAACAGAACACTTGGCGTGGCCAACGTCACTGGCTTCCACTCCCAACACAGTAACCTCTTCCACTTCACAACGCTCTCCTTTCTTCAAACGGATTGCTTGATCCGTTGGATTCAAAACTCGAGGCGTTAAGTCCATCGCGCGCTCTGGCAACAGGGTACCTGTCGGGATCAAGGGCAAGGGGAAGACCGAGGATGGGATGGATCGCTAATGTCATCACATGGATGGAACTACCATTCGAGCAGATATTGAAGGAGACGGAGGACAGGAAAAAGTGGCGAAGGCATGTCCATGAAGCGACCAACCCTCGAATCGAGGATGGTTAAAGACAAGACTTCAGTATAAAATCAGAATCTGAAAGTGAAAAAATAGTTAACTAAGCCACTGCTAACTATGATACTAATGTGTTAGTTAACAGTGTCAGTCCAAAGTGAATGAGGATGGACTATTACCGCACCATGCATTCGTAATACCATACATCTCGAATTATTCAGAGCAGAATTAGCATGTCCAGAAAACGCAAGACTAAGCAGACGACATTCTACGGGAGTCAGAAAAATCAGCGATTTGTTTCCGGAGTTTAGCATAAAACACTGTCCTACTAACGCTGGAAAGTTTGTCAATGAGCTGCATGTCATCATTGATTACTTGTGAGTCCATATGCAATGCCCCAAAAATCGTACCAATTCATCGCCTCATGCTCAAAGTTATCAATACTGTATAAACGACTGACACGCTGTTCTTGAACTCGGCACGATCAAGCCGTGTCATGATTGCAGGCTGAAGTCTGAGTAGCTGGAACTGTGAACTGTTGTCTTCAGAGAAACGGTTTGTTAGAGATGAAATGAGGGAATCCAAGTACAGCACAAATATCGTTTGCCTGAAATAGTCTTCAATGTTGCCATATGAACTCGCAGGATTGCTTCGATGCACTTGCCTTCCGCACTGACCTGGGACCTTCATTTTAATGTTCACTGACTGTGCCAGAGCGACGACTTTCGCATAAATATCCTGCTTGAAATGAATTTCGGCATTTTTGCACTGGACATGGCAGATGTCGATTAATTTTGAAATGTGCTTCTGCACACTTAGCAAATCCAACTGTACTGCTTGCAATGCCTGAGTGACAGGTTCGAGAATCACGGAGTACATCGAAATATCCACCAGACATACAGCAGAAGTTGGTGATGTACGACAGTCAGTTTGCATGTGTCTTTTTACCAACATGTTGAACCTTGTAATCTATCGTCATTATGTCGTAGATTAATTTTTCTCATGAGCTGTCTTTTAACACATTTCTTCTTCTCCTCAAGCATTATTTTGTAAGGCATACTCGTTAGGACATATGAACTTTCCGCTCTGCATTTATTTAGCCTCTGCTTTGTAATCTGTGTGCTGATAAGATCTGTGTGCTGATAAGATCTGTGTGCTGATAAGGACTGATGTCCAGCACTGACACATTGGATGCTGGGTTATGGTGCTTTGCCATCAGTGGCGTAGCTAAGATATTTTGCGCCCGGGGACAAACTATTAAATCGGCGCCCCTCCCTCTTTATTAAGTTCATATTTTCCAAGTTCCGTACACGGAAAGGCAATTTAAATTTCAATGAAATAAAGAAATAAAAATACAGACTTCTACAGTTTAAGCTATTTCAGTGCTATAGGCCTTCAAAGGTTACATCGTTGAAAATGTCAAGTTTAAATTAAAGGTCTAGCCTACATAACTGTCATAGACCTATAGTTTACAAAAGGTCAACTTTTCTTGATTTTGCTGTAGCAAACTGGTCAATCACGTAATCAAAGTTAACTTTCTCTAATGTTTCTCTTTCGATTGCTAGAAGGGCAAGATTGCTGAGACGATCTTGTCACATCGAAGCACGCAAATACGAACAAATAAGTTTCAACTTGCTGAAGGACCGTTCACAGCTCGCAATTGAAACAGTATTTGCAGGGATATGCGCAGGTTTGGAAAAACGTCTCCTTAAAAAACAATAAAAGTAAGAAGATCCAAAGGAATTTCCATCAAAACGTCATTCCGGGTGTTCAACAGCATTTTGCAGTCTTCGATTTCTGAAAACAGTTCGTCACCATATTGATATCTGTATCGTAAAAATTTGCACAATTACGGCAAAGCACTTCCACATCTGTCTCAGAGAGAAGAGTTTTGACATCTAAAATAAATCCAAATTTGTCGTTCAAATCTTTCAGTCGTTCAAATCGTGTTACTGCCTCCTGCTGAAGTCATTACTTGTTAGTAAATTACTTGTTAGTAATCCGCTATTACAATCTCTCACGTTTTACGAACTTCCAGATTTCTTGTCCATACTTTAGGACACTAATCTACCGGCTCCGTTGCTTTAATATCCGATCAAACAAATGTCACGAAATCGTCTAACAACATCTAGCGAATACTCATCGCCAATCAACCACCAACAATCCTCCTTAGACGGCCATTCCTTCTCGTCTCTCCTTCAGATCTAGCCCCTCTCGTGCGCATGCCCAGCAGACGACCCTGATCCCAGCTTTCCATATGTAACCAACGCCGATCGCCGATCGTTGTAATATTCCGCAATGCTTTCCACTAATTTAATATATTTTGCCCCTAAGCACTGGTTATAGCACTGGTTGATGAATTAAACAGAACAATGTAATAATTCTCGCTCGAATTATAAGCTAATCATTAACTAAGGCCTCTCCCTAACTTATCACATGTAATTACTAATCAACAATATATATATCAAAGTAAGAACGTATGGGTGGGACCAAGGATATCGTTACAGTTAGACCTGAGAGTCACTTCACTTTGGAATTATGACTTGACTCGGAGAACTACATGACTTGAAAGTGACTTGACTCCACCTTCGTGACTTGACTTGACTCCCAACTTTCGTGACTTGGAGTCACGACTTCTGTCTAGTTTCATTTAATAAGTGCATTGGCAGCTGGGAACTGCATGCCTATATAGACCTAACATTATTTTTAGCTGTCAAGGTTGAGAACATTGTAGTAAGCTGACCAGCTATTGAAAATGAAAAGCCCAGACTTTTCTATGAAATTCTATCACAAGATTGACATTTTTTATATTGTGGAATTATCAATCTTTTGAAATGAACAAATATAAATGTGTTACTACTACTCTTGATACTAATCACAATACAGCTCTCAATCTTAATAGTTAATACTGCGCTTAAAGTTAAGTCTCAACACTCGTCAGCAGATCAAAACAGTTGTTCATATTTAGCACTTGAAAGTATGCTTCACAACAGTGTTTTTTGTGATTTTGTCTGCTAAATTATTCTGCCATAAAATTCAACACAATGTCATATCGGTTCCATAATCCATATTTACTCTCATTGATATCACTGCAAATGTCAGAATTGAACATAAAAATTATAGCATCAATAATAATCAATATCACATGTTGTCGCATAGTTTATACACTTCAGATTCAATTTAAAAATACCGTCTATCAGATTGAACAGTCTAAAAAATGTGGGGATGGGTCTGATTGGATCATTGGGGCAACACCCTCCCAAACTCCCCAAAAAGTTACATGAAGCCTTGATGAAGGAGATTGGGCCTACAGTGTGGGTTTCTAAAACAAGTTAACAGCACTCACTTGCAGTAGATCCTTTCGTCGTTTAAGGGTTCATACGATACTGAGCCGGTACTAGTACTTGGTCCGGCATCATCTTTTGCGACATGCAAGTATCCGTAGTATTTCCATACCTCACTACGAGGACGGCTGCTGCAGCTGCCTTTACGACCAACGCCAGTAATAACACGAAGTTCAGCTAATGCTGCCCGTTCACTTCTACTAAGCGCAGACGAACTAACGTTCTTATTCTTAAGGTCCGAGGACCCTGACGCTGGCTTACGCTGCGGTACTATTTTCTGCATAATTACAGTTAATAGACCCAAAACAGATAAACTCGTTCTCGATTCAATGTACTACAAACTTTCAAACGCGTCTATATCACAGTCCATCACTTTAAGAAACTATGAAACATTGGAAATGGAAATTAACCGAATTTCCGCTAGTTTCTTGTTTATACTTTATAGGCATCGGCCATCAGGCGTCTTATAAATCAAATAAGTAAGTAGGCCTCAGAATAATTTTGAGTGATCGAGTCGACTATGCAGGAATATTATGGCGGCGGTTTGGAGAGAAAAAATTGGCGGCGACTTGGATTAAATATGACTTGACTTGACTTGACCTATATCAAGTCGACTTAGTCGACTTAACGGCGGCGACTCTCAGGTCTAGTTACAGTCAATCACATACACCCTTCATAACACGCATAATTTCTTCTTCTGCTGACAGTCCTGCATCTCTGGCCATTTCTCCTGGCATCATTCGACATTGCCTAGGTCTTCTGTTTGTCTCTATTCCCCAGGCTGTGCACTTGACCATTGCATTTTCAACAGCCACCTGGCTCAAATCATCACGGAGCTTCACAAATTCTTGCTCCAATGATTCGAGGTCAGTTGCTGCTTCTTTAAAATTCATGGTTGGATCCTGCAAACGTTTCTGGACTCGAATATCAATTTCTCCCAGAATGACGTTTTTAGTACACTTGCCAGCAGCTGCCCTGCATCACTTCTGGTTTCGTGTGTCATGGCTACATCTTCAGATAGTTTTCTGGCAGCTCTGCAAGTTCATCTAGTTCTTCGTAAACAGCTTTAACAGCGTCTGAATGTGCACTCCAATGAGTTTCAGAGTCCATCTTCATTGTGTTCGGGACAACTTTCTTTAGCTCCTCCCATCGAATTGTCGAACGAGAGAAATACACATAAATACTTTCAATCGTGCCAAAAAATGTGACGACAACTGCATCCTGTTTAGCTGAATGAAGTCCAGCTAAGTTCAAACTGTGGTTGTCACAATTCACAAACAATGCTCTGTGATTTCTGGCACATATTCGCTGTTGAAGACCAGAAATATGCCCAGTCATCACAGCAGCATTGTCATAACAGTGTGATCGACAATCGGCCAGGGGTATGTTGTCAGAGTCCAGGTTCTCCAAGATGACTCTTTCAAGGCTTGCTGCATCTTTTGCATGTATCTCAACATAACTTAAGAACAATTCTTTGATGGTTACTTTCTTCGTTGTAAAATCCACATCCACAAATCTGACGATTTGAAAAAGCTGTTCCCGATGTGCTAAATCAGGAGTTAAGTCAAATAAGATGTCATAGTGTTTTTTTCTGATTTCACTCAACAGCTGGTTCCTCACAGTCAACGCAAGTATGTGGATGAATTCATTCTGGATTTCCGGTGACAAATAAGACACTGATCCAGGATTTTCACGCCCATGTTGTAGGTGCTTTGACAACAGTGGATCATACTGAGCCACAAGTTTGATAACAGATAGAAAGTTTCCAACATTTCTATCCTCAGCTGCTCAGATTTTCCTCATGGCCAGTATTGGCCACGCAGGGCCAAATTTTGTGAAACCAGAAACTTAATATAGGTAAGTATTCTTTGCAGGATATCTCACCAGCGTTACTTTTACAATTGAATTTGAGCTTGAACCGCTGCGTCAATTACAGTACCATCAATTATCCTCCCTTCGGCTTCTTTCCATGTAGTAAAAGATGTGCGGTGGCTGGGACTGTTCTCACGTGACAGTAACTTCTCTGGCTTTTTCCACTTGTTGAATCCATTGACTAACTCAAACAAAGATCGGGAGTTTGAATTCGATGATGTTGAACAACAGGCAGCAGAAGCTGTATTAAAGTAGCTCCATTGATTGGGGAATATAATAGCCGCGATCTATTCACTTCCACGCCATTCACTAGTCGACGTTTGAACCATGCTGATGTAATTGATCACTCACCGGTAACTGATGGTATTGGTAGACTGTCTCTGTGTTGAAAAGGCCATGATCCGAGTGTTATCATTTCATCACGAAGAGGCTGTGATATTAGTTCTGTGGCAGTTTCTCCTTCCAGTCCCTTTGTTGTAGCCTTACGCTTGTTTCCACTGCATTTTCTTTCCTAGGCCTCCTGCAAGCGTTTGCTTGCCTCAGCCGACGTCAGACATTCAGCGAATGTTCGCTTGATACGAACACGCTTCCCATCACCAAGCTTACTCTTCGGCGTGATTTGCCTCAAACTGTGCAAGAGAATTGCATTTTCTATCCCCTTTCTTGGCAAAATCACCTGAGTGGTGTTTGTTGGTGCTGCCGACAAACCTACTTGACCCGATAAACTGGTTTCTTGTAAATTCTGACAAGAAATGCCACTGGTTTCAGGACTTTTGTCCGGATACATTAATGGCAATGAAGTGAATAGTTTGTCAGGAGTTATCTTCTGTCTTTGAAGTGGATATATTCCACAGGCCTCAAATGCTTTTATAGCATTACTAGTTGAGAAGGCCCCTTGTCGATTAGTGTTTTCATCAGCCCTGGAAAAGCTCGCTTGTCGACGTTGTTATAACAAGTTCCATCGTAACAGTCACGAAGGCATTTTCTCCACGATCCTATTACCTTTTTGAAAAACCCACATCCAATGGCTGGAGAATACTGCTTGTATGGGCAGGCAAGCAAAGTAGTTCTATGTTGTTTTCTAGTGCCAGATTGACAATTTGTGTTGATATATGAGAGCTATGTCCATCAAAGATGAGCAGTTTGCTACCCTCAAGCTCACTTGTCGCAGGGATTAATACTTTGCTTAGCCATTCCACAAACTGCTTTACCTAGAGTGAGGTTACATAATTTATTTTAAATTATTTAGTCTAAGTTTAAATAGAACCCTGTCTATTAATTAGCATTGCTAACCTGCCAGAAAATGGTAGCAGTGAGGCAAGTATAAGTTACATTAGTTAATTATAATAATGAGCTTTGGGTTGGCTTTAAATGCAGTTGCCAATTGACGGTTCGTTCTGCAGTTATGAATAGCCGACAGATACTCACATATTCCGTAAACAAGATCCATAATTTACCTGTTCTAGATTTACATTGTGCAACTTTCAAATTGCTGAAAGTCCTACACAATTCCTGAACTGATGGGTCATCCACAACATCATTCCACTGACAGTGGCCCAACATCAGATCATCAGAAACCTTTCCAAGATGCTGCAAAAATTCAGAGCTAATATTTTGCCTACCGACTTCACGGTTATCTTTCATTTCAATATATGGCCAGCTTTCAAGGACCTCTTCTTCAACACCCAAAATTGGCTCAGTTTCTTCAGGCAATGAGTTAGGGAAACCAGTTTCTTTGTGAGAATCCACATAAACTGTTTCGTTCTCTTCATTGAAGAAATCAATGTCCAGATCATCTTGATTTTCTCAGAAATTATCATGCAATAATAATCATCACATACGTTGTGTCATGATGCATCAGCATGTCTTCATTGTAGTCGAAATTATCGGCCACCCACTGACAAGATCCTCCACCGTTGCAGGTTTTCTCCAGACCAACAGGCAAACTGTCATTTGAGTAAGAAAATGCTGCTGACTTTTCGAATGCACAAGACTGTATGAACTGCAAAGTCCAAGGGAAGACAGAACATCGATTAACAACCAAGACAAAGTTATCTGGTGAATAAATAATCCGGTTGACAGTTGCATCATGATGTATATGGTTTTTGTTGCACTGCCTGCATGATGCAATTGAAGTTGTGACAAGACGGTTAGCAGTGCCATTTTCCGCAGAGCTTTCATTAATTACTGTTTGAAGCAAATGAAGATGTTCTGGAACTTGATTTTGTGTCCGAAAATGATCAGAAGCAGAATTTTTATGGTAGCGAATATCTTGTCTTAATTTCTGTCCATCCTTCAAAATGTCATCCATACTCTTATCTCTTGCCTCACTCATGCTGTGACTCATACTGTCACGCCCGCCCTATCTGACACCCCCTATAGTCGCCACTTCCGGATCCTCGTCAGAAAAGACAACATGTCGCTGTGGACGATATTCCAGATAAATAGAAGCAGGAAGAGAGGCAGTGACTTCCGAGTTCAAACCCGTCGGGTCTGAGACGGCCAAGCATCTCTCCTATACACTTTGCTATCAACAGCGAAACGTCTTCTTCCTTCCGAGTCCTGATCACACGTCTTTCTAATACTCAAGCTCCGAATCCATAAACTTTGCCAACAAGAGCCCTATGTATACTCTCTACGAAAACTGGCTGTGTCTCTTCTATACACTTTACTATCAACAGCGAAACATCTTCCGTCGAAGGTCTGGCCACAGTTCTTCGTTTTATAGCCTCAAAATGGCGCTGACATGGTTGACGTCACTATGCAGGTGCTGGAAGAAACCGAAATGCGTAGATGCAGCTGTGTTTCGTTACTAATAGTACTAACCTTTTGGCAAAAAAATGAACTTATACTAAATGAGTTGGTCCGTCCACTAAAAGTTTTAATTTACTGTACTAACAGGGCATAGTCATCAGAAATTGTAGAACATCTTCTGCATTGTACAATCCTGTCTGTTTTAAAAGCATGTCTTTGAAAACAATGGACTGTCCCTTCAACTTGATCATATCAATACCAAGATATAGATATTTCTGAGCCACTGGCTCCATGACGTCCAAATTCAGGAACTGCTTGCCACTGCAAGTGGCACAGGCTATGAGTTGCGGCAAATTTTGCCCGTCATTTGATCCACAATCTCAAACATCTGTCTGCAGAGTATACTACTATTATCCAACAGGTTGTCAACTTGGTCGTTTCTTGTTCGAGACCCAGTCTTACACATTACCAAGCTATCTTGTTGGTGAGCTGGTGCAGTTTTGACTCTGACTCTTGATTCTACACCTTTATCGGCGATGGATGGACGAGGAATGTCTAGAGAAGAGCACATATCAACTCGCGACCTGAGAATTACAAGGCTGTATGTTCATTCTTAGTCATTTTGAGTTAAACTGAAAAACAAGTTTGCATGATGTCCCTTGCCAAACAAAATAATTTATTGTCGGGGTAATGAATTCCTTCAATTAAAATAGAAGTCTGGCTTCATTAATTATCTTTATGATGTTGTTGTGTTTATTGAATGTTGAAGAATTCAGCATTTTATAGGATGACCAAGACAATTTTTGGACATACAGCTTTGTCGTTCTCAAATTTTATTAATTTATGTAGTAACAATAGAGTATTCTCATGGTAGAATTTTGAGTATTTAATTTCAATTTGCTCAATTTCTGTATTATAACAGATGTAAATTGATTTTTGAAGTGCATGCATGTTAAAAGTAGGCCCTAAAGAAAAGCAATAAAACTGAACAATTTTTGAGGATATTGATAATGTATAAAGTATTAAACCAATACTGTCTAGAAACTAAAAAGAACACAAAAAATATGTCTAGCACAGTGTTTGTGACTATACCTAGATATATTTTCGACTTTGAGAAAACCCAATAATGCTGGTATTACGACTAGGACTACAGCACATAGTTAGAGCACACGTTTTCAATGTTGTTGTTCGTACTGTTCTCAATGTACTTAAGTTTGTTACTTTTGTATTTTAGCTCGACGATTTCTAGCAAGTTTGGTATTCTCATTTGCAAGTTCAATAGTCTCTGTTGATGTTTCTCCAACTTCTTGATTTATATGGTCCACACTTGATTTCTTTGACATGACTTTCGATGCACTTTTTTTACAAAGTAACTCCATGTATGCTTTGTCTTGCGGTGGCATAAATGCCAACATTGATGACAGGTCTTTCATTTTTTCAACACTCAAGTTTTGTACTTTCGCTATAGTACAAGGCACACTAAGGAGATTGTTCTGCTGATCAAGATGGTTCTTCTGTTTATTACGAAGTTTTTCAGTTTTGTTTAGCTTCTGTTGTAAAGTCTCTTCTGACCAATCATTAGAACTGAAGCTTGTCTTGTATTTGATGTTCATAGGTTCAAAGGCTGAATACTGTAATGTCTTCACTTTGGTGTATGGAATAACATCAAACTTGAACTTGTCGGCTATTGACTGAAAATCTTTCATGTCTTCTTTTCGTAGCTGTTGAAAATCTTTCATGTCTTCTTTTCGTAGCTGTTGTAGTTTCAATGGTTTGTTTCTTGGACACCTTTTTAATATTCGCACCAAACCCAGTGGACTGTAAATTTCTGCATTGCCCAATGCCGTCTCAATCTGACTGTGAAGATTGTCTACTTCCTGTACTTCACTATGTCCTGGTTCGCAAAATTTCTGTATAATAGTTTTAACTGATGGATGGTCATGCATAAATAACTTTATTGCAGTTGTCATTATTTTGTTACGATTCTGTGGAACACATGAATCACTCCAGAGTATTAAATCTGTTACTGCTGGATGGTCGGCAAGCACTTTTTCAAGAATAACAACCAGACCGCTAGCTATATCGTTGCCTGACCGGCCACTCAAGGTTTCAGGCCACAAAACTCCATAGGACTGCTTCGTGAGAGAGCAATGCCCAGTGAGATGGTAGACATTCAATTTTCTTTTATAGAAGAAATTTGATACATTGCCCCGTGGTAACGAAAACACATTTTGCATATCAAAGCAAATAACACAGGCGGTCTTGTCAAGTCTGTCTTTGGCCCTTTCTTCTCTGGTTTTTGTTTTACTTGTGATATGTGCAGCATTCATCAATGCCTCTTCTTCAGAGGGATTCCTGTTCATTTTGAAGATCTCACATGTGTCGCATCTGTCTTTCTTGGGATTATTACTTTTAACTAACCCGGGCCAAACAAACACAACAGCCAAGCGCCAATCGGCAGCCAACAGTAAATTGAAAATCTAAAGCCCTGTGGCGCGGCTCGAACCCAGGAAGATTTATTGACAACTCAGTTTGCCCAACGCGCTCTCAACTAAGCTACCCGCCCTCCCATAGATCTGATGTCATAATATTGACCAACGTCCATAACTCCTTTTGCCTTGGCTCTCTCCTTACCATTGCAACTGCCTTGTCCAGCGAAATTGCTAAATGATTTGACAATATACTTGAACTTAAGTGTGAAAACCTGCACAGCTTGCAAAAACTGGAATAGAAAGGCTTGCATCTGCCTGAACCTGCTTAAAGACATCGTTCTCAAGAGTGGAAGCTGCAAAAAAGCAGAGGATAACCTGCATCAAGCCTATGCATTCAACGCTGTTACAACAGGCAACCAGTGCTAAATTAAGGCGATGCACATGGTAATGCACATAATATGTGCATCGCCATGCGCATCGCCATGCACACCGCCATGCGCATATATATTATATGCATTTGCATATATTATATGCATGGTTTCATCAGCAGCTTTACTTTCACACATTGCACGAACCTGTGCTTGAACGCCATTAAATTTGCCAGACATTACTGAGGTAGCACTAAGCAACACATTGCTTGATGACGTTGAGACTTCTATCCTGCAGAGTGCTAACAATTGTGCTTGACAGAGAAAGCGCATTTAACATAAATGCATTATGCACATCGATGAACTGCAGGAATCGTTCTTTAACTGAGAGCACCCACACACATAATGCAACCGAATGAACATTTGTTCTGTGCAACTGATATCTCTTGTATCATCAGCAATAACTGAAAACATACAGACCTCCTTCACTTCAGGAATTATCAAGTCACTGATGAAGCAAGATGCATCTCATTCTGCGAGTCTTTTGATATATAGCTCGCATTTTTCGGCAGCTGTTCAAACATTTCATCAGCAGCTTTACTTTCCAATCTTAAGAGCTGAAGAATTGCTTGGAAGTTTCCAGGATTGCCACTATTATTTTATTATTTAGAGTGACTTCGACCATGCAAAAAACCAACTAGCCAGTTGTATACATTATCAGGTATGTCGAGTTGGGCTAGTTTTTGGGCAAGGATGGAGTGGCGAACGGTGTCGAAAGCCTTTGAAAATTCAAGTGAAACAAGAGTCACGTGATCTTCATCCTGGAGGTAGGTAGTGATGCATCATTGAAATAAGAGCTGCAGTAGTAGAGCCTGACGGTCGAAAGGCATATTGATCTAGCCGGAGTAACTGCCTCCAATTTAGACGAATTTCTTTCGACCAAATACGTCCCATTAATCTTTCTCAGGTACCACGAGTGCCACCAAGTCAGCTTTTTATGTCTCGTACCGTACTTTAAACGTGACTTCACCCAGAACTGACGGTGTGTGTACGCAACTTTGACTTGGTTTTCTTTAGTTCTAAATGTCTTGCTTTGTTGATTTGACTGAAGGTTTTTTCACTCAACACGTGACTGCGGCCCCAGTGTCCACTTACATTGATAGGCTACCTGCTTGTTGTTAAGCCATAAGTTTACGCATACGGGCTGAACCCGATCTGTTTTTACGGTTTGAACTGTGTAAACAACTGCTTCCCTCTCATCGGAGTTTTCCTCCTATTTTAAAATTATGGGTGTTGGTGTCTAATGGGCATAGGCTTTTGGTGCTTGGTGAAGCATTTGGCAACGGTATGACCCTTTTTCCTGCATGCATAGCACTCGGATTGTTTGAATGGACAGAAGTTAGGTACATGTCTTCCACACCGAGAACAGTCATATGTTAAATTTGTCTTACTTGCTTTGTTTAACAACTGACCAATTGCAATGTTGCTTTCCGTGGTCTTCACATTTTTATGTCCTGGGTTGAAGACTATGAAACAGGCTGCAATTTTGATTTTGATGTTACCAATGTTCTGTCCGGATAGCTTTATGTACATAGAGTTGGGTGTCATCAGCATACAAGACCATGTTGCAAGACGATGTTGACAAAAAAACATTTTAGAAGAGGATTCACCAAGTTTGATACTGTAGTATCTTGAGGAAAGGAAGGAGGCAGTCCACTGAATAGCTTAAGCAGTCGCACCAAATTGACCTTGTATTGAGTTTAAGGAGAATGGTGTGATCCACACAGTCGAAGGCCGCAGAGAAATCCAGAAGTAGCAGGGCTGCAATGAGAACAATGGCCAGAACAATGTCGTTGCAGACTTTGATGACTGCAGTTTCGGTAGAGTGATGGCGACGAAATCCAGATTGCGTTGGTGGAAGCAGATGATTTGACTCAATGTAGAAAGATAGTTGTTTATGAATAACACGTTCATCAGCTTTCTCTTGTATGGAGATGAAGTTAGCAAGGTTGCCTCCGTTGAACAGCGGAAGCCTTTTGCTTATCATTGAGTGGCTTAAGAGGCACTGGACTTGTATCAGTCACGGATGCCCGGCGCTTAATTCCTGAATTAGCAGTTCGTCGGCTGAGGAGTATCTTCCCCTATGTCCTCAAACATTACTTTTGAGTAATTGGAAATGTAAAGTTTGAGCACATATTGGACACAATCTTATCACATAAATAAATAGTAAATTAGTTTTCAAGACACTTTGGCTTATGCTCTCTAAGATTGTTATAGTTGATTTGAACTCTGGTTGAAAGGTGATTTTGGGAAATTTTTTCCTAACAAACCATCATAAATGTTGGACATAGAGGGTTGCATTTCTCAATTTTTATCAATACTTTGACCTCAACACAGATGAAATATTTCATACTAGTGTTCTGCATTTCACTTCTTAATTGAATAAAGTCGTTTATACAGTTTTGCACAATCTGCACAACCGAATAAAGTGTTAAAAATGTTTAAGTTTTAAGATAAACAATGAAAGTTAGCATAATTATTGTATGCTGAAGGAAATATTTATTTGTTTGGCTTCAAAATTGTTTCAAAATATGCACGATCAACAGCAGGCATAAACTGCAGCATGGAGAGGATATCCTTTTTCTTCTCTGCCGATAGAGTCTATTCCTTTGTTATGTTCCAGTACTTGTGAAATTTTAACGATCGCTGGTCCTGTTAATGTCGATGGCAGCGACAATCCCTCGTCATCATTAGCATCTTGGACTGACAGTGTAGCGAGCTCATAATATTCCGCAACATCAAAATTTTCGTCATTGCTATCATCAATACTGGAAGTAAAAGTATAATCACAATTACTATGCAATACAAATTAGTAGGGTTGGCACTTTACCAGGACTGTTGTTGGTAGTTCATCAATTGCGTCCAAAATGAAAGGCTTGCCACTCACAAGAGTCGAAATGGAATGTAATTCAGACAATTTATATAGCATCGTCAGCCACTTCTAGAATGTTTTACACACATATTGTCAACTGTCAGAGTAAATTTTATGAGCTCGAGAGCAAGTGCAGCTTCAATTGCTTTTTAAAAGTTGATTCAGTCTTGATATCTTGGATAGTTGCTGGAAGACCGTTCCTGGCCAGCGATCCGAAAGGCACGTCGATTACCCATTTTAGTTTTCGTGGCAGGAACAGATACATTGGCGATCTTGGCCGATCGCAGCCTGGACCTACTTGGATCATATGCTAGTGGTTTGATGTTGTCCGCAAGGTGTCGTGGTGCACAGTTGTTGAGGCATTTATGCATGAAGATACAAAGTTTGAAATTGATGTGCTTGGCTATTCCGAGCCACTGAAGCTGGTCCCGGATCGCGCTTGAAATGTGGTCGAACTTTTTCAATTGCAGGACCAGGCGAGCAGCAGCATTGATGACCGCCTGAAGCCGAATGCGCTGTGGCAAGCCTGAGACCTGCCCATTGAAAATGCCGAATGAGTTGCACTTGAAGTCGTATTTGCTCCTAAATCCTTAACACTGTCGTGAAGCAAAAGAAGTTTTACAAACTCCACTGTTGTGCTTTGCTTTGATCCTTTGATACCTCTTGCGTTCAACCATCCTCGGCATGAGGGTGGGTCACATGGTAGACAATCCTTCTCCATCCTCTCCTGTCCTCGGTTGCTCTTAACAACTTTGCTGTTGATAAACCCGACGATTCACTCTGATACCTAATACTAAAGGCCTATACTGATCTGGAAGAACTCCAAGAATTATGTCTCCAATAACATTGTTCTGAAAAGGTTGACCAATTTACTCCAATTTGTCTGCAATTGACAAGATGTGATCTACATATTGCTGCATCGAAGGAAACTTCTCAAAGTTTATTTTAAACAAACTAGAGTATAGTTCAATCAGGTGAACAAAAGCAGTGCTTTCATATTCACCTCTCAACGCGTCCCACGCAGCTTTCCCAGTCTGGCATTTATTTGTAACTTTTACTGAACGAGGTTTTAGGCTAAGATTGATTTTGGCTAACACACGTAAGTTCAAATCCGGATCAACAGGTTTTGGCGAAACGCAGCGCCATAAACCAGTGTTAATTAAGAAATTTTGCATCCAGAATTTCCAATCATAATTTTTTCCATCAATATGCTTCGCTTCTGTAAACCTCCGACAGAATTTGTAGTAACCATTGTTGCTACTTTACCACTTCTTGTGCTAATTTCTTCCTGAATTCTCAAAACTTACTGCTGTTAGATCTTCTAATGCCGCCATATTGACACGTGGCAACAAAAAACTTCAGCTTCTATTGGCTCGGATAATTAACGAGAAAACTTGAAGAAATATTACCCTAGTCGACTTACAGTGAATGTCATTTAACAATTTAATGGCCCATTGCACTCACGCAACAAACTACGGTTATGTTTCTTCCACGTTCTTCACCTGTTAGAGCGTCAATCTGATGCGTTCCTTTCTTTGCCAATATCTTCGACGGCTGATGAACTGTTGATGTCCCAGTTCCATCGCAATTATAATTTCGACTGCCAGTAATCTTTCTATCCTCGATTAACCATAGGACATAGTTTGAGTAGACACACGTATCTGACTATCATGTGCTTTATCGCAAAACACACACCCTGACCTCTGTCCATCAAATAAACCTGCTGCAGTAGGTATACTGTATTGTCTCACAGTTTCCCGTTTTTCTTCTCCCATTTTACTTTGCTCAACTCACTAAAACCATCATTTACATAAGACAATCTTTCAGCTCCCTTTACTTCCATCAGTAGAAATTTCATCAAGGACTTCAGGCGTTCATCTACGGATTTTTCCTATTGGTCTTCTTTATAACCTGGCAATGCACTTCTCTGCCAGACTCTAGCAGACTTCTGGTAGACTGGATTCCACAAGAGGATACAGGATCGCTGCACTCTGTTCTTGTGTTACTCCCAAGGTCTCAGGAGCTCGTAGATGTTACTCTAACTCATCATACGTGTTACCCAGAGGTACAACTTTTGTCTTTCCTGCATTTCTTATGACCAGCTTCAACAACTGTCTCACATAAACTTCAGTTAACAGAACTTTGTCTCCAAATCTGTCTTTCAAAGCTTTTACAACTAACTTGTAGTCCTCTGCAGTTTGTGGATGATTGTTAACTAACTTGTAAGCTCTGGTTCCAGGAATCATCGACTGTGCTAGAAATTTGTCGCTGTCATGCAACGCACTATCGTTATGAATTTCTTAAACTGAGACCAAAAACCTAACCATTCTTTCAAGTCTCCGTCAAATTTACGGATTTCAATTTTCGGTAACTTGTACGTTTTTGTGTGGACCTTCTCTCCACTCTGTGCACTGTTATCCAAAACATGATCAACTTTATCAGCAAGAAACGGTTCAACTTTCAGTTTGGCCGTCATAAACCTTTCTTCGTATTCGGAAATAGTCATCATTTCCGAGTCTAAATCTTCGTCTATACCTTGTGGAGTCAGACTACTGGTTAGATTTGTTGATCCATGTCATATACCTTTTTGAAAATCATTTTCAACATCTCCAACTTCACATGCACTTCCGTTTTATCCGGAATATCTCTAGATAATTTCTACTTCGATTTCCTTGCTCTTATTCAACTCTGCCATTTTTCAACGTGTCTGGACTCATTCCATCCTCCATGTTGAGAACTCGCAACAATGTGATAACTCGCTTGTCTGGCGAGTATGAGAAGACTATTTTTTTACCATTCCATAAAACAAAACCGACAGCATGCAAGAACAAAAACGAGAACAACAAACTACAAAACTGAGCTGTCTAACACTGTAGTCAAAACCCATTCTAACTCTTACTCGAGTTCCAACACCTGACAAAGTCCGCTCAAAAACCTCGATTCCATTAGCAGGATTTGCTCTTTCAGTTCCAATTCATAGTCAGTGGGCAGATCTGTCTCAAAGCACCTTTGATGCTTCCTCGAACCAATAGCAACTTTGTTTTTGTTGCCAGAATGTTGTGCTAGTGTGCTCTTCAGTGCATGGTACAGAAAAGCTGCATTGCAAATAGACTGTTGTTTTGCTAACACATTTCCAATTGCATTTTCAATCTCTTCCTCATTTCAGGATCATCGATTAGACTCCTGCAGTAGACCATTACCTGCGTTAAATAAATAAAATGAATGCCATTCACAATTTGTAAACTTTTTATTTATTTTTGCACAAATGGATCATTTGGCACAACATCATAAGATGTAACCTAAGATGGGACAGTGGTGTATCATTTTATGGCATACCGTAGCAGCCAATTCTGCAACAAATATTTGCATTATCGCTTAGCCTTCAGCTAATTAGAATGAATTAAAATGAAACTAAAGTACAAGCATATACCGTAAAGTGAAAGAGATGTATCACGTTTACTTTGTTTTGTGGAAAAGCCTATTAACGCAAAAGAATAGAAGAAGAAAAATAGCAAAGTTGATAAAATCATGACAACAGAACCTTAAGAAGTACCGGGGGGTAATAGTTGCATGGTAGAGTTTAATGTTCGTGATACCTCATTCGCAACTGAATGATACCTCATTCTTCCAATGCCAAATAACAGCAATATAATAGGTGTGTCTCATCTGATGATGATGCAAGATCTGCAAGACGGCGGAATGACGTGGGAGGCGGCCAGGACAGCTGCAGAGGACAGAGTGACGTGGAGGACCTGTGTCGCCCGATGCACTACAAATGCGTGGAAGGACTAAGGTCTAAGGTAAGGTCTCATCTTAGGAACCGTCCCATCTTAAGGTACTTTCCCCCAACTTAATTATGACAAGGACATTTATTTAGTACAAATAACTTCACTGTATTAGCGAAAACTCATTGATCATTTACGTCAAAAGTATATGCTTCGAAAGCACAATAGGATGATTGTATATTTTATAGGCCTACAGTTTTCATACATTGATTGATTTAAGATTTACAAATTAATTGATTTTAGGTGTTCTGTTTTTTGGTTCATTGATGCACAGGACATTCAGTCAGGAGCTTTCCTCGGTAGAGATCTGGGCAGCTAAGAACAATCTACGACTGAACAGTGAAAAGTGAAGAGAAATGATCATCACCTGTCGTCATGTTGTGGATGCTGCAGATCTGATGGAGTGATGGAGGAGGAGGGACTGCAGAGAGCAACACGGAGTACATGCATGGAGTAGCCCTTGCAGGTTCAAATCCACCTTAAGGCGCCGCTTAGGGACTTTGGGCAAGTCCTCACTCACAATTGCTCAGCGCCTCGACGTGAAACTTCGATTCAGTGTCCGTGCTGTATTCGAGAGCGCTTCTGAGTAGAAATCTTGAAGGGGCGCTATAACAAGTGCACATACAAAATGTCATACATACATGTACATCGATGTAGGCCTAGACATACTTTCCTCCAGTCGTATTCTCTCATGCTCTGATTATCACTGAATGCTCTTCATACAGTCAACGAGCAACTACTGTTTCTAGAATGATGTTTGTCGCATCTGCCCGGTGGGGCTTTACTACCGTCTAGCACCGGGCCAGGATCGAGCATCTCTTACCCGTCAATCAGGGTACTTGCTGATGATTTCGCCCACTATGACCGAAGGATAGATGATGCTGATGTGCGTCTTAAGAGCCAATGTCATTCAGTTATTCAGTTCTAACGCTGGAACTCGTTAGGTCTGCATTTAGACTTGTTGATGTCATGTGGGAGTTAGGTTAGACTCTTAGAGACTTGTAAATGTCGTCGACTTTTAAAATTATATTCACATCTAAAATTATTTTTGCATTGAATGGCAGTTTAGAGAAACTTTGTGCAACTGGTGTAATAAGCTATTCGTGAAGATCTTTTGAATGTATAGTTTTTATGTATAATATAGGCTACACTATTATACAGCTTCGTAATTATATTCTAACTATCTAACAGCATTCATCTAATGTCTAATATACAAAAATACACCTTAAAATATTTGTATAGATGTTTTTGTATCATTTTGAGGTGATTATTTCATAGCTGGGGAATTCTGTCCTACATTGGGGCATAGATTGAATATTCGTGACTTTAGGTTTTAATATTCGTAAATATTCGTGAATATTAAGGTTTTTTAATATTCGTAAATATTCGTTAACGAATTAAGGTGAACGATCGAAACCGCAATGTTACTCGGTATTAAGCAGTTTAAGCTTCTGTGTGTCTCTATGACATTCACTCGCATCCAGGGCACGGTTTAATTATAATATGCATTGCGCTTAATAGGCTGAGATCAGGATGCATTTTGCTTGTAATCTGGCACTATTATTTTCTGCGTTGGCATTTATATTTACTCATCCTGCTACACTGATATAAAACTACTTTATCAATAGGCCTATACAGTTACTATTAAGCAGTTAAAGTTTATTTATAATTTAGCCTAGCTACTTTTGCTGCTAGCCTACTAGTCTTGCCAACTGCCATCGGTGAGGCAGTTCGGGGGGGGCAGAAGTCAGACAACGTGACTTACATTAAGTATCGAATGTGATATGAATGCCGCATGGCCACATTGACCAGACTCAGCAGAGACCTTGAAGGGTTTTTTTACAATAAAATCTATTAAAGTTATTGTCACTTACTGATATAGGCTAGGCCTATGCATAGGTTATAACTCAATTGTGTACAATTCATTCAGTAAAAGTTAAACATTTTCATAAATAACAAAATAAGAATTAAGAATTTCTTGAAAGAACAAGAATAAATAATTTTTTGAAAGAACATAATATTTTACGAATATTATGAATATTAAGTTGGCAGTTTTAATATTCGTGAATATTTGAAAATCTTAATATTCATAATATTCGAATACTCAATCTATGCATTGGGGAATAATTAGGGATCATTTCCTGGAGGGGGGCGGTAATTCGGTTTACCGAAAAAGAAGCGGCGATGCGTGGCGTAGCAGGGACGTTGTGACGTTGCTTTAATTTATGTTACAAAGCTACCATTATAATAGAAGTTCATTTTGAGAATACAGAACTAGGCCCGTTGTGACATCACAGATATGCTGTTTTTGAGCTTCATTTTAAGAATAGGCCTATAAAACTGCCTATTGTGATGTCACTGTGTGATACAGATCTTCTATTTTAGAAGTCCATGCTGGAATATATGAACCATGCCTATTGTGATGTCACTTCGATTATGACAAATCTACTCAGAAATTCATTTTGAGAATACAAAACTAGGCCTACTGTGACGTCAGTTCGATTATGATGCCGATCTAGGCTACTAACATAGAAGTTCATTTCAAGAATACAAGACTAAGCCTATTGTGTCATTTCAATTATGATATAGGCTAGATCTGTTAGTATAGAAGTTCGTTTTAAGATTACAAATCTATGCCTTTTGTGACGTTACTTCGATTATGATGCAAACCTGCTATTTACAGAAGATCGTTTTAAGAATACAACACTAGGCTTACTGTGACGTCAGTATTATTATAATACAGATCTACTTACCTATGTTTTAAGAATGCAGGGCTAGGCCTATTGTGACGTCATTTCGATTATGACAGAACTACTAATATGGAAGTTCATTTTAAGAATACAGAGCTAGGCCTAATTGTGACGTCATTTCGATTATTCCATTGATCTACTAATATAGAAGTTCATTTTAAGAATACAGAGCTAGGCCTAATTGTGACGTCATTTCGATTATGACAGAACTACTAATATGGAAGTTCATTTTAAGAATACAGGGCTAGGCCTTATTGTGACGTCTCGTGGATTATGATGAGATCTATTGTATATGCGCTCAGTTCAGAACAAAATTAAGCTTATTTTGACGTCACTTCGATTCTGATGCAGATTAACTATCATATAATTTCGTTTTGAGAATACAAACTGGGCCTATTACCTTACCAAGTATAACGTCACTTCGATTGTAATGCGTAGCCTATCTATAGTCTACTAGTACTATTATAGAATTTAATTTTGGGATTACAAACAAGACCAATTGTGACGTCACTCTGATTAGGCTATGATACAAATTTGTCATTATGATACAAATTTTCTATCATTTTATTTTCATTTTGAGAATATAAAATTAGGCCTGTTATTCGATTATTCGACTACTGTTATTTGTAATCTTCGATTATGATGCAAATCTTCTATTATAGAGGCTCACTCTGAGAATACCAATCTAGGCCTATTGCAACGTCACATTGATACAAATCTGATTCTATAGAAGTTCATTTTGAGAATAATATACACCGTGAGGCATAAAAACCAAAGCTACTAGAAAAATTGCTATAATTTTAACAATATTCGAACAATGTCAATGAAATTCAGGAAAATTATAGCCAAATAGCAGTCAATGTAAATACATTTACAGTTTTTACTCTAACTGCCCGCCTTTTGCTTCTACGCATGCGCGAAGTCGCTGGCGCCATTCACGCACCGCCAAGTCAATTCGCTGGTCAAGATCGTTCCAAGCTTGCACGATTCTCTTACGAAAATCTTCAACATCACGGACCTTTGTTTTGTACACCATTTCCTGCATGCATCCCCATACTTTATAATCCACTGGATTCAGATCTGGGCTGCAAGGGGCCATGTTGCTGGAAAGAGAGATATTGTAATTTGTAACCGACCGCCTTTTACGCACACGTCCGACGTTTAACAAATCCCTGATGGATCCAGTCGGTGTTTCTTCTCTGAGGCGCACGTCAATTCACTTTGTTGAACCGGGCGTAAAAATCAACGGCCAATACTACAGAGATGTTTTACTGATGGAATGCCTTCTACCTGAAATTCGAGAACTCTGAATTTTACATTTTCCAGCAAGGTGGTGCTCTAGCGCACGGAGCTCGAGAAACGATCGACGGTGCATGCACTTCTGGCGAATGAAGCTACTGACTTCATAATTATTACGCTATGGCCCCCTAACAGCCCAGATCTGAATCTCATCGATCATAAAATAAGAGGATGCATGCAGGAAATGGTGTACAAAACAAAGGTCCGTAATGTTGAAGATCTTCGTAAGCGATTAATGCAAGCTTGGAACGATCTTGACCAACGAATTATTGACTCGGCGGTGCGTGAATGGCGCAAGCGACTTCGCGCATGCGTAGAAGCAAAGGCGGGCAGTTAGAGTAAAAACTGTAAATGTATTTACATTGACTGCTATTTGGCTATAATTTTCCTGAATTTCATTGACATTGTTTGAATATTGTTAAAATTATAGGAATTTTTCTAGTAGCTTTGTTTTTTATGCCTCACGGTGTAGAATATAAGGCTGGGCCTTGTGCGACGTCACTTCGATTATGATATAAATCTATTATTATAATGTTCGTTTTGAAAATACAAACTAGGACAATTAGGCCTAAGACACCACATTGATACAAATACGAGAACATAAAACCTGACCTGTTGTGACGTCACTCCGCATATGATCACGACCGTCTGAATCAGTAATTTCGAAGGTCACGATATGATACGGTACAAATGTATTAGGCCCAACGCCGTAGACAGGGGGTGTTTTGGGTGTTTGAACACCCCCCGAAATGGAAAATGCAGAAAAAATCTATTGCATTTTCTAGTTCGTCATGCAAAAAACAATGAAAAAGCGATGAAAACACCCCCCAAAATGAAGTAAAAGAAATTTGACGGCGGCGAAAATATTTAAAAGATTTCGACCGGATGACTAAAAAAAGGTCATCAGAAATTTTGGCGGCGAAAATGGAAAATATTTAAAAGATTTCGACCGAATGACTAAAAAAAGGTCATCAGAAATTTTGGCGGCGAAAATGGAAAATATTTCAAAGATTTCGACCGGATGACTAAAAAAGTCATCAGAAATTTTGGCGGCGAAAATGGAAAATATTTCACAGATTTCGACCGGATGACTAAAAAAAGGTCATCAGAAATTTTGGCGGCGAAAATGGAAAATATTTCACAGATTTCGACCGGATGACTAAAAAAAAGGTCATCAGAAATTTTGGCGGCGAAAATGGAAAATATTTCAAAGATTTCGACCGAATGACTAAAAAAAGTCATCAGAAATTTTGGCGGCGAAAATGGAAAATATTTCACAGATTTCGACCGAATGACTAAAAAAAGGTCATCAGAAATTTTGGCGGCGAAAATGGAAAATATTTCACAGATTTCGACCGGATGACTAAAAAAAAGGTCATCAGAAATTTTGGCGGCGAAAATGGAAAATATTTCAAAGATTTCGACCGAATGACTAAAAAAAGTCATCAGAAATTTTGGCGGCGAAAATGGAAAATATTTCACAGATTTCGACCGAATGACTAAAAAAAGGTCATCAGAAATTTTGGCGGCGAAAATGGAAAATATTTAAAAGATTTCGACCGAATGACTAAAAAAAGGTCATCAGAAATTTTGGCGGCGAAAATGGAAAATATTTCAAAGATTTCGACCGGATGACTAAAAAAGTCATCAGAAATTTTGGCGGCGAAAATGGAAAATATTTCACAGATTTCGACCGGATGACTAAAAAAAGGTCATCAGAAATTTTGGCGGCGAAAATGGAAAATATTTCACAGATTTCGACCGGATGACTAAAAAAAAGGTCATCAGAAATTTTGGCGGCGAAAATGGAAAATATTTCAAAGATTTCGACCGAATGACTAAAAAAGTCATCAGAAATTTTGGCGGCGAAAATGGAAAATATTTCACAGATTTCGACCGAATGACTAAAAAAAGGTCATCAGAAATTTTGGCGGCGAAAATGGAAAATATTTCACAGATTTCGACCGGATGACTAAAAAAAAGGTCATCAGAAATTTTGGCGGCGAAAATGGAAAATATTTCAAAGATTTCGACCGAATGACTAAAAAAAGTCATCAGAAATTTTGGCGGCGAAAATGGAAAATATTTCACAGATTTCGACCGAATGACTAAAAAAAGGTCATCAGAAATTTTGGCGGCGAAAATGGAAAATATTTCACAGATTTCGACCGGATGACTAAAAAAAGGGTCATCAGAAATTTTGGCGGCGAAAATGGAAAATATTTCACAGATTTCGACCGGCTGACTAAAAAAAAGGTCATCAGAAATTTTGGCGGCGAAAATGGAAAATATTTCACAGATTTCGACCGGATGACTAAAAAAAAAGTCATCAGAAATTTTGGCGGCGAAAATGGAAAATATTTCACAGATTTCGACCGAATGACTAAAAAAAAGGTCATCAGAAATTTTGGCGGCGAAAATGGAAAATATTTCTAAGATTTCGACCGAATGACTAAAAAAAGGTCATCAGAAATTTTGGCGGCGAAAATGGAAAATATTTCTAAGATTTCGACCGAATGACTAAAAAAAGTCATCAGAAATTTTGGCGGCGAAAATGGAAAATATTTCACAGATTTCGACCGGATGACTAAAAAAAGGTCATCAGAAATTTTGGCGGCGAAAATGGAAAATATTTCAAAGATTTCGACCGAATGACTAAAAAAAGTCATCAGAAATTTTCGCGGCGAAAATGGAAAATATTTCACAGATTTCGACCGAATGACTAAAAAAAGTCATCAGAAATTTTGGCGGCGAAAATGGAAAATATTTCAAAGATTTCGACCGAATGACTAAAAAAAGGTCATCAGAAATTTTGGCGGCGAAAATGGAAAATATTTCAAAGATTTCGACCGAATGACTAAAAAAAGTCATCAGAGATTTTGGCGGCGAAAATGGAAAATATTTAAAAGATTTCGACCGAATGACTAAAAAAAGGTCATCAGAAATTTTGGCGGCGAAAATGGAAAATATTTCAAAGATTTCGACCGAATGACTAAAAAAGGTCATCAGAAATTTTGGCGGCGAAAATGGAAAATATTTCAAAGATTTCGACCGAATGACTAAAAAAAGGTCATCAGAAATTTTGGCGGCGAAAATGGAAAATATTTCAAAGATTTCGACCGGATGACTAAAAAAAGGTCATCAGAAATTTTGGCGGCGAAAATGGAAAATATTTCAAAGATTTCGACCGAATGACTAAAAAAAGGTCATCAGAAATTTTGGCGGCGAAAATGGAAAATATTTCAAAGATTTCGGCCGAATGACTAAAAAAAGTCATCAGAAATTTTGGCGGCGAAAATGGAAAATATTTCTAAGATTTCGACCGAATGACTAAAAAAAGGTCATCAGAAATTTTGGCGGCGAAAATGGAAAATATTTCAAAGATTTCGACCGGATGACTAAAAAAAGGTCATCAGAAATTTTGGCGGCGAAAATGGAAAATATTTCAAAGATTTCGACCGAATGACTAAAAAAAGGTCATCAGAAATTTTGGCGGCGAAAATGGAAAATATTTCAAAGATTTCGACCGAATGACTAAAAAAAGTCATCAGAAATTTTGGCGGCGAAAATGGAAAATATTTAAAAGATTTCGACCGGATGACTAAAAAAAGGTCATCAGAAATTTTGGCGGCGAAAATGGAAAATATTTCAAAGATTTCGACCGAATGACTAAAAAACAGGTCATCAGAAATTTTGGCGGCGAAAATGGAAAATATTTCAAAGATTTCGACCGGATGACTAAAAAAAGGTCATCAGAAATTTTGGCGGCGAAAATGGAAAATATTTCAAAGATTTCGACCGAATGACTAAAAAAAGGTCATCAGAAATTTTGGCGGCGAAAATGGAAAATATTTCTAAGATTTCGACCGAATGACTAAAAAAAGTCATCAGAAATTTTGGCGGCGAAAATGGAAAACATTTCTAAGATTTCGACCGAATGACTAAAAAAAGGTCATCAGAAATTTTGGCGGCGAAAATGGAAAATATTTCTAAGATTTCGACCGAATGACTAAAAAAAGGTCATCAGAAATTTTGGCGGCGAAAATGGGAAATATTTGTAAAGACTTGGCCGCCGCTGAAAACACCCCCCGAAATAAAATCCTGGCTACGGCCTTGATTAGGCCCCTGGCCTATAAAAGTTCATGTTGAGAATAATTATAATTGACATTGACTTTGAGAATCTAGCGTCGTTCTGATTATAGGCCTAATAGCCTACATCTATGAGGCCTTTTATATATGTTTTTTTTAATCTGCCTATTGTGACGTCAGTTCGATTATGCTACAGATCTAGCCTACTCTTGAGGACTTCATTTTGAGAATATAAAGCAGGACTATTGTGATGTCTCTTCGACTCACGCACGCTGTTTACTGGCTCGCTTGGCTACATCGGTAAGGGCGATAGACCGCGCGTCTGCACGCTACTCTGTGAAAGAGAGCGTGCGGGCCGTGGTTCGATTCCCGAAGGTGGCTATTTCAGATATTCAAAATCTCGGGCTAGCACGGTCCGTCCACGGGGACCTAAATGGCGTAGTGACACTAATCATCTTCGATATGGCAGTGTCGTTAAATATGCAACAACACGTCTCTTCGATTATGGTACAAATGATGTTATTACAGGAGAAAATTTTAACTTCGGAAACCAACATGTAGGCTATTAGGCCTACTACTATTGATTTCGCCAACGCCCTCTGCCGATTGGAAGGCGGCTCAGTCGACCTTCGATCAGGAGGATAGCGAGATGCGATTCCGTATAAGCAAACCTCCTCGAGCTTGCCATAGTGTTAACCATTAGGCCTACCATGAAGTATACGGTCTGATCGGTGCCGAAATGTTTCGGGTTCGAATCCACCTCAAGACGCCGCTATGGTGTAGGGATCCTGTCCTTCACTCGCAATTGTCCATGTGCTTCGGCGTTTAACTTAAACTCCGATGCAGCGTCCTCTGAGTTATTTGCCAACGACCATGTAAAAGATAGTTGGCGCTAATATTAAGTAGGCCTAAGTTGAGAGAAATATTTCACCCGCCAAATAAATCATTTCAAGAGTTGAAGGAGAGACATTCAGACATTCATCCACACACACACACACGCACGCACACACTCACATACACACACACACACACGCACGCACACACTCACATACACACACATACACACACATACACACACGCACACACATGCACACGCGCGCACGCACACACACACGCCTACACACAGACACACATGCACACAGACATAACTACCGGCATTAACCATTTGCATAAAATAATGGGTAATAATGGTGTTTTGGCATAATATTATTAGGCTAGACCATTAATTTTATATCGTGCGTTCATTGTCACTTTAAAAAAATCTGCATTTGATCTGAAGCGAATTAAAATTAAACAGAAGACTAATAAATTTACTAGACTTGTGAATTGATTGAGATGATTGTAGGCTAGTCTAAATAGCCTAGGCTAGGGCTAATAGTTTTCAGTTCAAATTAGGTGTTCCGTGCTCGTATGTCAGACAATATGCTATTCATGGTTAAAGGAAAGAAGGAAGGAATGAGGAGTAGGATAGTCATCAGCAGGTAGGTACTAGGTAGCCTAGACTATAGGCCCTAAAGAGTGAAGTCCCATTGTGACTGATATGAATAGGCCTATAGGGCTTTGCGCAATAAGCCACTGACTGATTTGTGTCAGACGTTAGAAAGTCTAATGAGGCTGATATCGTTTGAGTGAATCTGTCCAGACTGATTCTTTCGCTCATCTCTCTTCTTCCCGTCTCAATTGTGCTGCGATGAATAATTATTCTGAGGTGTCGTCTTGCAAATGAAAGTCTTCGACTAAAGCAAACAATTGATTAGTCTTCTTATCTCGCCGTATCTCGTCTGTCTCGGCTTGAGTCTGCACACAAGTCCCAGATTTTACGCTAATAAGGAAATGGATTTCATGAAACTTGAGCAGCATATTTGGTGTCAAATGAAGTTGCCATTGCTTTAGCTGCCTGAGTACTGGTAACTAGTATTAAGTATTAATGTGACTGTATGATGAGCTAGCTAATCCTAGAGTGGATAAAGGAGGAGCAGGAGACGACACTAATCATCTCTGAAATGAAAGTGTCGTTGAACAGCAGCAAGCAATAACTAGGCCTAGGCTACCTAATAATTATATAGGCAAAGGTAAAGGTCGAGGTGAATCGATCATATTCACTTATTGCATAGCACTGGATACCATCGATCGCACTTCACAGTCCACAGCCTTTCGTTACAATCCGTGAGAATTAGCATATTAGACTGCATCTGAAGACGAAGAATTAAGCCGTTTATAAGTTAGCCTACAGTTCGTCGAAGGTCGTGATAGTTAGACAACGATTAGACAACGAACGGAAGTCATCAGTCTTTCTTCTCATTCGAATCCATATTCGACGACTAATCGATTCAACTGAATTGAATATTGTGGACGCTCTTTGGTCAGCTTTGAACTTCGAAATCCAGCAAAGAAAGGTAGGCGTACGAGAAGACAATGTATTTCTCGCTCTGCTTTTTGTAGGTTCGAACGGTAAATGATCGTGGTAGGTCTATTGATGAATCAATTGAGTAGCGCATTCGATGATGACCTTCTTGCTTCATCGGTGCATGGATAGAGAGGTGTTGAAGTTTGTACAAATAGTTTTCGAAATTTTCTGCGAAGATTAAAATATTGTATAAATTATAATTGTAGTAAATTGATCGTAGACGTTTTTGCTCTTAGTGAAATGTCTGATTATGAGCGGAGGGTGGGTGGGGGAAAATGTCAAGCTAGGGCCCGTGGCAACATTTAGGGAACGGGATGGGTAATTGTAGCGCGGGGGGGGGGGGCAGTGGCGCATAGGTCCATTGGATACATGCACATACTGGCATGGAGATCAGTGGAGCTGAGTTCGATTCCTCGAAGCCGCCTCCCCCTCCCCGGAACATAGACGTGCTTTGTATGCTGCTATGAGCGCCGAGTAGTGCAGGCCGTCTGTTCTGTTAGTATCCTATTGCAGGCCGTCTGTTCTGTTAGTATATAGGCCTAGTTAAGATTCATGTTAGTTAAGATTTGTTTGTTTGTATGTGCGCTTGTTATAGCGCCCCTTCAAGCTCTCACTACTCAGAGGCGCTCCCGAATGCAGAGTGGACACTGCATCGGAGTTTCACGCCAAAGCGCTGAGCAATTGTGAGTGAAGGACTTGACCAAGGTCCTTACGCGGCGAGGTGGATTCAAACCTCGAACCTTCCGGCTCCAAGGCAACGACGCCACCACTACACCACCGCGCCCCACAAAGATTGATTTGCAACTTGCACTTGTACTGCGCCGTGCGTTTGCATGCGTTTAAGTAGGCCTAAAGAACAATTATTATCATTGTTACATTTTTTTATTAGTAGCCTAGTAGTATTATATGAGCATACGCAGACTTTATGATTTCTGGCCTATGCCTTTTTAGACAGAGGTCTAACATTACCGGCGCTTAATTAACTGCACTCGAATTAGCAACAATAGATCGATGAATAAAATCGTAATAATAGTAGATGTTATCATAGATTAGCCTTCAATTATATCATAGGTCGTAGGCCCTATAACTCTTATTCGTAAACCTATTGTTATAAAACAGGGGCGGATCCAGGATTTCTGGTTAGGGGGGGCGTAAATACTACATACATACATGCATACATGCATACAAACATACATACATACATACATACATACATACATACATACATACATACATACATACATACATACATACATACATACATACACACACACATACATACATACATACATACATACATACATACATACATACATACATAGCATTTGTTCGGCGCAGTGGTGAAGGGGTATAGGCCTAATTATTATACATGTAGTATGCATGTATGTATATATGTATGTATTTGTTTGTATGCGCCCCTTCAAGCTCTCTCTACTCAGAGGCGCTCCCGATGCAGAGCGGACACTGCATCGGAGTTTCACGCCGAAGCGCTGAGCAATTGTGAGTGAAGGACTTGCCCAAGGTCCTTACGCGGCGAGGTGGAATCGAACCTCGAACCTTCGGCTTCAAGGCAACGACGCCACCACTACACCACCGCGCCCCACACAATTATGTATGTATGTATGTATGTATGTATGTATGCATGCATGCATGCATGCATGTATGTATGTATGTATGTATGTATGTATGTATGTATGTATGTATGTATGTATGTATGTATGTATGTATGTATGTATGTTTGTATGTATGTATGTATGTATGTATGTATGTATGTAAAAATAATATAATCGATGCCAATTTATCATAAGATAATTAACATAGTAATGATAGAAATTGAATACACTAGAATTTGTATAAAAATAGATTCAATAAGCAAGGGATGCTCCTCATCTATGGACCGCACGCCCCTAAGCGTTAAGAGAATGATTATAAAATTATGAGTAATCTTTGATACATTTAATTTCTGCTGAAGTGCTCCCACGACCCGACCTGCTGAAATTGCAGTTCTAGGCCTATATCCTTGATTTGCATTTGTCCATAATATCGGCAGCTGAACGCTTTCGGCAGCTATAATCAGCACGACGAATTTCAAAATTATAAGCATAATCATATGCCATCTTTTGAGATTTAGGCCTAAGATAGGCTTATGTCTTATACCAACGGCAGTCGGCTTATTCGTGAATGATAAAACTGCTTGTTTAAGCGGTTTTGACGGCGGACCACTCGACATATTTTTAAATTGAACAATTTCTATTTACGTAAATTTTGTCTGCTCATGAACTTTGTGAATGACGTAACGGCAAAAGTCATTGGTCATGTGGGCAACGTCTGCTAGCAACTCAGGTAAGTAGGTAAGAGAGCTCCGGTAAGAGAACTCCATCTGCCGGTCCAGCTAGTTCAAACATCCTATTCCCAAATTGCAATTATATTAGTTTTAGGTCAGTTTAGTTTGAGAACATTTGCTGAGGTTTAGGGGGGGGGGGCATATGTCGGCTCAGCCCCCCTCTGAATCCGCGCCTGTAATATGCACTTGTTTCGCTTGATGCTCTTTAGCAATTTATATTAAGATGACTAATATCGCCCTCCTCGTTTACCCAGGCATGGGACTGGCACTTCAAATTTTTCCATATAGATGGCGTAGGAAGCACGTGACTGCTCTGCGTATAGGTAGCATAGACTCTACCTGGAATTCCTCTCATTGGCCATAAGAATTGTGTAACGCCGGCTGTCGTTTGATCCTTAGACCTTCGAGATGCGAAGGCATCGCTAAGATGAGTGTAGCACATTTCCCCCCGGACTAAACCCCGGACAACCCCCCTCCGATTTAGCCTAGGACATTAAAACCCAGCTTCCATTTAAGCAAAAATTCGTTTCATCTGTCCAGTAAAAATTGGATTTTTTTGATCAATTCATCTTGCAGGATCAGCATGGAAGAGAAGCAACGAATTGGATGGATGGATCTGCTGGAAGACATGAATGACGTCACTCATCCTGACGATGATCATCGACAGAGGTCTCTACTGTTGTCCGTCGCGTCTTCCTCTTCCTCTTCCTCCTCCTCCTCCTCCTCTTCTCTTGCGCCTGATCATCGACCTCCGCCGCAGATGGAAGAGGAGAATATTGATGGAAAGAAGGACGAACGTAGAGCAGATCGTAGTGATGAAACGCAACCAACAACATCGCAATCTCACAATCAGACAGATAATAAAGCAATCTCAGGTAGGACTGCTACTAAAACGTATAATAATGCATGATAATGTTATACAATTCGTTACGTTTAGAGTCGATTAGTCAGTCGATCTTTCTATAATTACGGTGTTATTATTATGACTTCTTTTGTGGTTGTCGTAATAATAGCACCGTAATTATTCAACGGCTGTGTAAACAATGTTACGCAAATCATTAGCTTGTTGCTGCTGTTAGCGACACTGCCATTTCAAAGATGATGATTATTATTGTCGCCCTCTTCCATGCATCCAGGCTTGGGACTGGCACTGGCAGAGTGTCTCGCAAGTCATTATTATAGCACGGGCCTTCTTTAAACCAGGTTGCTGAAATGTCCTTTGACTGGTATACGCTGTAGCCTAACCGTTGTAACGGATGGTCGCGTCAGAGATAGCCCTACATGTAAATAACGGCATTGTATGGCAATGGTGATAATGACTACGATGGTTAGGTTATGTGATGATGACGATAATGATGATGACAATTAATTGCAGTAAGGATGATGCCATGTGATGATGATGATGATGATGATGATGATGATGATGATGATGATGATGATGATGATGATGATGATGATGATGATGATGATGATGATGATGATGATGATGATGATGATGATGATGATGATGATGATGATGATGATGATGATGATGATGATGATGATGATGATGATGATGATGATGATGATGATGATGATGATGATGATGATGATGATGATGATGATGATGATGATGATGATGATGATGATGATGATGATGATGATGATGATGATGATGATGATGATGATGATGATGATGATGATGATGATGATGATGATGATGATGATGATGATGATGATGATGATGATGATGATGATGATGATGATGATGATGATGATGATGATGATGATGATGATGATGATGATGATGATGATGATGATGATGATGATGATGATGATGATGATGATGATGATGATGATGATGATGATGATGATGATGATGATGATGATAATGAAGATGATGATGAAGATGATGATGATGATGATGTTGTTGATGATGATGATGATGATGATGACGATGAAAAACCATGAAACGATGATGATGATAACGATGATGACATATAAGGTCATGTCATCTGATTATGGTATACTTGTATATTCTACAGTCGTATTTAGTCGAGATGAGATGCTGTCCATCTGTTCGGCTCTCGCTCAGAGCAACGATCGGTCGCGACTGAAGCAGACGATGATGATGCGTCAACAGATTTCGAACAGTGAAGTGAAGCAGCAGCAGCAAGCAGGAGAGAAGAGAAGGAGGAGGAGTGGCGTCGTGAAGGAATCGATCTTAAGGTGTGTGGAGCAGAGAGACTTCGATGAATTGTTTTCCATCATCACAAACAACCATTTCGATGAATCGAGTCATCAAGTCCTTCAGCAGATCTGGTACGAAGGTCACTACCTCGAGACGGAGACGATCAGAGGTCGGACCCTGATGGCTGTCGATCGATATCGTCTGAGGAAGAAATACCCACCGCCTCCATCCATCTCCGATGGAAAGGACACCCTCTACAGCTTCAAGGTCGAGGCAAGGCAAATGCTGCAGGACAGCTACGCAAAGTGTCAATATCCAAGCTTTGAAGAGAAGCAGACGCTTGCTAA
This sequence comes from Lumbricus rubellus, assembly GCA_945859605.1. NCBI lineage: Eukaryota > Metazoa > Annelida > Clitellata > Crassiclitellata > Lumbricidae > Lumbricus > Lumbricus rubellus. The sequence continues at coordinate 31,537,555 of OX243826.1, read as the reverse complement.
GATGACTGGACTGACGAGCAATCAGATCAAGAACTGGTTCAAGAATCGGAGACAGAGAGGAAAACAAACAACATCGTCATCGACATCGTCATCGTCTTCTTTGCTTGCAACGGCAACTTCAGTCTCACAGTCCCATCGGTAAGAACGTCGTTTGTAACGTAACAGCTCTCTGCATAGCAGTTTTGATGGACACTTCCATTCTACCTATGATATCGTATAAGCCTATATATATATATATATATATATATATATATATATATATATATATATATATATATATATATATATACAGGGAGTTGATTCAATTTTCATCGCCAGTCACCACCACCACCATCACCACCATCACCACAATCACCACCACAACCACCTGGCCAATGTCATGTTTCCATTCCTGGACTGCATAATTATAATAATAGGCCTATAATTAAGCTTATGCATTGAAATGTATCGATGTAGCCTACGCTGCGTGAGCGCTAATCAAAATCCCGTTTATAAGAAGTTCATCGGAAATGGATGAGAACGGATTTTCGGACATAATTTCAAACTAAATTCTTTTAGGCAGGTTGTTTAGGCAGGTTGTTTAGGCAGGTTGTTTAGTCAGGTTGTTTAGTCAGGTTGTTTAGGCAGGTTGTTTAGGCAGGTTGTTTAGGCAGGTTGTTTAGGCAGGTTGTTTAGGCAGGTTGTTTAGGCAGGTTGTTTAGGCAGGTTGTTTAGGCAGGTTGTTTAGGCAGGTTGTTTAGGCAGGTTGTTTAGGCAGGTTGTTTAGGCAGGTTGTTTAGGCAGGTTGCTTAGGCAGGTTGTTTAGTCAGGTTGTTTAGGCAGGTTGTTTAGTCAGGTTGTTTAGGCAGGTTGTTTAGGCAGGTTGTTTAGGCAGGTTGTTTAGGCAGGTTGTTTAGGCAGGTTGTTTAGGCAGGTTGTTTAGGCAGGTTGTTTAGGCAGGTTGTTTAGGCAGGTTGTTTAGGCAGGTCAAGAGATTTTTTTAAATCAATTGACAAATTGTCTTTTGATTGTCTTTTAACCGAAAATGTTTCAATTTGTTTCAGACTTTTACATGACAGGGCAGATGAGTTCAGACATGGCAACGAACTGGACATGAACTGCACTGTAGGACCAGACAGGCATTCACAGCATGCTCAGAATATTCAGCAGAATTATGGACTGGAACGCATGTGTCAAAATGAAGATTTTATTCCAGGAAGCCGTTTGCAACGCAATCCATATCTCCAGCTTCAGCCGAATTATGCACTGCAAGGAATTGACAAAAGTGAATACATCTCACCAGAGATCAGCTATTTGCAACAATTTCCTAATCTTCAACTGCAACCGAATTGTGGACCAGCAAGGGTGGATGGAAGTGAAGATTTATCGCATGGATGTCCTCTACAGAACATTCAAAATCTTCAAGCAAATCATGACGTTGAACGTTTCTACAAAAAGGAAGATTTTATGATGCAAGGAAATCACATTCTTAACAATGCGAGTGTTGTTCAGCCACAACCTCTCTTTGGATTGGACGGCATTTACGATAAGAGAGATTTAACAACAGGTATTGGTGGCCATTGGAAAAGCGGCATTGCTAATCTTCATCTAGGCCTACGACCAAACTGTGGAAACTGTGGACTTGAACAATTTTCCAGCCACGAAGATCCTACGCCAATGAGATATCTGCAAAATATTCATCATCAGCTTCATGGAAACTATGCTATGGATCGGATCTACGGCAGAGAGGTCTGCATTCTGTCAGCAGCTTCAAGGCTACCGTTAACACCGTACAATCCTCGTGAGAATGACAACGGAACCATTGACACCACAGGGCAGTACCAACTTGGATGGAGATAAACAGTTGAGATATTACGTAGATGTTTGTACAGTTGTCAGTTTCTCACAAAATCAGGATTAGCCTACGATCTTGAATTCTGACACATTAACATGAACAATGTTTTCATACTGATTTGAGTTAGAATGTGGACTAAACGTGGTACAATTTTGAAATCTTATTGTCCTCTCGTTCGCATTTATATCAAACATCAACTGGGACAATAGGCCTATGTTTAATTTGCTATGCCTAAAAGTAAGCTACGCACATTGCTTTAATAAAATTGTAGCTCGTAAAGTTCTCGTTTTAAAATCACATGATGAAATTGTTTTTAGTATTTTTTGGTCAATGTCTTGACTGCAATTTAACTTGTCTTCTATCATTCGTCGGTTTGTTCGTTCACTTCATTGCGACCACATGGTTCTCGATTGGTCAACACCTGCCGGCAGGGGCGGATCCAGTGGTCCCCTTCGAAATTTTCTGTATCCACCTCTGCCTCTCGAAGACCGTACGTACACCATTCGAAATGGTTCTCGATTGGTCAACACCTTTCGAAGGTGACCACTGGTCACCTTCGAAATTTTCTGTATCTACCCCTCCATTCGAAATGGAGGGACCATCCACAGCAAACGCCCGATGTTGGGCAAGAGCCCGTGTTTAATCTAGACGTCTGTGGGGGGGGGGATTCCCCCCACCAGGATTGACATTTTATTCTAATAAAAGAGAAATAAAGGCGGGACACGCTTTATAGAAACTGTAGACTAAATGCATGAGGACATGGCAAAACTTTGATTAATAACGAGAAGAGAGCAGTAGGTCTGCAGTAGGCCTGCCTAACAAAGTGTCCGAGAAAAGCCTTAAAGATCGTTTATTTTTTTATTTGTACCGATTGCCATAAAGTGGCTGACCTGTGAACTCATGACAACGAAGAACCTTAATATGTGTCGATTTAACCGAACCTACAAGCAGACCATCTAAAGTTAGCATTCTAGTGACGCACAGTTTCGACGGATTTTCCCCGGTAATTTTCACGCGTGTTGTTTCATCCTTAGACCTACAGGCTCAGTCCATGGCCGATGCCTTGTAAATTATTGGATCGATTTATATAATTATCAGCGCAATAGACTTAAACTTATAAATACATCGAATAGCCTACCACACGTATTCTCTCTTAATTCAGAGCGCTATATATCTCAATGTTTATTTGAAATTATATTAGGCAAAGAAAAGGAAATCGAGGTAAGTCTAACGAAAGCTATGCTAAAATGCTAAGTAGGCTATAGTTGCTATAGGTTATGGCTCCTAGGCACCCGTTGGTCGACTGGTCTGGGTACCGTTGGTTAGGCTAGAGCGTAGGTCTAGCATGCGTCAAGTAAGCCTACGCTACCTAGCTAGGCCTACTCAGAGTTGCATAATTATTATAGTTTGCTGAACCCGATATATATATAGTATTCGTAACTTATTTAAGGGATTTGAACCACGGGGACATTAAATGAGTCGTTTCACCTTAGCCTAAATATAATTTCGGGGACCGACATAAATAGACAGGGGAAGTAGGGGCGAGATGGATTCGGTCAATTTAGGGTATCTATGATATCGCCACCTTCCGAATGAACTTTAATTACTGTAATAATGTTGGTGCTTTGGTGATTTGTCCAAACTAAACGACCGAAACGACATTTCTCGTTTCTTGGGATGAAAAGTTGATTTTCGACCTGTCCGATCCTATCTTCAGGAGACAGTTATTTGCTAGGTATGCAATTGCACATTGTGACAGGCTTTTGATTCGGGTATACATGTACGTGTATTTGGTTAAACACCCTTTCCTGTTGTAATAACGAATTCAATATTGGCAGGATGACTAGGAGATTTTATATTATATTGGTGGAAAGTTTATACCTTATGCTGCACGCAAATAGCGGACCTTAACAAGTAGGCTGCTATTATTGACATAATTTATGCCTACGTACATTAACTGTTAACAACAAATTGCAAGTTATAGCTAGGTCTATGCAATTCGCAGTCCATTTGCAGCGTCATAAAGAAGTCTAGGCTATGTTTGGTAGGCATAATATTAGGAATCAACAATGTAAGAGTTTGACCATCAGCATTATCTAAACATCCGCGGTTACCCTACTGTAACTTCTATCCCATGTATAGGCGGGCGCAACTTTCGCCCAGTGAAAAACAGGGGGGAAACAGAAGAAAGCCAAAACTCGCGTCGATAGGGGGGAAGACCAGCCATGGAAGCAGTGTTTAATCTAGTCATCTCTAGGAAGAAGTTTCCCCAGAAATTACTTCCCCCCATAAACATTTTTCAACATTGTATTAGTTATTAGTTATAATAGTATTACTATCTACATTATTTCATCACATGAACTGTTTTAATATGCCACAATAAAATTTACTATTGCCTAATTATAATAATATTATTTATGGTCTACTTTTTTAATAAATGATACAATCATTATTATAATGATTTGATTTAATGTTAATACTTGTACAAATACTGTATTTGTACAACTAAATGCAGTGTAGACATTCCCCAGGAATGAAAATTTTCCAGAAATATCGATAGGTGTTGTGAACAATTATATAAATATAGAATAATTTCCCCCCCCCCCCATAAAAAGTATATAATGCAACATTGACCCCCCTATATAAATTTGACAGGTTTATACAAGTGCAGTTATCCAGTCAGTAGAAGAATTTGACTGCAAAGTATCGAAGTAGGCCCACTAAAAATAAGGTCATGCATCAGCATTTTGGGGAAGTAAATGTATGTTTCAAGGAGGAAAATTAGGCGAAAGACTCAAAAATGTTGTCAGAAAATTTTTGTCTGAGCGGTTTCCGTTCGCCCAAAACACCCATTTACCCCTCCCCAAAGCCTGAATTCTCCAAAGCAGTGTGACTAGGTAACACACTGATTAAACACTGAACTAAATGGCTTATCTCCAGTGTTATCTTTCAAATTTCAGACTGTCAAATTTCAAAATATGTTGTTCCTTGAACACTTAGAAAAACAACATCATTATTATGTAGGCCCACATTGTATTTTATTGTAGGCTATTGCAGAAATTGCAATGCGGAAATTGCAAGAATTTCTCATGGGGAGAGGGACGCATATCACGCCCAAAACCCTCCCCGTCTTGGCGCTACGTGCTTCGGTGATCGTCTGCTGGATGCTTCTTTGTCTCTCCCCCCCCCCAGAAACCTTCATTCCCTATAGTTTAGGGAACAAGATTACATATTGCCGGGAGAGTAGGTCGGCCCAATAAGGGGGGGAAGAACATGTATTGCGCCCGGCTGCTTAGGGGGGATAGAAGCCCCTGGTAACAGGCGTATACTAAAATGTTGCCACTGTGCCTTCATGTTAATATCAAATGCAATCTCAATCCACTTTCTCTTAGAATGAGAACATAGATTTGTCTACAGTCGAGTCTTTGACACTTAGCTTCACGTGATCTAGACGGGTAGATATAAAGCAAAAATCTAGCATGTAGCCTATTACAGATAGCTGCATTTCTACCAAGCTTTAACGACCTTGCCTTGCCTGTTCCTTTGTTGACCCTGAGCCCGATGGTGGAAGGGGGTAGGCGTTCCGGATACAGTTGGTTATTGCTAGGTATCTAGGTCTACTTTAGCATTTGAGTTAGGCCTAATTGTCATGACCTAAGGCAGTGGTGGCCAACCTTTTGTACTCAGTGTGCCACAAACTATCGCCCGTACCGTTCGCGTGGCACTATACATGATATACCTGACGATAGTATTGTAACCTGTTACAATTTAAAACTTGCACTTGCATAAAGTAACTATATATATATATATATATAAATTCCATGGTCCTCCGTGCCTATATATATATATATATAATCTATATAAATAAAAATGAAACTTTCCAATAGTTCCTGTTACTACCACGCCGAAACTCACGCACCGATTCTTTTGAAAATTTACCAAAACCTTCCATTCAAATAGCACCGTGTTTTAAGATTTTTTCATCCGAAAACACGCAATCATTTCCACAAAAAGTGAACTTTGCAATCCGTTCGTCCGCCATTTGCAAATTAAACACGTCCCACACGGTTCCCAGATTTCAGAAAGGCTATCTCCAAACACAGCAAACGAAACATCAATGAGGCGGCGTGCTGTGACGTCATAAGCGAGTCGCGATTAAATTACCAAAGAGACCGCTTTTAGGCCTTTTCCCAAAGCGGCTTTTGGGCTTCGAATGGACGGTGCGACACGGTGGGAAAAGAGCGGAGGGGGAGGGGAGGGGGGGGGGGAGGGGAAGGGAGAGGGGGAGAAGGAGAAGAGAAGGGGAGGGGGAGGGGGAGGGGAGGGGGAGGGGAGGGGGAGGGGGAGAGGAGGGGAGGGGGAGGGGAGGGGGGAGGAGGAGTGGGAGGGGGAGGGGGAGGGGAGGGGGAGGGGAGGGGGAGGGGGAGGGGAGGGGAGGGGAGGGGAGGGGGAGCCTCTTTTCTGCCACAGCAACGCGTGGCCGGGGTCAGCTAGTTATATATATATATATATGAAAATTTTGTATTCGGTCTCATCACAGCGTGTGTCCATGGCTGCAATGCTAGACATTATTATTGCTTAGATTTTGAACCTATAAAAAACTTGAAGAAGACTTTACTCGCCATCAGAATGAGTTTTCTTTCATGCTGATGTCAGACTTAACTCCTATAAGTTTGACCATCATTATCAATTCATCACTTGTAGTAGTGGGGTAACTATTGGTTCTGGCGCAAAAATGATTATTGGTTCTGGCGCAGCAATGATATAGTATCCCCAATACAACTATTGGTTCTATATCAACCATTAATATTCATGTGACCTAATTCAGTGCAAAGTCCAATCCATTGTCTGTAAACTCCAAAGGTCGTCTGCATCCTTAAGCATCCTTATCAGCGCAAAGTCCAACCCATGTTCAACACTGATATAGTATACCTCATTAATATTCATGTGTCCTAATTAATATTCATAATATGCAGTGACGTCATTGGCAAAGTCCAATCCATTGTCTGTCAACGGCCATCTGGTCCCACCTAAGCATCCTTATCAGCACAAAGTCCAATCCATTGTCTGTAAACTCCAAAGGCCGTCTGGTACAGCAAAATCCAATCCATTGTCTGTCAACGGTCGGCTGCCTCTAGCTCAGCATCCTTATCAGCGCAAAGTCCAATCCATCTTCAACACTGATATAGTATACCCCATTAAAATTCATGTGACCTAATTAATATTCATGATGTGCAGTGTCGTCATAGGCTAAGTTCAATCCATTGTCTTAAACTCCAAAGACTGCTGAGCTCCCTCCCTTCCTCCATTTTCCAATCCGTTGAATCTTGCACTGCAGTGTGTCTTCAAACATTGAAGCGCTAAGTATTGATGAAAATATGAACAGTGCAACTATAATGATGTAATTTTACTCTTCCCTGCATGCAACCTCCCTCCCTCCCGCCCTCCCTCCCTCCATTGCTCATACCACCGAATCTTGCATTACACTATATTTTTAAACAATAACATGTTAAGTATTGATGAAAATATTAACAATGCAACTATATTGACTCAATTTTATTCTTTCATACACACCCTCCCTTCCTCCGTTTCACCTCCATTCATTTCTCATTCCATTGGATTTTGCATTACAGTGTATTTTCTAACATTGAAACGCTAAGTATTGATGCAAATACGAACAATGTAACTACATTAGCTCAATTTTACACTTACTTGCATGCACCCTTCCTCCCTTCCTCCATTTCTCATTCCATTGAATCTTGCATTACAGTGAATTTTCAAACATTGAGTATTGGTGAAAATATTATCATCGCAACTATTATGGCTCAATTTTATTCTTCCATACTCCATTCTCCCTTCCTCCCTCCCTTCCTCCCTCCACAAATAACACAGAAGTATGTACCTTTATCCTCAAAAATGACACATTTCCCGCATGCACAGCACCAACAACTGAAAAATCGCAAGTCTTACCCTCCAAAAATGGCATAGGGGCCTATATTCCACATTTCACGCATGCACAAAACTAAAAACCGAAGAATCGAACAAACTTACATACCAAATAGGGTGTCCTTTCTAACTTTCACGCACGTCCAAACTCGAAAACCGAAGAATTGCACAGATTTGCATTCCCAGTATGATGCCCACGCTGTCAATAATGCTAGGCGCCGATCACTTTAAAATTTGGAGGTTATCAATTCTACAGGTATAGGTGTATTTTGGGAAGCAAAAACAGATAAACATGAAAGACGAATGTAGGACTTATTCGCAATTATTAAATTCCTAGTCTTACCCTCCAAAAATGGCATATATTCCACATTTCACGCATGCACAAGACCAAAAACCGAAGAATCGAACAAACTTACATACCAAATATGGTGTCCTTTCTAACTTTCACGCACGTCCAAACTCGAAAACCGAAGAATTGCACAGACTTGCATTCCCAGTATGATGCCCACGCTGTCAATAATGCTAGGCGCCGATCACTTTAAAATTTGGAGGTTATCAATTCTACAGGTATAGGTGTATTTTGGGAAGCAAAAACAGATAAACATGAAAGACGAATGTAGGACTTATTCGCAATTATTAAATTCCTAGTCTTACCCTCCAAAAATGGCATATATTCCACATTTCACGCATGCACAAGTCCAAAAACCGAAGAATTGAACAAACTTACATACCAAATATGGCATCCTTTCTAACTTTCACGCACGGCCAAACTCGAAAACCGAAGAATTGCACAAACTTGCATTCCCAATATGATGCCCACGCTGGCAATAATGCTAGGCGGCGCTCACCTTAAGAAAATTTCGACCTTGCGGAGCATTCGGACTTAGAAATTTTTACACTTGTAGTGTGTTGGATTTAGAAAATTTCGGTCTTGCCAAGCATTCGGACTTAGAAATTTTTGCTCTTGTGGTGTGTTGGACGAAATTTTTGCTCTTGTGGTGTGTTGGACTTAGAAAATTTCGGTCTTGCCAAGCATTCGGACTTAGAAATTTTTACTCTTGTAGTGTGTTGGACTTAGAATTTTTTGCTAGTGTGGTGTGTTGGACTTAGAAAATTTCGACCTTGCAATGCATTGGGACTTAGAAAATTTCAGCCTTGCGAAGCATTCGGACTTAGAAATTTTTGCTCTGGCAGTGTGTTCGAACTTTGAAATTTTTTCATTCAGTGTGTTGGACTTAGAAAATGTCAACCCTACAGAGCATTGGAACTTAGAAATTTTTGCTCTGGCAGGTTGTTCGAACTTTGAAATTTTTTCACTCAGTGTGTTGGACTTAGAAAATGTCAACCTTACAGAGCATTCAGACTTAGAAATTTTTTCACCGAGTGTGTTCGGACTTAGAAATTTTACTCTTGTAGTGTGTTGGACTTAGAAAATTTCGACCTCGCAGTTTTAATCATATGATGACATTCGTCTTTCATGTTTATCTGTTTTTGCTTCCCAAAATACACCTATACCTGTAGAATTGATAACCTCCAAATTTTAAAGTGATCGGCGCCTAGCATTATTGACAGCGTGGGCATCATACTGGGAATGCAAATCTGTGCAATTCTTCGGTTTTCGAGTTTGGACGTGCGTGAAAGTTAGAAAGGACACCCTATTTGGTATGTAAGTTTGTTCGATTCTTCGGTTTTTAGTTTTGTGCATGCGTGAAATGTGGAATATAGGCCCCTATGCCATTTTTGGAGGGTAAGACTTGCGATTTTTCAGTTGTTGGTGCTGTGCATGCGGGAAATGTGTCATTTTTGAGGATAAAGGTACATACTTCTGTGTTATTTGTGGAGGGAGGAAGGGAGGGAGGAAGGGAGAATGGAGTATGGAAGAATAAAATTGAGCCATAATAGTTGCGATGATAATATTTTCACCAATACTCAATGTTTGAAAATTCACTGTAATGCAAGATTCAATGGAATGAGAAATGGAGGAAGGGAGGAAGGGTGCATGCAAGTAAGTGTAAAATTGAGCTAATGTAGTTACATTGTTCGTATTTGCATCAATACTTAGCGTTTCAATGTTAGAAAATACACTGTAATGCAAAATCCAATGGAATGAGAAATGAATGGAGGTGAAACGGAGGAAGGGAGGGTGTGTATGAAAGAATAAAATTGAGTCAATGTAGTTGCATTGTTAATATTTTCATCAATACTTAACATGTTATTGTTTAAAAATATAGTGTAATGCAAGATTCGGTGGTATGAGCAATGGAGGGAGGGAGGGCGGGAGGGAGGGAGGTTGCATGCAGGGAAGAGTAAAATTACATCATTATAGTTGCATTGTTCATATTTTCATCAATACTTAGCGCTTCAATGTTTGAAGACACACTGCAGTGCAAGATTCAACGGATTGGAAAATGGAGGAAGGGAGGGAGCTCAGCAGTCTTTGGAGTTTAAGACAATGGATTGAACTTAGCCTATGACGACACTGCACATCATGAATATTAATTAGGTCACATGAATTTTAATGGGGTATACTATATCAGTGTTGAAGATGGATTGGACTTTGCGCTGATAAGGATGCTGAGCTAGAGGCAGCCGACCGTTGACAGACAATGGATTGGATTTTGCTGTACCAGACGGCCTTTGGAGTTTACAGACAATGGATTGGACTTTGTGCTGATAAGGATGCTTAGGTGGGACCAGATGGCCGTTGACAGACAATGGATTGGACTTTGCCAATGACGTCACTGCATATTATGAATATTAATTAGGACACATGAATATTAATGAGGTATACTATATCAGTGTTGAACATGGGTTGGACTTTGCGCTGATAAGGATGCTTAGGTAGGACCAGACGACCTTTGGAGTTTACAGACAATGGATTGGACTTTGCACTGAATTAGGTCACATGAATATTAATGGTTGATATAGAACCAATAGTTGTATTGGGGATACTATATCATTGCTGCGCCAGAACCAATAATCATTTTTGCGCCAGAACCAATAGTTACCCCACTACTACTTGTTCTGGCAAACATTGACAATTCTGTGCCTAAAAGCTTCTTTCTCTAAAATTAGTTTTGATAGCTTACCTAGGCCGGTGGTTTTCATTAGAGTTTCCCTGTAACTCACTGAAGTGAAGTTCAATGTTAATTATTTACATGCACCACAACTGTTGCAGTAGGCCTACACAGCAAAATAGCATTACTAAAGACATAACCAACAGGAATCTCTTCCTTTGTTTTATCCTGAAAACCTACAGTGGGCTGAAACTCAATTTCTTATCTCTGAATGGATGCTGTGGAGAGTGTGGACTTTGACCACCAGCAGACTGACAGTAATGAGCCTGCCTCCCCCATTTCGAGCGCCTGTGCTGCGTCCGTCAGCAGTTAATTAGCCTTGCCCTGGTCAGTGGTCACTGCAGCTACGGAGTTACAGAGGCGAGTGAGATCTGCCCTAAGAGATAACATTGTGAACTAGCAGTTCTAGCATAAATATTTTTCAAAAATTCCATGGCCCTCCGTGCCACTCATCATAGGCCGGCGTGCCACAAGTGGCACGCGTGCCGCAGGTTGGCCACCACTGACCTAAGGTGATGATGATGATGATGATGATGATGATGATGATGATGATGATGATGATGATGATGATGATGATGATGATGATGATGATGATGATGATGATGATGATGATGATGATGATGATGATGATGATGATGATGATGATGATGATGATGATGATGATGATGATGATGATGATGATGATGATGATGATGATGATGATGATGATGATGATGATGATGATGATGATGATGATGATGATGATGATGATGATGATGATGATGATGATGATGATGATGATGATGATGATGATGATGATGATGATGATGATGATGATGATGATGATGATGATGATGATGATGATGATGATGATGATGATGATGATGATGATGATGATGATGATGATGATGATGATGATGATGATGATGATGATGATGATGATGATGATGATGATGATGATGATGATGATGATGATGATGATGATGATGATGATGATGATGATGATGACGATAATATAATAGAAACAGAAGGCATAAAATACAAAGCAGAAGAAGGAAAAACAAGGCAAGGAATAATAATTATTGTCATCATTAGAATAATTTCTGTCGTCATAATTGCTGCAGTTGCGAATAATTTTACTGTTTTTGGTGCATGCAGAGAAGAAGAAGAAGAAGAAGAAATGCCAGTTTACCACAGAGATCGATCTTCTCGTAAGTCAAGACGGAAAAAAGTGAAGTCGAGCGGCAAGAAGACAGCAGCAGCTGAGGTCAGTTACTGTAGACCTAATTAAGCCTATTTTCTCATATAATTTTTTGTTCATTTAATATCAAAAGATCGGATAGCATTGAAAATTAATAGCAGTCTTTACAAGATTTAATTTTATTCCAAAACTTACAGTACAATATTGTAACTGCCTTGATTGCCATAGGAGATGCCACAGCCTAGGTTTCAATCAGAAGACTTGATTGACCGTGGTCTCAGTCTTGAGGTCTCAGGTTTTGACAACATTCACAAGCGCTGCGTCTTATGGTCGTATCCGAGTATGTGGCTATAATAGCTTAAGCTTACTAGGACCAGGCCCGGATCTACAGTTTTGGGGGCCCTGTGCTGATCGAATGACGGGACCCCTTATAATTTTAAGAAGACAGGCTGACATGCAATAACCCGAAGCATAATTTGCTATACTTTACAGCACATAAGAAGCAGATAGGACAATTGTCACGAGCTCACGACTCACGCATTGACATCATGGGCGGAGTTTGGTTTCCGTTAGGGGGGGGGGCTAAAAACTTGGGCTTAGGTTGGGCGGAAACTTAGTCCAGAGCGAGCGGCACCGAATTTTTTATCCTCGGCACAAAAAGTTGATAAACTTTTTTTAGTCATCAGGTCGAAATCTCCGCCAAAAAATTGACCTTTCTTATAGTCATGAGATTGAAGTTTCGGTTCGTGAAAAAAACATATTTCCCGCATATATTTTCGAGGTCTGGGCCTTCTGGGTTGGGGGGGAGGGGTTATAAGCCCGGGGAAAGATACCATTTTAATGGTAAAAAATATGACTCTGGACCTTCTTTGGGGCTTAGCCCCTCCCCCTTAACCCCTAGCTGATAAACTCCGCCCACCGCCCATAGTTCGGTTTTCTTATATTGGTGATTATCCACGTAGGCCTAACCCTGGGACTTCTCTATATCATCGAAAGTCCCTTGCATTTCCTCCACAAAAGTTATCAGTGACTTGTACAGTTTGAGATGGATACATCAAAGTGACGTCATCATATACTATAACATTATTTGGTTATATATTTAGTCATATAGCTATGATTGCTAATTTGCTGTGCATAATGTATTGCAATTTGCACTGTTTCTTTCCTGAATCCTCACATTATTTACTTTTACTTTTACAATTTGGGGGCCCCACCGAAACTTGGGGCCCTGTGCTGCAGCACAATCAGCACTGGTTAATCCGGGCCTGACTAGGACTAGGCACCAGAGAAGTCTCCAAGCTAGACCAGACCGCTGACTGAAACCACAATTCCACAAATTCTATCTACACAGGCCTAATTATAGGCTAACAACAACGTGTACGGTATGTTTAAAGCTGATCATGCTGATGTAGTTCTAATGAAAAAATGATTGGGTTGAACACATGACCGTGAAGGGCTGAAGGGCTTAAGTAGTTTGGCATTACGAATTAAATCTACATAAGAATTAACTGCGCATGTCGTTGTCAATATATTGAAGATCGGTGATTATTCTTCTTGTAGCAACATTTGTCAGAGTCTGGATCTGCAACGTGTAGGCCTAGGTCTGCTGCAAGCACAACAGTTGTCGGACAGGCTGAGTATCACGAAGCATCGGTTAGTAGGCTAATCTAGATAGCTGCTTTCACTGTCAATACTGTCGTCTTTACTCTTTAGTCTTGAGAAAAAAAACATGCCATGTCAGCTGCAGAAGAAAGGCGTCTTCTATTTTGTGACTTAAGGAAAGGGCTCGTTTCCATTTCGTAAGTCCTTACAAATAAATATGAGTTTAGGGGCCTAGATTAGATCCTGCATATTTTCAAGTTTTGTGAGACCATCTGGCATGGTTTTTTCACCGGGCTCTAAGTGTTATATTGAGTATATAAGACTAAACGTGGGTAGCGCTGCTACTTACGTGGTAGGTCTATAGGCTAAGTCTATAACTAGATCTATTGCAGAGTAGAAACAGTAACAATAAAATGAGCGTTGCACATTAACAACCTATAATAGGACTAAACGTTAATTGCTACGAATGCCCCTGAGCCGAAAGTTTGTTGCCAGTGGCCAAATGTCTTAAATTGCGAGTATAACTTTTTTAAATCAGCACCGGTAACTGTAAGTGTAAGAAAACCCTAATTTCACTAAGTTCACGGACGTTGCTTGCTTGCTTACTGACCCGCCACAGCCGACAAAGTTTAACCACGTAGGCTAGCCTATTGAACAGCGGATTTTTGTAAAATGACTAATCTTGTAAGACTGCCGAACGGTACTTTGCCCCTGCTGTAACACTTTGCACCGACACTCGAAGAACCTTAAACACGGCCCTGATCAGCAGTACATGTAGTCCTGTTGTTGGTGTCTGAACATCGTTCAACGCCACACGAAATCCGTCGACAATCGATCGATAAGCTTATCTAACTTTGAATGCGCATGCTGATCAGACATCACGAACACTTCGGCTTGAATTGGTGGTTTATTAGAGTTTCGTAAATAGTTTTGTGTAGCTGAAACTTCGAAGTTTGCTGCTGACAGCGAGAATTGCCGTTTTAGAATTTATTTCTTCTAACTTTAACTTAAAATATGGCTGACTCATCGATATGATAGCAGCATTTTTCTCAAGAGCCTAAATGCCGAATAGGTCTATATTTAGACCCAACCGTCTTACATTTAACGGGAAAACGTCAAGATGACAATAAAATATCTACCTACAAATGACACAGGCCTATATAGCCTATTATAGGCTGAAGCGTTTTGATGAGTAGGCCTACCTCACTACATGTAGTGACATTGGCATAATTCTATGTTTGGCTATTATATTATAGTAGGCCTATATTGTTTTAGATTAGCACTATTCCTCTGGAAATACTGGACATCATTTTGCAGAAATCATATCTTCTGTCAATTCCGCGCGCTCGACGAGTGCAACCCATTAGAGATCACCATCTTTCTTATTATCACCATCATCGGCATCCACCATCATCATCATCATCAGCAGCAACAAATGCGTATTATAATCGCACGAAGGACAAGACCATCATCAGCAAATTAGCGTCAGTTGACTTTTGCTGGTTTCAAAGAATGATCCGTCAAAGGTACAAGAAAGACATCTTGCAGCGCCGTCTTCCTGGTGAGACTGCTCTTTAATAGCTTCTACAATTAAATGTGTTGTTCAGCTGCTGTTATTTTAAGCCGTTAACCGTTTAGGCGTAGGCCTACTTTTCTACAAATAGGGCCCACAGACCGATGCTACAATGTTAAATAAGGAACAGAAGCTGCTTGCAACCGGTATATACATACCCGGTAAGCTTTAGCAGTTTAGCTTCTTTTGCGCTGTATCGCTGATTAACATGTAGGCATATGCGGTGTTTGGTGCAACAAAAGATCAACATACAATTATACAAAACATACGAAACGTGCAATGCAGATCCAAGCACTGCGGTTACATCCGATACGGTGGACATAATAGGCCTATATAGGGGAAAGGCTTGTATTATGGGCCAGTGTGTAATATGGGCCTCGACTGTTTCTCCCACCTACTATGTCTGCGGAGAGCTCTTACTGTGGGAAATAATCCGTCCACAGATTTCAACTCTATATTTTGAATGTGTCCCTATGTGCATAACCTCTGAACGAAATTATAAAATGTTTTAATTTTTATGTAGATTTCTTATAAGAAATCTCAAACTTCAGCAGCTGTTGTGTGGCTTATTATTTGAGTTATACTATGCCCTTTGGTCTCAGAAGATAGGGAATTTCTTCATCATATAAAAACGAAACTATCTTTATATTTAAAACATTCGTTGATCACGCTATAACGGATTTTCCATAAGCATGCCAGTGTGTGTAATATGGGCCTGAGATCCAATGTGTAATATGGGCCGGCCCATATTACACATCTCACTCACTGTGCGAACTCGTGGTGGCAACAAATTGCTAGGCCGTTCACATGACTTGCCAGCAGACATAGAAAAGATCTAGTTGAGCACATAGGCCTACACCTGATGGAATCTAGGTTTTATGGGCTCACACGAGCATCACTGTTGAGTTTGTACCATCCGACGTGACTGAACGTCCTGTGCCTGTGGAGCCCTCTCACCAGAACCTGGAAGCGACTGGGATGACTGAACGTCCTGTGCCTGTGGAGCCCTCTCACGAGAACCTGGAAGCGACTGGGATGACTGAACGTCCTGTGCCTGTGGAGCCCCCTCACAAGAACCTGGAAGCGACTGGGATGACTGAACGTCCTGTGCCTGTGGAGCCCTCTCACCAGAACCCGGAAGCGACTGGGATGACTGAACGTCCTGTGCCTGTGGAGCCCTCTCACCAGAACCTGGAAGCGACTGGGATGACTGAACGTCCTGTGCCTGTGGAGCCCCCTCACAAGAACCTGGAAGCGACTGGGATGACTGAACGTCCTGTGCCTGTGGAGCCCTCGCACCAGAACCTGGAAGCGACTGGGATGACTGAACGTCCTGTGCCTGTGGAGCCCTCTCACAAGAACCCGGAAGCGACTGGGATGACTGAACGTCCTGTGCCTGTGGAGCCCTCTCATGAGAACCTGGAAGCGACTGGGATGACTGAACGTCCTGTGCCTGTGGAGCCCTCTCACAAGAACCCGGAAGCGACTGGGATGACTGAACGTCCTGTGCCTGTGGAGCCCTCTCACGAGAACCTGGAAGCGACTGGGATGACTGAACGTCCTGTGCCTGTGGAGCCCTCTCACAAGAACCCGGAAGCGACTGGGATGACTGAACGTCCTGTGCCTGTGGAGCCCTCTCACAAGAACCCGGAAGCGACTGGGATGACTGAACGTCCTGTGCCTGTGGAGCCCTCTCACGAGAACCTGGAAGCGACTGGGATGACTGAACGTCCTGTGCCTGTGGAGCCCTCTCACAAGAACCTGGAAGCGACTGGGATGACTGAACGTCCTGTGCCTGTGGAGCCCCCTCACAAGAACCTGGAAGCGACTGGGATGACTGAACGTCCTGTGCCTGTGGAGCCCTCTCACCAGAACCTGGAAGCGACTGGGATGACTGAACGTCCTGTGCCTGTGGAGCCCTCTCACAAGAACCTGGAAGCGACTGGGATGACTGAACGTCCTGTGCCTGTGGAGCCCCCTCACAAGAACCTGGAAGCGACTGGGATGACTGAACGTCCTGTGCCTGTGGAGCCCTCTCACCAGAACCTGGAAGCGACTGGGATGACTGAACGTCCTGTGCCTGTGGAGCCCTCTCACAAGAACCTGGAAGCGACTGGGATGACTGAACGTCCTGTGCCTGTGGAGCCCTCTCACAAGAACCTGGAAGCGACTGGGATGACTGAACGTCCTGTGCCCGTGGAGCCCTCTCACAAGAACCTGGAAGCGACTGGGATGACTGAAGGTCCTGTGCCTGTGGAAACTATTTGTATAAAAAATTATATATTTTATATATAGCCTATACATGTATATATACATTATATATATATGTATGTACATTGTATATATGCCTATATAATATATCAATGCAGCATACACCACCGCAATCCACAACAGTAACAGCAGTTCTCCTACATGAGTAGCAGCTTTGCTTAATCTCTACAATGGTGGCTCATATTACACACAGGGTCGTGTAATATGGTCCACTTTACGTATTTAGAAAAAAATTATTTTAAAATTTATTTGAACAGATTAAAGAATAATTTCTTCATATTTGATCACAATTCACGTCAAGTTATGCCTAAAATAAACTATCCGACGCATTCAGCTTCGTCTGCACTCTGAAATAGCGAAGTTTCTTAGGGGGCCCATATTAGAAGCCCTTCCCCTAGGCATTGAAAAAATTATAGATGACGACCTCGTTTCATTCATTAATCCCAGATCCAGCTAGAAACGGCAATAAAATTTCAAGGTCTCTTTGCAGCGGTGAACGTTTGTTGTTGTAAAAATGTAGCTTCTAAACATAATTGTACTAGGAGTTTAGGAAGCTACTGTTGCCCATATTGGAGTTTTTAATGGTAAATGACAAGCATTTACCTTTTAAGACTCTTTTGCTGTAGACTTTTATCGAAAAATTGAGACTGGGGCCGTAATAGTACGATCTAACAAGCGCTATCTTCTTGAAGCCATAGTGCCTGATGGTTCTTTCATCCGTGCCTTGCAATCCATGAACTGCATCTCAGCAACTCAGGTGGACATCATCAATCGCTTGCTACGCTACAAGGACAGAAACGCGACGCTGCTGCGTGCAATATGTTTTGAAGACGAAAACGTTTACTTGAGCTTTGCAACATGTCTGCGCAATACCAATCAGCATCTTGTTGCGGGAGTCATTGAAAATGGAGGAGGTTCACTTACGAGCTACTATCAGTTATAATCAGAAAACTTATTTCTTTTTCCTTTGAATGCATTATTGATTTATTTATTTATTTATAGGGCCTATTGATTTATTGATTGATTGCGTAGCTAAGAGATCTGCACTGCACAGGTGTGTTAGAAAACAGTTTGAGACTCTGTGATCTGCATAGAGCCAGAGTAGGTCTACTTAGAGTACTACGCAGCGGGAAGCTGCGGAATAATGTTTCTGAAGCAGAAAACGTTTATTAGTTGTGAACTTAAGTTCGAGATGATGCATGGAAGTGGGAAACCTGCACAATAATAATATACACCATGGGTCAAAAAAAGTAAGCCAAACTGTTTTTCATATATCTCTAATCCCTGATATACACCGTGGTTCATGAAAAAGTAAGCCAAACTGTTTTTCATATATCTCTAATCCCTGATATACACCGTGGTTCATGAAAAAGGAAACCAAACTGTTTTTCATATATCTCTAATCCCTGATTACATATCACGCTAAAAAATTCAGTATGATTAATCATCAGACATTGGAGATGTAAGAAAAACAGTTTGGCTTGCATTTAATTGAATCTAACAGAAAATTGCATGTAAACTGAAATTTCGGCATATGAAGTTGAAAGTTTTAATCCGTTCAACTTTATCTCTTGAAATTATGATTTGTAATGTGTAGACCTATTAGGCTATTACACAAAAATATGATGATGATGATGATGACGATGATGATGATGGTTCTCTGCCCGAAGGCAGATCCTATGGCTTGCGCCACCTGGGGATGAGATGAGTGAGGTTGTTTCCCGTTGCTTTCCTCACATACACCGCGTCCGATGCGTGCTAGCCCGAGATATCTAAATATCTTAATGTCAACTCCCAGCCCTGGGCTTGAACCGCAGTCCGTTGCATCCAACAGACGAATGCCGCTCTCGCTTACCGGTGTAGATAACTAGGCCAGTCACAAAAATATATATATATATCATTTCATATTTGTAAATTTTGTAGTTGTAGCAGAAGTTAAGGTGAAAAGTAAAAGGATCGTTCATCGCAAATTGAAGGAACGACAGCTGACCGGTGACCTCGATTACTGTCGATATAAAACGAGATCAACGGAAATAGGAAAAATTCTGAATATTTTGAAAAGTTGGGAGATGGAGATTCTCCAGGCATACCAAAACAAGGGAATCGTCCTCTGGTTTTGGTGCAAAACTAAAGAAGCTGTTCATAAGCTTAAAGAAATGACCAGTGGTGGAAATCTACTTGACACTGTGAGAAAACTTTGCACGTGTTTATCTTCCAATGGTGAAGGACGATCGCTTGTGCCCAGAAATATCAGTGTAGACAAAGACATCTTCATAAAAGAAGTTGGCAAGTTCTTTCATAATGTCTCTATCAAAGTTATCCTACGCTAAGTAATTGTCAATTTCTCTTCGTCGTCATCATCATATTTTTTATCATCGTCGTCATCATCATCATCACCGTCATCATAATTTCAGATACAATAGAAGATGGGCCTACAGGTGGGCCTATTCTAAAGCGTAGGCTACTATATCCACCTTAAGATATATCATATATGTTATAGGCCTACTCTAATACGATATATTGCATCGTTTATTGTAACACAGTGTTTTAAAATTCCTAAGTTCTACTTCTAAAGATGCAACAGTAACACTTTGAGATGCAGTCTCTCGACTAAAATAATAGACAACAACGAGTCGTTGTTGTCTATTATAGGGTGTCTCGATAGGTCGTGAACGATTTTGAATGCAGAAAAATATATGTTATACACAATATAATGTGGAAAGTTTTATACTGGCGGATAGGTTATTCAAATGAAAATGTTAATATAAAAAAATTAGATCACTAGCTCACTTAATAAAATTGTAGCGCCAATATCCGTGACGTCATCAAATTCGTGCCAAATAAATGTCAACTTAAGCCGCAAACAATACTGTACGACCATCATTGTTAATCCACACATAATTAATTAATACAAATTAGCATTTAGTATTTAATAATGTTTCCTTTACTCTTTATTACAGCCTCAAGTCGATTAGTCACCGAGCAAATAGATTTTTCAGAGTTGTCATAGCTAGGTCTATTGATGTCCATGCCTTACAAAGTCGACGTTTTAAGGTCGTTTGGGGTTCGGTATTGGCATAAACAGTTGCTGCCATAATACTCCAAACATTTTCCATTTTTGACAAATCCGGCGAATTAGGCGACCAGTCCTTCGGTGAGACGTATGCTATCCATTGATATTCTTCTTCAACCATTCGACTGAGGCCTTTGATGTGTGTGCACGTGCAGTCGTGCACCGTCCTGTTGAAATAATCCTTCGCCGTTATTACGAAGCATTTTTGTGGCTGTGAACTGAGCGCGTAGGCTGCTGCACTTCGCTGGAATGCGGGTTTGACCTCTTTCTCCTGTATCTCATTGATGTAATAAGTCGAAGTGACTGAAGGTTTATTTGGAATGATATGAGGTCTTGTTAATCCAACTGTTTATGCCGAACCCGATTCCCAGACACTGAACACCTTAAAACGTCGGCTTTGTGAGGCATGGACATCAATAGGCCTACTTCCGACAACTCTGAAAAATCTATTTGCTCGATGACTAATCGACTTGAGGCTGTAATAAAGAGTAAAGGAAACATTATTAAATACTCAATTCTAATTTGTATTAATTAATTATATGTGGATTAACAATGATGGTCGTACAGTATTGTTTGCGGCTTAACTTGACGTTTATTTGGCACGAATTTGATGACGTCACGGATATTGGCGCTACAATTTTATTAAGTGAGCTATTGGTCTAATTTTTTTATAGTAACATTTTCATTTGAACAACCTATCCACCAGTATAAAACTTTCCACGTTACATTGTGTATAACATATATTTTTCTGCATTCAAAATCGTTCACGACCTATCGAGACACCCTATATTTTAGTCGAGAGACTGCATCTCAAAGTGTCAACGAGTGTTTAGAGCTTTCTGACAAATCGAACTACAGATCTGGATTTTATGTCACTTATGATAATATATCTCCTATAATATCAGAAAAGCTTTGACATAAACTAGTATAAGAAGTTTGATACATCACATCATTCACATGTTTCTACTGAACACTGAGACCGTTTATGTTTCAGTTACTGTTATCCGTCAGAAGTCAGTTGTCGTCAACTTTCGCGCTCGACTGGAGGGTGCAGAGTCTGAGTTTGCGTGTGGAATAAGTAAATTAGGAGACGAGATTTATGTTCTTTGTCGATCTTATCATTCTCCGGAGTCCAATTCAATTCGTGTCTTTGAAGACCACACTCGCTTTCGACTGCAGAGAAAGATCGAAATACGTAAGATCAAAGGACCAACTGACATCGGATCAAACGACAACGAAGGTTGTCTTTATGTGTCTGATGAACGAAACGAATGTGTCTGGAAGATCAGAGCATGGATTAATCCCACTCCAGTGACGAAGTGGTTGTTTGGATTAGGTGCGCCGTTTTCTCTGTCTGTCTGCACCTCTGGTCAGCTGTTGATAGGCAAACGGAGCCATTCATGCATGTCCAGTCTGGAGATCTATGACCATGCAGACGCACAGCTCGTTCGCTCCGTTCAACTGACGACTATCGAGAGACCACGTCATGCCGTCGAGACGTCAACTGGTAACTTCATCGTCGTTCACGAGAAGAAAGATGCGAAGGACAAGAAATGGGTTGCAGCCATCAGTGAGGTATCGGCCGACGGAAGTCTAATTCTACGTCAGTTCAATGCTGAGAACGACGACGCCACACAAGACCTCCTCACTGAACCAGTCTATGCGCTGATCGATGCAGACGATCAAGTGTACGTCGCTGATAAACACAGAAGCGGAAAAGTTGTTCTGTTCGATTCTGATCTGAGGTGGAATCGAGTCGTTTGTCCGACAAGAGACGACAAAATAGACGACAAAATAGACGACAAAAGAGACGACAAAAGAGACGACAAAAGAGGCGACAAAAGAGACGACAAAAGAGACGACAAAAGAGACGACAAAAGAGACGACAAAATAGACGACAAAAGAGACGACACAAGAGACGACAAAAGAGACGACAAAAGAGACGACAGCGCGACAAGCAATAGGATGATGATTGGTCCATGGAGAATGTTTTACGACGGAAAGAAGCGACAGCTGATGGTCGCATCCGTGAGAAATGCCAAAGAAGGAGGCGTTCATGTTTACACCGTGCAACATGAATAAGTCTATTCAGCTCTGAGTCTGACACGTTCTATCGTAAATATTGAAACTATCCGCTTTAGCCGAGGTGGTCTGAAAGTAGCCTACTCTTGAAGCGGTGCTATATAAATTCTAATAATAAACGTAAAACTATTAGGCCTACCCTCAATGTCCCTCATCTTTGATAAAGATATTGTTTCCGCATTTATTTAGTTCCATCAACGAATGTCGAAACGTCCTTCGTCACCAAACCATCATTGTGCACTTGGACTGTTATAGAAAAACTGGCTAAACAGGCAGGCCTCGATTCTCACCAATCTAGTCAGCATTTTGTAAGAAAACTAGTTTGCTCAATAGACACTTTAGAAGTTTAGACAGTGTGTTCTTGGGTTGTCAACTTACACAGAACTTACTGGACATAAGTTGCATTATTGCTGTTTTTATTATTAGGCCTACATATATCAAGCGACGCAGTTGATTAAAGCTCTAAGTAGACAGTTAACATATTCGTATAATATACGCAGTTGTATAAGAGCACAAGCCAACAAAATATTAACGTTTAAATAGAAATGTTCCATTAAACCGAACCAGGCCTTTAACACTACAGAAAATCAATCAGTTCACGACAATTTTAAAGTGCGCCATATTCAGATAACAAAACGAGCCATCGATGAACGCAACCAATCAATGTAGTTTAGCAAATTAAATCAACTTAAAATATTAACAGTTTTTGCAGATCAAACAAAACAACTGTAACATTCCCTGCACAATAATTAACTATGTTGACATTTCTACCTAGCACGAAACAACTTCTGCTTAGACCCTAAAATTGTTTGGCTTCTTCACTCTGTCTCGAGGCATTCCTTGACAGAAGAAAAAGAGTTGTTCGAATACAAGATAAACAGTTTGGCCAGTCAGATAAAGAACGATAGTCAGTTCCAGCCCTTGGTGCCAGCGACACGAAATGCACACAACAAAGACCCGTTGTTGAAGGTCGCAGACCATGGAGACAATGAATGTGTAATAGCAGACATACATGTATTTCGTTGTTCCTGTCCACCTTCCGAAGCCATGGCGTTACCGTCCATCTTCGTCCACTTCAACTGGATACGCTAAACATTAATTTGATCAACAATTGCATGAACTTCTTAGACGTTAATAGTCTCAGCAAGAGGATGCGACCACGCATTCAGCTTAAAGTTGACCATTCGGCGAAATCAACAAACACGCTAACACTGTAGCTAGGCTATATTCCGTGTTGCTATGCAGCTTACAACTATATCTGAATTTCTATGGCGACATTTGTATAGCTTATTATAATCAGCGATCACAATTTTAAAATGAAGACAATGGTGGCAGCGAAAATGAATATTAAGAAATTAATAATGATTAGAATTGATGAAGAAAACTCTGCAACGAATTATTTTATTTAAATTAAAGCTTAATTACACAGAAAAACAACAGGTTGATTGTTTGATTGGAATATTATAATATCATTCTACATTCTTTAGCACAACTAGACAGCTATATATAGTGCATTAGATTCTTCAGAAATAGTCTTACTGCAAAATTCTTCGTAATAGACTTGAAGATATTCCATCAACATCTCCCACCAAGTCTTAATCTTCTCGTCTTTCCGTGGACCTTAAAAATAAATTGAATAGAAAAATGAGAAACAATTAAATCTTTATCCGTAAGATGTAAAACGGAAATACACATTGTAACAAATTCATAAGCAAGTGAATCTCAGACACAAACGTATACTGCATGACCAGTAGACATACCATTATTTCGTCTCATCATTATATTTAACCTACTAGCATACGGCTAGACGGCCAATGAATAGGCTGAAATTCAAAATGACCGTTTTATTGTTTGAGGAACAATTTCCATTAGGCCTAGAGATTATTTAGATAACTTGCTACCAGTTTGAAAGGGAAAATCGGATTATTAGATGAACGCCTTCTCACTGAGTGATGGACTGGCAGGACTGCACCATTTCCAGTCTATACAGTCGTGTGTTGCTGGCAATTATTTACAATAAAAAATCGACAAACCACAAAAGACACAAACCCACGTAGGCCTAATAAACGACATGGCTTCAACGCCCGCGGAGCTATGGACACACCTCCCAACTCAGTTTAACCACCGGCTGAGGGCTGCTTTTTCGGAATGACCTAAGGCCGGAGTGCCTCTTATTAGATCGTTTGAGGGTGCGCTACTCCTACATATTGAGTGACTGATTGAAATAGTAAAATTGCAGACTGTCGTGATTTTGAAATATACAGGGTGGGCCAAAAAAAGTGAGAACATCTAGTAGAATACGAGTTATTTACAAATATAATTCAATTAATTATAGTGTTTTCATGTATCTTTGTTTGCCAAGTATTTAGCTACTCAGAAATCATGTTCAATGTGTCCTCCTTGCTTCTCAACGAGTTTTTCTAAGCGTCGACGCCACTCGATCGTTTATGCTACTGCATGTCAAATTGTCAATAAAGCGCTGCCCCAGATTTCTCCATTCTTTGATTATTGCCAACTTAAGCTGCTCAACTGTGGTAAATTTTCGCCGAAGGTAGACTTTTTCTTGCAAAGCATCCCATAATTATGGCATAACCTACTAGGTTTAAATCACAACTGTTCGGTGGCCACATGTCTGGCTCGATGAAGTTAACATTCTCCTGACAAAGAAAGTTGATCGTATTTCTGGCTGTGTGAAATGGAGCTCCGTCTTGCTGTAATGTCCAGTTATGGCGATCACATAATAATTATCGCTTGAATTACAGGCAGCAAACCTTGTCTCAGAACATGTCCATAATAGTATTCACTGTTTACTTTGGCGCCTGGTTCAACGAACACAATATTAGTTTTCCCCATTCGAGACACACCAACTGATACCATGGATGATACCTCGGCTGAAATGGTCACGTTCTCGTATGAGTCGACTTTCCTGAACTTATATTTTCTTTGTTTCAACGGAATAAACAATTAACTGGAGTGGCAACGGTGAATGTCTTTTCGTCTGTAAACCAGATGCTTCGTACACTTCTCTCATTAGGAAACCGCTCAAGTAGCTGCCGACTGCGTTGCAAGCGTTTCAAAGTGACATTTTCATTGAGCTTCTGTCCGATCACACCCTTGTACGTTTTGAGTTGTAAATTTTGCCTAACAATACGTCGAAATAAAGACATCATATAGCTAAATAGGTAAGTAAGTGAATGAGTAAACAATTCGAGCTATTATGGATACAGTGAAACAAGTTTTGATGCAATTAGGCTATACTACTTTTTACGCGATGTTCTCACTTTTTTTGGCCCACCCTGTACTGAACATTTTTTAGCCTATACTGGTAATGAAGGAGAGAGGTTTGTGCCAAACTTGCCATATATTTTGTCAGTAATCTGTCGGAAGAAATCAGTCAATTGCGAGTACCAATCTTTCTTCTCTTCTTCCTCTGGACCTTTAATGAAACAACAACCACATAATAATAATACCGTATCACAATCTATATAAATAAAAATGAAACTTTCCAATAGTTTGTGTAAAGTGTTCTCGAAAAGTACCGCACAGATTGTTTTGAAAATTTAACAAAACCTTCCATTCCTACACGAGAGTGTCCATTTTTCTTTTTATCCGAAAAAACGCAATATTTTCCACAAAAAGTGAAGTTTGCATTCCGCTCGACCGCCATTTGCAAATTCAAAACGTTGCCAGATTTCAGAAACGCCTTGACAGTGACTGCGACCATGCAGACGAAACATGAATGAGGTCGCGTGCCGTGACGTCATAAGCGATTCGCATAATTATTTTGCGGCTTTTCAACATTCTTGGTTGAGAGAGGAAAGGAACGGAGGGAGCGGGACGGAGGGGGGAGGGTGAGGAGGAGGGGAAGGGGGAGAGCGGGACGGAGGGGGGAGTGGAAGGAGGAGATGGAGGGGGAGGGGACGGGGAGGGAGCGGGACGGAGGGAGAGGGGAGTGGAAGGGGGAGGTGGAGGGGAGAAGGGGGAGGGAGTCTTTTCTGCCACAGCAACGCGTGGCCGGGTACAGCTAGTAAATAATAATGTCCTGGGGGAACGAAGTACCTCAGGGCAAAAAAGTAATAATACAGCTGAATTATCAATATCAAGTCAACGTTTCTGAAAGGCTCTTGTTGCAAGAGGCGCTTTATAAATGGTCAGATACAATACAATACAACGTTAAACTATTCGTTTCGTTAAGTTCTGTCGTCGATGTCTCTTCAGTGTCTTGTCTTTAATTTTATTTAGAACCGACTGTACATAAGTAGAGCCGACAGACCAGCCAAAATATGGTTGACCCAACTATATGCTAGGCTATATTTTTTATATAATATAATATAAAAGGTTATACAGAGTTTAAAGTCGGTGGGAACGCATCGGTCTGTTTGTGAGTTGTTCTCCCTGGTGCGGCTTCTCTGTGGCGCTGATAAATTTCGAGGAATTCCATTGACATTCATAAATGACGTGAAAGCGTTGAAAGTTGATTTAAGCACACACATCTTTAGTCATTGCTCACCGCTTAAAAGACGATCGAAATGTTGACAGAATAGAAAAGTAGATTTCAAGAACTTCGGCTTGTCGTCTTCTTCTTCTAGCAGACCTTTGAAAAAGAAATTGAAAATTGAAAATATTAAATGCTAAAGAATGTAAGGAAGAAGGATGTGAAAAGAAGACGATGATATAGAAGAATGCGAAGGAAAATGCAAAGAAGAATGCAAAGATGAAAAAGAAGGATGTTAAGAAGAAGAAGAAGAAGAAGAAGAAGAAGAAGAAGAAGAAGAAGAAGAAGAAGAGGAAGAGGACGAGGAGGAGGAGAAGGAGGAGGAGGAGGAGGCAGAAGAAGAGGAGGAGGAGGAGGAGGAGGAGGAGGAGGAGGCAGAAGAAGAGTAAAAAGTAGAAGAGATGCAAAGAAAAAGAAAATGGAAGAATTATAAGGACTTTAGTTAGTTTAAGTACCGTATAATATAACAGCGCTACCGTTAAATGGAATTTAAAACAGACTTTTCTTTTGATATCTAGTTCTTCTGGATGAGGTATATAATTGTGCTCTCACCGTTCTTTTCTGTCGTCTTAACCAACTGTTGTCACGATCGTATTTTACTTTTAAAACTTACCGGTACTGAGAAAGTCAAACTACAGCAAGAATATTGTATGCATAATTATAGGCAATTGATCAAACAATTTGACTGATCGAACAATTTGACTTGCCACTGCACCAGAAGACAATGACAATGATTGCCACAAAGAGAACGGCCGCGGCCACTGCGATGCCACAGCTTCTTCTCATCGAAGGAATCTTGACTTTAAACTGAAAATAAATTAATTATACATCGCATTTGTTAGGCCTAATAAGTTAGATTTTTCGTTTCACCGTGCATTCTGTGCGTTTCGAACAGCTTTCAATGCTCGTTTTCATAGCCTTTCCTGGTTCACCACCTATACGTACAGCTCGGTTTCCAGCTGACAGTCATTCAAGCTTCAGATCAACTGCCATGCTTAGGCTACGCGTGGCAACTTTCAATCCAGTTGTATTCGCTCAAGTCCAGATGCACTGCATACGCATGTACGCACAGCGTCGAAACAAATCTAAAACTTATTTTAGTCATGCTGTTATTGCTCACCCAACTTCTACTTATTATACTATAAACATATTTCCATCCCTCATCCAACTTCTACTTCAATTATAAATATTTTGATTGGCCATCCGACTGCAGCAAGATGGAGACAGCATTTCGACAAAATCCTAAATTGCCCAGAACCAGAGATTATGCACGACGTCACACAGGAACAATGTCTACCAACCTTGGATGTGAACTTGGAAGATATCACGGAGAAAGAGGTAGAAGAAGCGCTGAGAAGATTAAAGAATGGAAAGTCTGCTGGTCTGAGAAGGATATTGAAGATCACTTGGAGGGACAAGATCAGAAATGAAGAAGTAAGAAGGAGAACATCTATGGAGAAACTGGAAGACATGATGAAGAAGATGCGTTTACGTTGGTTGGGTCACGTTCATAGATCGGAAGAGGAGAGAAATCTAAAGCAGATACTGGATTGGACGCCGACGGGATGGAAAAGGAGTCGAGGAAGACCCAGAAAGACCTGGCGAAGCACGGTTACTCAGGATTTGGAAGACGGCGGAATGACGTGGGAGGATGCTCGGATGACTGCAGAAGACAGGATAACGTGGAGAGGCTGTGTCGCCCGATGCGCTGCCAGCGCAAGGACGGACTAAGTGCTAAGTAAGTAAGTAAGTGGCCATCCGACTTCTGGACCCCCGTCTCCTACGCCTATAATCATAGCAGAGTTTTCAACAGTGGTTCTTTAAAAAAGCCTATAGTAGTTTCTTCGCACCTTCGTTTGAATGCTTCCCCGAGGAGGAGCACTGCTGTTTAGCTCTGAAGCCCGAACGTCATTTCCAGTTGAAGTTCTCTGCATGGCTTTTCGTCTGGCAAACGTTTCCACCATGAAGACGTCACTTGGAAAGTGTTTTACTCCTCCGGGAGGAACCTCAACAACCTTCCTGCAGAGAGGACAACAAAATCTCTGGCTGAATAGGATGTAGTTCGGTCGGAATCCTGCGACCATTCGCTGCAGACACCGTGTGCAGAACGTGTGACCACACGGAAGCAGCCGAGGTCGACGGAAGTGCTCCAGACAAATCGAACAATCCGTTGAACGCGGCTCTTCAAAGCTCCTCTGCATCTCAATTGAAGTTGCTACTCGCAGCGTTAAATTCCAGCCAACTCTGAAGTGCATGATGTGACAAAAGATACTTTTAAGCAGTGTCGCCCTCCTCCTTTTTCCAGGTTTGGGACTGGCACTTCAAAGTGCAAACAGTAGCGGAGTTACCATCAACGGACTGTTAAAATATATGTACTAATTATACTACAAAGGTGATGTAATGCATCCATGTATACAGGGTGGCTCAAAAAAAAATACCCCACCGGATAAAATGCAATATCTTCGCAACCCATTGACATTTTTCTACGAAAATTTACCAATTTGTAGGGGAATGAATTTCCAACAATCCCTGAAAGTTTCAATTTCAAATTTGCATGTTTGCAAAAGTTACAGCTGTTTAAACGTTCAATTCTGTTTTTTCGAATTTCCGCGGAAAAATGAACGTCATTTGTTGATTTCCATGTCAAATAATATCACCTTTCACTGCCACCTCAGAAATCCGTTTTACAGTTTGTCGTAAAGTATGATGGGAATGTACATTCCCTGCTTTAACTCGAGATCAAAATATTTTTTTGAAGCTCAGTATGCGCTTGTTGCTCGACTCCTCCGGCAACTGATCCCACATTACCAGCAAGACTTCCATCAGCCAGCCTGTCCTCCAACTTGCGATGAACTGTCTTGCATCGTTCCAACATAGCTTCCCAGTCGTAATAAACAAAAGGGTTAAGGTCTGGCGAGTTTGATGTTCATTCACCTGTGACAATAAATGTACAACAGTTGATGGCAATAAGATAGCATCATCATAATCAACCCTGCCGTGCGAGCAAGCAGACGCACCGTCCTGCTGGAAAATAAAACCAATTGTTAGAACATACCTGCAGTCTTCAATGAGTCTGGGTAACAGAGTTCAACGGTAAGTTTGACATTTAGCCTACTGAATTGGACGAAGTGCAGTCTTTCCTTGCAGCCATAACACACGCCAGCAGATTTGACGCTGAAACCATGATGTGCTTTGCAAACTTTACCTTTGCGACTACCAAGCGAATTTCGTGAACATCGCGCTTTTTTCCGTCAGACCAAACGACCACTGTGGTTATAAGTCATGATGACGCTACCTTATTGCCATCAACTGCAGAATTTTTCACAAATATGAATGACCAACAAACTCAATATACCTTAACCCTCTTGATTATCACGTATGCTAGACATTTCATCCCAACTTGGAGAACATTGGCTGGCTGAATGAAGTCTTGCTGGTAATGTGGGATCAGTTGCCGGAGGAGTCGAGCAACAAGCCCATACCGAGTTTCACCAAAAAAAATTCGAGCTCGTATTAAAGCAGGGAATGGACATTCCCATCATACTTTACGACAAACTGTAAAACGGATTTCTGAGGTGGCAGTGAAAGGTGATATTATGTGACATGGAAATCAACAAAAAATGACGTTCATTTTTCCGCGGAAATTCGAAAAAACAGAATTGAACGTTTAAACAGCTGTAACTTTTGCAAACATGCAAATTTGAAATTGAAACTTTCAGGGATTGTTGGAAATTCATTCCCCTACAAATTGGTAAATTTTCGTAGAAAAATGTCAATGGGTTGCGAAGCTATTGCATTTTATCCGGTGGGGTATTTTTTTTGAGCCACCCTGTACTTGTATAGCTACGGCTGCTACACCTAGCCCAGCGGTTCCCAACCAGTGGCCCACGGGCCAAAAGTGGCCCGCGAGGCCTCACAAAATGGCCCGCCAGGCCTCAACAACGGCACCCATCTCTCAAAGAATTAACACAAATATATGAAAATTTGACAATTTGGACAGGATCAAACATATAATTATTTGCTATTACAAATTAGTTTATTTTGAGGTATATAAACATCAAGCATTCTACTTTGAATTAATTATAACCATTTTTATATGCGTTTATTTAATTAAATTTTAGCATTGTGGCTCCCTAAATGCCCTAATGTCCTTTAGCTAAGAAAAAGTAGCCCTCGTGTCCTCCAACTTAGAAAAAGTGGCCCTGCAGTCAAAAAAGATTGGGAACCACTGACCTAGCCTATGACAAATATAAGAGTACGTATAGGCTAGTTAAACCTAAAATTTTCTCTTCAACTCTGTGTGCGTGGACATCAAATTTCATCTTGAGGAGAAATGGAGAATGATATATTATAAGGTGCAAAGCGTATTAATGCTTTTGTCCATTACCTATGAAGTGCACTTTTTATGTGCTTTGGCACATGCACATGTGGGGTGCGGTGGTATAGAGGGTATGTTCGATGCTTGTAGCCGAAGGGCCGCAGGTTCCAATCCACCTCAAGACGCTTCGTAGGGAACTTGAGCAAGTCCGTCACTTGCATATTTTGCAATTGCTCAGCGCTTCGGTGCGAAAGTTCAATTCAGCGTCCACGCTGTAGTCGGGAGCACTACTGAGTAGTAGTCTTGAAGGGGTCTATAACAAGGGCACATACATAGGCCTACATAAACACTTGTATATCGATTGTCAAACTGACAAAACAAATACCTAACTAAAAGAAAAGTGTGATAAGAATTGACAACATGCTCTGACTTCTGACAATCATTACCAAGTGCTCCTCATAAAAACCTGACGAGTCTAGTCTGGTAATTCTGGTTTGACATTGAAATATGAAAAACAATGAAGCGCAAGTCTATTGTCTGTGCTATTAAAACTGCCTTGTATTAACTTACAATCTGAGTTTAAATTCGTTCGCTCACCATTCTTGGATCCAGTTGATATTTGTTAGTTTAATATGGCTTGAAAAGTGTTTGTAGGCTACTTATTTTTTTATAATAATTAAGACTTATATGAAGAAGATCTGCCGAAAAACACCAGTCACCACTTGTCACTATCAACAAGTAACAAAAATCGGATGTCCACAAATGCTGAACAAATCGAAAAAGATTAACTGACTCTGGTTCGATTGTAAAAGTAAACCGACTACGACGAAAATCTAAGTGAAACAAAAGAAATTAATTCACTAAAATTTTATTCAAATTAAAGTGATCGAAGTTTTAAAACGAAAACATGCGTCCCATATATTGCGACGTCATGCATCATGCGCCCCATATATTGCAACGTCATGCAGTCCATTACGTCACATGACGCAATCATGTGACGTTCTCCTAGACCTAGGCTACACCAAAGATTTTCAAGTGAGGAAGATGAATAACTGATGACGACACTAAAATCTTTGGCACTACGAGTGAGGGAGCGCGGTGCATTCTGGACAAACGCAAGGGCGCATATGGATGGATCAAAGAAAAATCAAAAATCAAAGAAAAAAACTTTATTGTTCACCAATCTTCAATCAAGAACAATTAACACAACATATTCAAGTAGGGACAACATAACACTCAAAGGAACACACTCTAGACCTAGGCCAACGCCGTTCCACCTCATGGGAGCAAACTTCTGCCCGCACTAGGCCTAGGCTATATGACTAACTTCTGAGTTCTGACCCATATTACGAAGTCACCAAAACTCCACTTACCGCTATATCCCCACAGGTATTTCAATTCAAAGTGAAAATATCGCTTTTTTACAAATCATATCCTGATTCTTCCTCTTCTCTTCACATCCCTCGTCATTTCAACTCTAAACATCATCCACCTTATAGGGCCTATGCTAACCTATAGTATAGGCTAATAGTCTAGGTATAGCCATTCGTCTGTCTGCCTGACCTGCCTGACCGGACTTGACCCTCGATCTGCCTATCGATTTTGTTTTGATTAATTTTGTTGTGAATAAGCTGGCTCCTGAGACTTCGCCTTTGTGGGCGCTGTAGAAGTTTCGAGATTACGATTGCGACTACGATTACACTGTTCCGCTAACAGGGTCGTCCTAGACAAACAATACCCGACCAGTGGAGTAGGCCTAGCATTTAACAGCACAAACCATGCTTAACCATCTAAAGCATGACTAAATCCAGGGGTCAATTCGGCCATGGCCTACTCCATTCAGAGATCTGCACAGGACGTGGCCCCCTCCGGGAAGAGGGACGTTCCATTAAATCGACCAACTTTCAGCAAATTCCATAATTATTATGATAGGCCTATCTGTCGGGTCTCTGCACTTGGTCGCACGAACATATCCATTTCATCGAACCGGGTGTTGAAGTCAATGGACATTATTACAGAGATGTTCTTCTAATAGTAGTCTTTTGCCAGACATTCGTGACAGTACGGGGTATTTAATCTTCCAGAAGAATAGCGCTCCTGCGCATAGGTTAGAGCTCGAGAGACTGTTGTGTTACTGGAAACTGACTACTTTGTGACCACCCAACAGCCCTCATTTAAATCCAGTAGACTATATAAGATTATGTAGTGTCATGCGATGATGCGAGAAAATGCCTACAAAACTCGAATATGTTATTTCAACGAGTTGTGTCGTCGAATTGGGGAGGCATCGGACGAATTGGATCAGCGCATCTTTGATGTATCAGTCAAGCAGTGGCCCACGCGTCTTCGCGCATGCGTAACACCGCATGGAGGTCAATTCGAACATAAATTTTTATCTTCTTTAGTGTCAGAAATAATTCCTCTATATCTTTCTATTAAAATTTCATTGACATAACCCGATATTTGGCATAGTTACAGTAAAATATGTGGGGTAACTTTTTTTATGAATCACCGTGTAGATTAGCCTACCTAGGAACGTATGCTAAGCTTATAAGGCTAGTAGGCCTATAATTTGTTGTTCCTCATCCTAGTCATACGCTCGGGTTTTCAGTAGGCCTATAGCTGTACAAAGTGTACAGTGTACAACACACTGCATAATATGTATAAACATAAACATGGCCTATCGGTGTTAACAACATGTGTGCGGTGGTCCATTTATGACTCACGTCGTCTCACTTATTATCGATTGGCTGCCAACAGTCACGATAGATGAACGCCGCCTCTCCCTGTAGCACATTGAAAGCATGTTATGTTGAAAGCATGTTATGTTGAAAGCATGCTATGTTGAAAGCATGCTATGTTGAAAGCATGTTATGTTGAAAGCATGTTAATGTTGAAAGCATGTTATGTTGAAAGCATGTTGTGTTGAATCCGTTTGGAATCAACAAAATATGGCGATTGACAAAAAGGCTACTAGCCTATTATATGATACTATCTAAATTCTCGGCTGTAATGTCGATTCGAATGTAGAACATTCTGACTGAAAAACGTTGGTCGTTTTATTATGGTATCGGAATAATTCACAGTCTATACAAAAGTATACATCGAGTAAGTATATACATGTATTATAAAATGCTTCACCTGTGTCACGCCTACAACACGGTGAGTAGACCATTGCGTTAATAAATTAGGCCTAGCCTATATCTGGGTCGGTTATGCTTCAGTGCTTTCTTGTATACGTGCATCGTGTGCACGTGTAACATATAAACAGTTACACGCTAAGACTATATGCACGCGCAAAGTCATATAGGCCTAAGGCCGACTTAGGAGAGGACTAATACTTGTTAGGATAATATCAAGTTAATGGGATTGGCTTATGAATTATAGATTAGGCTTAGGCAAAGCGAGATATCCTATGTATTGGGAGGTAAGACTATGATTGAACGGATCATACGGATGGTAGAGAGTTCTAAGCAAACGATTACATTACTGTGACCGACATAATTTTAGAGTCTAGCACTCGAGTGAAGTGAATCTACGACCATCAACATCAAAAGCCTATTATTGAGAGAAACAGTCGAAGGTGTGCACAGAAGAATCGTTAATAGGCCTATAGGCCTATAATTCATGCTGATAATAATTTATCGCATAACAGGTGAAATTCCGAGAAGAATAACACAACACAGATCTTCTTTAAAAAATTAAAAACTATTTTATGTTTTTTCTATTATTCAGTTCCAAGTAATTTTATTTTGCCATTTTGTGGTTCGCTTTTATCAGCATCTCAAGCGTTGATCATGAGCAGAAAATATGTTGACAGAAGATTCGACAACGACAATGTTTCGAAAAGCAGAGCAGGATGACTTTGTCCGTCACAGAGAATTTCTCGAGGAAACGATCGATCCGGATTTTGGACTTTTGGACAAATTGCTTCAAAGTGAGACGTTGACGTGGAGAGAGATTGCGGATATAAAAGCGAAAGATACATTCTACAAAAGAAATGCCGAACTGTTGGATTTGATTTCTAAGAACAGAAAATTTGATTGTTTAATTAGTGCTCTGTCCGATACAAACCAGTCGCATGTCGTCAATTACATAAGTGCAGATGGAGGTGAGCCTACATATAGCTGATCACGAATCAAACTAAACACTTTTTTGTATTGTATTGTATTGTATTTAAGCATTTATAAAGCGCCTCTAGTAGGGTGAACCGTTCAGAGGCGCTCTCAGTGCGCAAGGCCCCACGAGAAGAAACAGGTTTTGAGAAGAGACAAAGCACAGGAGAGACTACCAGAAAGAAGTGTAGAGCGAACAGAAGGAGAAAGAGCATTCCAAAGAGAAGGACCAATTGAGACAAATGATCGAGATTGAGCCATAGCAGTTCTAGACCGAGGAACCAAGAGGTCAAATCTGTTGGATGAACGAAGTGGACGATGGGAGGAAGCCGAGTGAGGACGAAGTAAAACAGATATTTTGGGGCAAGACCCCGTTGAGCCTTTAAGATCAGAGTGAGGATCTTGAATTGTGTGCGAGCACGGAGAGGAAGCCAGTGAAGTTCATGAAACATAAAGGTAGAGATGTGAGAGTACTTGGGAAGGCGGGCAATCAATCTAGCAGCTGAGTTGAGAACCGACTGAATCGGTGAAAGACGAATTTTAGGAAGACCAATGAGGAGAGCATTGCAATAGTCAATTCGTGAGCATATAAAAGCATGAATTAAGGTAGTGAAGATGGAGGAGGAGACAGAGCGACGAATGACTCTGAGACGTCTTAAATGAAAATATGGATAGCATTAGTAATTAATTAATTATTCATCGATATTTTACTAACTGCCGCGATAAAGTCACTGCAAACATTTTGAATTCCGTATCACATAAGATTTACTGTAGGCAATATTTTTCTAATATTTTTCAATATTCCGGAGGTGCTTAGATTTAACACTATAGGTCTACTGTAACAAAGGTTGCATGAATTGCACGGGGGTGACGGGGTGGGGGCTACTCGATCGGTCGTCGCATGCCAAAAATTATAGACTATTGATTTCTATTCCAATTTTAAATAATTATTAAATAGTGCCTAGGCCCTATAGGGCCTAGGTGCCTACCGCATTAATCGCCGTTCACAATTTGTCCTAGCATGGACTATCGTTGTAGTTTTTGTATTGTTAGGCCTAATTAATTTTGTTGATTTAAAAAAAACTCTGATTGACGTTTGTTAGAGCATAGATTTGAGTTTGGCGGCTGTTGGCCTCTGACGAAGGAAGACTTATTAACGATGCGAGTGAATCACGGACGTCTCGTCGAAATTCTTGATCCGTGTGAACTCGTGGTTGGACTTTTCTCAGCTGATGTCATCACATCTCGACAAAAGGAATTCATCTTCAGCAAACGCAGTTGCACGGAACAGAACGAAACACTGCTAGAAATCATCCGACGACGCAGCTTAGATGACTACAAGACAATGGTCGATTGTCTTCACGCGTCAAACCAGAGCCACATCGCTGAGATACTCGTCCAAGGCGGAGGTAATTGAGTCGAATTGATGAGAGAAACGATGTGGTTCCAGAGCTCATGATTCTGATTCCCAACTGAGCGAGCTATAAAGCATAACTTTAAGTCTAGTTTAATTACATGAAGTTAGCATTACCTATGTTAGGCTATATGACAATTCGGAGCCGGGCAGTTCGGAGTGAACAATTCTCCTTCGGCACATTGGAGACCTATTTTTGTTAGCATAATTAATTATTACAACTAACCAAAGTATCCTCTGCTGACTATTTCCCTTCTGAGTGGATTATTTTCTGGCCTTCCACCAGACCGACCTTGTATAGCAATGGGAGCTGATTTCCTGCCGCTAGAAGTTTTTCACGTTATGCTATTATAGGCATAATAGGCTAGACTGGACGAAGCTAGACTGGGTTGATAGCAAATACTTATATAAAATCGCATGTCCATCTGTATAATAGGCCTAATCTGTGATTATTTGTGGCCTTGATTGTATTAAGTTGGCGCATTGCTTGTAGCCCAATCTAAACAAAAGTTTAAATGTCTGATGCTGTTAAGCAGAAGTTCAAACGAAGGTTGTCTGCCTGTATACACATCAAAACAACAAACATGTTCATTGATTGCGATCTTCATTCAGTTGTTCACAATGAACTTTCTTTGCTTGCAGTCGTCGTCAGACTTCATGCCAATCTCAATGACGATGAAGAAGACATTAGCGACGCAGAAGACGAGATTTCATCTGCGATGGCATCGATGGTTGGCGACAGATCGATGCCAGAGATCAATCGGATACTTCAGCTGACGCAGATCAAATGCATTGCAGTCAAGAAAGGACAAAGCCTCATTATCTACACACACTGTGGAACAGCGGAAGAGCTACAGCAGCTGCACGAGATGCTGGTCAGTGGTCGACTGAGAGATTCAGTGGAACTGCTCTTCAATAAATTGCTCATTCACGCACAGAAAATTGCAGTCACCGTCGTTACAATCTACGATGAGGATTTGGAAAAGGGAGAGAAATATTTCCAAGGTAGGCTAAAGATTCGTTTTCAGTCAGTTA
>OX243826.1:31400540-31499340 GCA_945859605.1 Lumbricus rubellus | reverse complement strand
CTTAATTACTGCGACGGCGCTATTATAAAAGTGTTTGGAAAGGTAGTTGAGGTTAATACTGGATGAGTGAACCTTCGCACAGCATTTAAGAAGTAGTTAGGAAGATTTTGGACTATTAGTGTTCCAGATTAATTTGCAGTGATTTAACACATAGCCACAGACTTCTGAACCACTCAAGACCCTTGTTTCACCATGTTATATTAATTGGAAAATGTATGTTTTTAGTAATAAAGTTCTTAGCTTATAGCAGGTCTGACTGGGTACCCGGCGTTTGTCGGGATAAATTTGGGCTTTGAACCTTACCCGCCACCTGCCCCGCAGTGCGGGTTGGGTTGCTCCATCCATCTTCCATCCCCTAGGGCCTAGGGCACTCAACGTTGTCCGGTCAATTTAAGTTTTCTCCCCGCCTCACCCCACCCCCTCTCGTCCTCGCCTCCACTCAGCCAGGTGCCCCTCTGGGGTACCCGGCGCTGCTCGGCAAATTTTGGTTTATTGCCCATCCCCTCTCCCACCCATTGAGGGACCTGATTGTTTGGCATTTTCTGACCCTGTAAAAACTGTAACAGTTATTGTTCAGGTGAATGATCTTCATCTGGAACTGTTGGACATCATTCTTCAGAAGTCATATCTACATTCCGTGTTCATCATGAGAGAAGAACAGTTGAGAGAAGAACAGTTGAGAGAAGAACAGTTGAGAGGAGAACAGTTGAGAGGAGAACAGTTGAGAGGAGAACAGTTGAGAGGAAGGCAGTTGCAATTGAATGGAAGACATAGAGATGAACTGATGATGATGATTAGTCGATTGGCTTCCGTTGATTTCTGCTGGTTTCAAAGAATCAACAAGAGCAGATTTAAGAAGAACATCTGGAACTATCTTTCAGGTAATGACAAATAAGACGACGTATCATTACTTCATTATATCACAAGTCATAGAACTAAAAAATTATGTCTGCATCGTTCTCTGGTTTATTAGATTTGCTGAAGCTCAAGATAATGCTTTGATTATGGCCATAATTGACGCACCAAGATATCTACGGTACGAGTTCATGACCTTACCACTTAAATCTCTGCATTGGCTTCCTGCTCAGCAAATATCCTCAAAATAGGACTTCTAGTAAGCTTAACTCCGCCACTGCTTGCACTTCGTTCGGCAGTGCCAGTTCCAAGCCTGGATAAAAAGGGCGGGCGGCGCTAATGATTTTGTTATCACACAGTGTCGTTAAACTGAAATTACTACTGAAATAATTCATACTATTCTCATTGAAGCCGTCACAATTCCAATTTACAAAACATCGGCTATTCGACAACCAGTTGAATGGTAGTTTTTCTGTAGTTTAAACAGTAAATGACTGCGAGAATCAAAGTAACATTTAAGAGATAATAGTCGTATTCCATTCACAGGACATTGTGCTATTGCTATTGCAGAGTTTTATAGAACGGTTGATACGGTATCTGCAATCATGCGGACGAATCAATCGTATTTCGTTGAAAGTATTCGTTGTAAGGAAATCGTCCGTCAACTGCGATCCACGGATTGTCTGACTGACCTTCAGACGAGACTCGTCAGTCGCAAGAACCTCAGTGCTGCAGATAAGATGAAACTGGTCGACCACATCAGCAATAACAATTCAGACGTCATGCATTTGATGCGATCCGTTGATGACAGAAGCAGACGTTCAACGTTCATTCGATGTCTCCATAGAACCAGACACCGATGCTGCAGGGTCGTTACAGAAGTCATCGAAAACGGAGGAGGTTCAAATTCATACTTTTCTCATTGTAGCCGTTGCAATTCTAAGTTAATAGGATATCTGAGTAAGAGTCACATGACATCGCCATGAGAAAGCTACGTAATCATGCATAGACATTACTTAAGCATTTAATAGAAATATGTAAACATTTGCTGAAAATGAAGTCAAAACACATATACAATCATGCAAATAATAGGCCTAATAGTAGCAGAAAAAACGACGCAGGGTTAGGGCCTACCCAAGATCGCAGGGAAGAGGGTCGAGTCAGCAACGAGGTATATTATATATAGACGACGTTCAAATGCAGCTAAACTGTCCTCTCGGAGATACCGCATATTCAGACCGGATTGGACGGACGTCCCATCATCGACTGCAGGTTCATGCACACACACGCGCACACACGCACACGCACACGCACACGCACACACGTCGAATCCAAACACCCGATTCCTATAGACCTATCCACAACAATTAGACATTATTGCGTCTTTGGACCAAACGACCACTATAAGATTTCATCTTAAAATGAATTCCCTTACGATATTACCGAAGAGTTAATACTAGTCTTATCATACTCTTATGCAGTAGATTAGAAGAATTTTCAAAAGGAAATCTTGTTTGACCAGATCTATGCAGGCCTATGCTACTAGACTGTCCCACTTTGCTCTCAGCTGTGACCGTCTTCTACTTCGAAGGATGTTACGAACTTTGTCAGATTGACGCTACAACTAGAGTTTAGTATTATGTAAAAAAGACTGAGCATATAAATACGATCATTCTTGTTATTGCAATAAGTCTGCGACGTGTTTGCAGCTGTCGTACGAGCGACGATTCGAACGGATGACACATTGTTGAGCAGACGATCAACTGAAGAGGAATTGGTGAAGAGATTGAACGACCTCAGAGACGAAACGAAACGAAGGTCAAGTGAAACGGAGAAAGTGATCAGCGAATTGAAGGATGAAGGAGACGTCGAAATGATCGAATGTCATCTGGAGAGACAGAGGGAGACCACCGTCGCAGTCGCATGGATCTGGTGTCGATCGCAGATGGGTCTGAAAAAGCTCCAGAGGATGAATGAGGATGGGGACGATGATGAGGAGGAGGACAGACCTCAGAGGAAGAGGGGGAGGAGGAGTAGTCTCGTGGATGCGTTGAGACGATTATCGATTAGTCAATCGTCGGTTCCGCAAACCATCAGGCCACGAATAATCAATATAGACAACGACCAGTTCAGGAAAACTGTTGGTAAGTTTTATTAAGTAACATTGATGATAAATGATGACGACGACGACGACGATGTTGAAGATGATAATAATAAAATAAATAATAATATTCCATTCAGCGTTTCAACGCGATAACTTTACGTGGTACCCTTTTTATGCCAGACTTGGAGGCGACGCAACCGTTCCGGAAGCAAATTTTTCTGTCTCCGGACAATTTTTTAACATTAGGCCTACATCGATCGATGGATTATATATCTATCTCGGGTAAAAAAAACAATAATTGGCCTAATCATCTGAAAGATCATAGCTAGGCCTACCTCAGGTACAAAAGACACCAAAGTGGTATTATTCGCTTTCTAATTTAAAGTGAGAAACAATTGTTAAAAATACCAAAGTAGGTCTAATACCGGTAATGACAATAATATGGTAACAATGAATTAATTTGTGAAATTGAGAATAGTATAAATGGCGCATTTTCTGTTAAATATGCAATTTTTTAAAATAGGTCCTAGCCTGCACTACCTAATTTGATGTGTTATTTTAATGAATGAATTTTCTCTGTTTCTATTTACATTGTAGTCGTTCGTCCAATCATCGTTGACTTTACAGCGAGACTCGTCGTCGGAAAGACGGAAGAAGTGAAGGGAGTGACGAAGCTAAGAAGTGAAGTGTACGCCCTCTGTCGATCGATCTCTCCATCGTCTGCGAACGTCATTCGTGTCTTCGACGATCGTCTTCCGTTTCGTCTGCTGAAGGAGATCGACATCAAAGACATCACTGACCCAGAAGATATCGGATCGAGCGAAAGAGAAAACCTGCTCTACGTCACCGACCTTGGAAAGAAATGCGTGTGGAAGATAACAAGAGAAGCGGACGATTATCCGGTCATCATGAAGTGGTCGACGACTGACCTCAGATGGCCGTACACTCTGTCGGTGACGAGTGATGGTCAGCTGCTGATGCTGAACCGTGGAGATCCAGTTTCCTGTCTGGAGGTCTACGGATCAGATGGTGAACTCCGTCGGAGTATTCAGCTGCCAAGAGAAATCCAGACGCCT
Source organism: Lumbricus rubellus (assembly GCA_945859605.1). Lineage (NCBI taxonomy): Eukaryota > Metazoa > Annelida > Clitellata > Crassiclitellata > Lumbricidae > Lumbricus > Lumbricus rubellus. The sequence continues at coordinate 31,495,305 of OX243826.1, read as the reverse complement.
CTGCATGCAGTGCAAACGTCATCCCAGAATTTCATCATCACTCACAAGCGGCGGAAGGAGGAGGAGGAGGAGGAGGATGCGGAGGACGTGGAGGAGGAGCAGAAGGAAAAGGAGAAGACGGGGGGCAAGGAGAAGGACAGGGAGATATGGAGCGTAAGTGAAGTGACGAGAGATGGACAGACGGTCATCCGTCGATTTGTTTCGCGACAAGAGACGCATCAGCTGAACAATCCTTGTTACATTTCGTTGGATTCGGACGGTGGTCGAGTGTTTGTGGCGGACACCGCGAACAATCGCGTCATCCTCTTCGATTCCGATCTCCAGTGGAATCGGATTCTTTGTCCGACGCCGGACGAAGGAAAGACAATTTTTCGATCGTGGAGATTGTTTTATGACAACGAAACGAGTCAACTGATCGTCGGAGGATTGATTCGAGGAGTCAACGTGTATACATTGAGTCGGATTTAATAAACAGACAGCCCAAGGCCGTAGACGGTTGATTTGATTTCGGGGGTGTTTCTTCGACGGAGAATTTCTGACGACCATTTTTTCTTTTCTTCGTCGCCTAATTTCATGTTTTTCCATAATATGTGCTAGTGAATGCATTCTATTATTTTTTACATTTTTCATTTCGGGCGTGTTGTCATGGTTTTATTTCATGATTTTTATAGGTGCTATCAGGTGCTAGTAGGCCTAAATACATTATATTATTTTTTACATTTTCCATTTCGGGGGGTGTTCAAACACCCAAAACACCCCCTAGCTACGGCCCTGAGATAGCCTATATTCAATTGAACATTTCCTACATCCTATTCCGAGCAGCGCAGCAGTGTGAACAATAAGAATGAAAATTAATTTGCATTAAATTAAGAATAGGCTACATATTATTCTGTAGGAACTTTTAATGACAGGCGATTTTGAGTTATGAACAAGTCTGCAATAAATTGGAATTGTGTGCTTCTAACAAGTAGGCCTATAGGCATCATTGTAAAATCAAATGCTAAGAAAACACATATCGTCGTCTAATTTTCTCCAACACTTGTGGGCTCCCTGACCAATAACTTGAAGTTTTCGAAGTTGCTCGTTGACAATAAATGCGTGATTTAGATCATTTAGGGTGACGGACTGACTGACGGTGAGTTGGTGATGGTGGCTGTGACCTATTGGTGGTGGTGGTCACGGAAGTGGTGGTGGTTGTGACTTGTGAATGTGGCTCAGAACTTTTCATTTCGAAAATTGATAACTGTCCTTGATCTGACCTGTTGAACTCTCTCCTTCGGCGGAAAGTAGTTGACTGTTGCATCATACATATACATAGGCCTATATTATTATATACATTCATTTATTCATTCATTCATTCATTCATTCATTCATTCATTAATTTATTCATTCATTCATTCATTCATTCATTCATTCATTATAACCATACCCACAGTTTTTATTGCTCAAATTTAAGTGACAGTTGACAAAATATCTTTTTTGCATATAGGCCTAGGTCTAATGGATATCTATAGAAACTAACAAAAATGCAAAAGGAGAGAACCCTTAAGGGCGTTACTATCCTACTTTCAGGCTTTCCCAAAAAGGCCTACAAGTGCAAAAAGCAAATAAACAGCCAACAGGTTGCGCGAATAATGAAGTATTAAATAGAAATTTCATCTTAACTAGTTGACTAGGCCTACATCCGGTGAAAAAGATCAAAATGTGGTGATGTGTGTCAATTTAGAAGTTGTTAAAAATAAAAGAACATAGGCAGATGGACCTACATAGATGCTGTTCGGTAGCGTCTAGTAGGCCTAAATGATTTTTAAGTTTACGTTTAAACAAGGTGAAGCAGAGGGAATTCCGAATAAACAAGGGTAGGCCTATAATTTATTCCAGGTCGTATAGGAACCGCACTTTTAATCGAGAACATATAGCCATAAAATAATGAAAATTTTTGCTGACTATTTCTGTTAAAGGAATGCAGCATTAGTCTTACTGCGCGTACATTTGGACTTTTGGACGTGAATTTATTATCGCTCACTTGTTTGCGTCCTGAGACGCGACCTGTGAAGTTTTTAAAATTAATTTTAGGATAGTCGCGATTGCAATGGAAGCAATTTCAGTACTTGTTAAAGAGACTCTGCCACGCTATTTAAGTAATCTACCAATCCCGGATTCAATCGGTGGATTTGCAGCATTGAAAGGTAGAATTTATGCAATATTATAAAACAGTATAATTTGACATTGCCCTCCTTCCAAAGTTCACAAGTGCACACACGACCAGCACTCTCGACAGAACATGAATGGCGCTGACCAGTTGTACATGACGGACTTGTTCAAAGTCCTTATACAGTCACATAGCCTACAATCCTACACACATATACTGCCTGGGGTGAATCAATCATCCAGTATGAGAACTGTAGAAAAATAACTGTGGGGGGGGGGGGGGTTGGTGGGGGGGGGGGGGGTCCGACGTTGATTTATGAGGACTTTGGGTGCGCAATGAAGACTACTTTTCCAACACTTTTCAGGCCACCACATTTTTCTCAGAACAATTGATTGTAGAAAGTCACATAACTTTCGTCAAATATTTTTGTGAAATTTGGCTGTTGTTCGAATATTATATGAATTGCCTTTAACCCTTTACCGGTTCACTTTTAAATTTTAAGCCCGTTTTCAGTGGATATTCTCGGGGCAAACGCGTAAAGGATCAAGCCTGTAAAACTAGAATAAAAATTCTTACTTCTGGCCAAAATATTGGAAAAAACCACAGAGTTTTTTTTTACCCCCCCCCTGTATTTGGGGCGCGTTGATGTGGGGTATGTTTGATGCCTTGGAGCCAGAAGCATTGAATCCACCTCAAGGAGGTGGATGCAAGTCCTTCACTTGCAGTTGCTCATGAGTTTCCATGTGAAACTTTAATTCACTGACCGCACTGTAGTCGGGAGTGCCTCCGAATAAAAATCTTGAATGGGCGCTATAACAGGTGCTCATACATAGGCCTACATACATGCATACATGCATACGTGTACATACATACATACATACATACATACATACATACATACATACATACATACATACATACATACATACATACATACATACATACATACATACATACATACATAAATACATGCATACACACACACATACATACTGTGTGTGTGTGCGCGCGCGCGCGCACGTGCACACGCTTGTGTGTAACTATTTCACATGCCGAGTTGTCTCTTCTAGCCTAGTTGTCTTAGCTTGCTAATTGATAATGTTTGCCAAAGTCTATAATATATATAATATGACATTTAACATCCTGTGTGCTGTGCAAAGAGCATTTATAGATTGATGTTGGTGTGTGTGTGTCGTTTGTTTGCACAGGTTCTGAATGGGTTTCGTTGTTATTATTCTTTATCTCTGTTGCAATCATATTCTGTGCTCTTCTGAAACTTGTGCTGCCAACTACACCTCGCAAGCCGCCGATCAATCTGGACGTGAAGAAAGACAATCCAAAAGTCGTTGACTTATTGGAGATTGAAGATTTCCCTCAGGACAAAGTGTTATATTGCCGTTGCTGGCGATCTTGCAAGGTAATTGTTTGACCATGAATGGATTTATAATAGGACTGGTGCTGATTAATAATTTCATTCAATTAATCTCGAGAGGTTAATTGTGATTAATTATTTCAATTAATTTGGTTTATGTGGGGTAAAGCGTGAAAACTGTTGGAAATGTATTTATTGAGTTAGTTACTACGTTCTTCATTAAAAAAATTGAATAACTGCTTATTGCCATGAAAATGATAAATTGTGCTGCCATCTTTGGATTTTTGCTTCAGCATGTACTTTTTATGCAAACTAATTATCCTCTTAAAAGCTCCACATTTTACTTCGCGTTGTTGTTTACAGAGCTTGACATTCACAAAATAAACACAAAACTGAATAGAAAATTAATTGAACAATTTTTAAAAAATCAATTAGCTTTTAACGATTAGCTTGACGTCTGCATTCTCCAATTTAAACCGGTTCTGGATTTTGACGTCTTTTCGCTAATACACTGTAACTTTGGCTTCACTGTTGAGTGATGTTTATGTAATAGGCTAGAAATTGCTAGACAGTGTTTGAGAAAACACTTACTTAGGTCTCAACGCTTCATTTCATAAGACTGACTTGAATCTTTTCCATGTTATTTACCATTTACATCTGATTCATTTTTATGTGTACTCGATATTCTTGATAAACCTGTTGTCTGGATGCAGCAAAGACCAATTGGGAAGCAATTAAGACTGTGATGATGAGCAGCTCTGCATTAATATGTTCAGTTGCTTTTGGTACATTCTCATCAAGTGTTAAAAAATGCATTCCAAAGTCTTGTTATACATTGCACCGTACACAAGCACTATATTGTGTTCTACACTGTATTGTACTGTACACTAATGCATTGTACAAGGTACACTGTTGTACTGTACACTAATGCATTGCACACAATATTGTACTGTACACCAGCGGTTCTCAACCGGGGGTCCGCGGACCCCTGGGGGTCCGCGGCGATGTGCCTGGGGGTCCGCGAGCAAGTCCTGAAAATTATACAGTTTCTTAGTTAAAGACATAGAAACAGATAAATTTTTGTCAATTTTTTAAATTTTCTCTTTTTCAGTGGCGATATGAAACTAATAATATGCTGATTATTGTGATTAATGACAAATTCATCTGTTTTAGATGGGTCTGTTTGTAACCAACTCTAGATTTCTAGATGCTTTGAGATAGTCTCTTTGAGAAAAAAGCCTGTAATTCTGGCTTACCTAGTTGGGGTTTTTGAATAAAATGAATTCCTCTACGCAAGTGATGCTGACAAATCTAATCACTCTTAGGCTAGTGATTAAGTGCCTGCTTATGAAAAAACTTGATCTCTGGTGCAAAATGGAGAGTAGTATGTAACTTTGATACATTTGATCAATTGCATGAATTCACATAAAAAAGGAAAGGCTCAGATCAATCAACCAAAAATTGTCAATTTAGGCCTAATTTTCGGACATATTCAATTATAATTGGATCAGTTCAACTTCGAATTTGGTAATTTGAACGTTCACAGTTTTTCATGGGTTTAATACCTGTTTCTTGCAAATATTGATTCGTGGAAGATGCCAACCTCAGAATTGAACCAATTCATTGAACTGACTAGTGACATTAATTAGGCCTACATTGAAGATGTAGGCCTACGTTGCATTCATGCAGGAGTTAGATTGATGCATGAGTGTTTCGAGCAGATTAACTGAGCCGAATGTGCATGCCCAAAGTTTATATTAAAATAAAATACAGTTTTTTGTAATATAAATATGTACTATACAGGAGTGCAGGGGCATATCTATGCTATAATTTTATTATAGCATACATGCAGGCCTACTATTATATAGGATTATACAGTCACACAATCACGATCGCCAAATTTCGGTGGGGGTCCGTGACCGGAACCAAAAATTAAAAGGGGGTCCGTGAGTGTGAAAAGGTTGAGAACCACTGCTGTACACTGCAGTTGATATTTTCTTTCAGTTTCCACTTTGTGATGGGTCACACAACGCACACAACGAGGAGACGGGAGACAATGTTGGACCTCTGGTGATTAGACGCAAATAAAAGAAAGAAGAAAGATCTGCCTCAGCAAAGTCTTTTTAATAGAACGGAAAAGACCGTCAACAGTGAAGCAAGTGAAACCAAGTGCAAGCCACAAAGAAACAGTAATTTACATTTAAAGGGTGAATAAACCCTTTAACAATTGACATTGTTTTAAACAAAACACTCATCAATAATAATGTTCTTTGTAAAGAGGTGAATGAATAGATTAATTGTTGAATGTTTTCATGAATTTTTAAATTAAGGATGAAACTTTTGAGAGGGCTTCAAGTTGGAATGTAGGTGCAGCAGATAAACAATTCTGAAGACAATAAAGATGATGAAGACCAGTTTTGTGGTCTGATGTACAGTAACTGAGCGCAAGTGATGAATCCAACATCAGTTGAAGACAATTGAAAGAAATATGGGTGACGGGCAATCTGGTTTTGAGGGACGTCGCAGCAATTAAACATTAAAAGTCACACTTCTTGTGTAATACCTTAGGACAGTGCTATGATTTTTGCTATCCAACCTGCGGCCCGTGGGATGATTTGAAGTGGTACACCCAAGCTCATGAATTTTTTGTGAAATAAAGTTTTAAAAAACAAGTCACAGACCTACTTGTATAGCTATTAGTTTGTAACTTGGCTTATTATTTGATGGAGTGAACACAAAATCCAGTTTCCACAATGTATTCTTTATGATTATTACATATACTAAATTTAAATACAGTTCAAACATTTTAGCCGTTGCTTTTGAATTTATCGGTGTGGCCCTGGCTTCACGAATAAGTTGTTTGGTGCTTTAAAAAAGTTGGACAGCACTGAAGGGATCTGGCATCGACAAACTTCAGAAAATTTCTCCAGATTGATCATGTGGATGACCATTTGGTGCTGTTGATATGATCTTAGAAGACAAAGCAAAGTGAAACCACATCCAATGCTTCAATTGGTGGGCAACTATTTCTGGCCATCTAGGTTAATTCGCCCTCTGGAATAGGTGCACAGCAGCAACAGTGAAGAAGGTACACAGCTGCACTGTTCCGACTGGTATGGTTGAATGTGGACATCATATTGAACATCCCCTCATATCACGCTTGTGAAATTTGGATCACCTTTTTAACCTCACCAATAGACATGTGAAGGTTGAAAATCATTGTTCGTAAGATTCAACTGGTCATACCGTATTGCCCTAGCCGTACAACAGATCCATAATCCCCACAACCCAGTGAATTTGTGCTGCTGCTTGTGACCCACTGGCATTATGCCCCCAGGGTCAATAGCGTTCTGCTTTTGCCAAATTTCTAAATATAATTTAATTTATTCTAATCTCATTGACATCATATGCAACATATGACCTGAATAAATACAATAACCAACGAATGCATCTCAAAATTTATGTGTCACACTGTTTGAAAACATGTCAGAATACCACAAGCATCATCTAATTTTATAATTAGAGTAATCATCAAGTATCTACAACCTCGTTCTTTCGGTTAGTTGTATGATTTCTCATCTTTCTACCACAGACGCAATGCAACATACAAAGTGTTTAGAGAAGCAAATAATTAGATGAATAAATAAACAGACGTGCAACAAAAATTATGCTCAAGACAATGTATCATTATAGATAATGTGATAGATATGAAAAAAGCTGTCCCTTGATCTATTCCAACGCACATTTCATTGAGACTGATCAGATGTTGATAGAGATAAACGCAGGGGTGTCAAAGAGCTGGCCCGCAGGCCATTTCTGGCCCGCCAAGGTTTTTTTCTGGCCTGTGGAACCTTCCCTAAAGATTACAAAAATTAGAGGATAAAAGTTAAAATTTTTATATTTTATAGTCAGTACCAAATATCTGGCAAATCTTCATAGTTTATTGTATGTAAACCTATATAGTAGGCCTATTTAGTTAGAGTATGACTCCGTTTTATACATGGATTCATAGAAACAAAAGACCCATTGCTACAGGAGCTTCGACACCCTGGCCCGGCACTTGCTAGAAGATGTTCACACTGGCCCGCCACTAAAAAAGGTTTGACACCCCTGAGATAAGTTGGACCACGTTATGCTGACCTGTCAGCAGAGTAATGGCATCAGACGTTGCTTCACATAGACACGTGCCGAATGATTCGCCAATTCAGCTAAGGCCAGACAGAAGTTATCGGCACTTTTGTACAGACGGGTACTAAAGTACCGGTACTGACTTCAGTGATGAATGGTCTAAAGCCATTGGATTCTTTCTTTAGGGAAGCTTAGATGTTTGTGTCTGGAACGTATTTAATAGAATCATTTTCCCTTAATTAATTAATTTTTAACAGTATTCTATCTACAATATTTTAAACAAAGCATTAAGTTAAGCCACCAAACACCTGTTCAGTAAGTTAAGTTTTCACATCAACAAGCTTTGAGTATCCCAGAATGAATAAAACTCAGTCCCATTATTTAATGAGAGTTGTCATGAAATAAAAAGATTATTCCATTTTCGAAACATGAACTTGATGTTGGTTGACTTCCAACTCGGAATCCAGCAATCCAGGCAATTCGCTGCAATTGCAAAGAACAGAGATTTTGATAATCAATGCATCAATGATCAGTTCTTCAATAAGGAAGCAGCTGTTGCTGAATTGTGAACAACTGAACTTGATTCATAAAGTTTCAAAGCATAATTTGTCCGCCATTGAGGCAGATGAATTGTGTGAAAAAATTCACACCCACCAAGTGACAAACATTACACACCAACCATTGCAAGAAATACACAACTGTGGTTCTGTGGTCAAAAGACAAATCAACTTTAAACAACAACCAAACAAACGTCTGGGTTGTCTGGCCACATTAAATAGACTTTTGCTCCTGCCAGTGTCTACTCTTACCAGACATTAAGTGTTGCAGGAAAGAGAGTTCCACTCCTCCACTACATCGTATATTGCCGATGCTTTACTGTAGTCATCGGACATTAGACATTGCAATGCTTTGGCCATTGTAATACGAGATGCACTCTAATGCATTTCTTTTCTTCCAGTGACTTTAAACAAATGAACAGAGCAAAGCTTACATGTCAAGCATAGATGTTGGAATGTTTTCATCGATCCACTTCAAGTTTTCATCCTGTCAATTGAAACACCTTAGAAGTTCTATTTTTATAGTGTCATCCTGTCAATCGAAACACCTAAGTTTTATTTTCATAGTGTTCCAGTAGAAGCTAAACAAACAATACAGTCCAACGCCGTAGATTTTCAGCAACGAAAAAATTTCCAAAAGTGAAAATTGTTTAGCTTCTTATAATTTCAACTTGGAAATTCAAATAACAAAGCGAAGGCACTCCAAGTCAGATCTGCAACAGGGTCTAAAGACATCATGCGGCTATTGAAGCTACATGTAACTTGGCAAATTTAAAGTACGTTTCTAAAATCATAGAGATGTTATTATCAGCATGTTCCTTAGTTAACAACAGAATATTTCCTAGCCAACCCTGCATCCAAACTGCTGCATTAAATGCATTAATTCTATTATATAATACTTAAATTTTAAGTATTTATAATAGAATTAGTAATGAAAGTTTTTTGATCAAACAATTTAGATTTGAATGTCTGACCTCTTTGTCACCGGACAGACCGTTGCTCTGATGACTAGTCCTAGCATTGCTCTTCTTCCTAACATCTGCAATTTGAAAAAATGTTATTCAGTCTCAGAAGTCTCAGGAAAAGTTTCTCAACACTTTATCACAAGAACAAAGCCATTAAATGGTTTATTGTCATCAAAAAACGTATAAGTCAGAGCGTAACAACATCAGACATCATTATAACCACATCACATCAACTGTTGGGCAGGGCTGTAATTATAATCGAGGGTATACGTGGGTATACAGTGTGTACTGAGTACTCTCCTTACATATATTTGTGTGTGTTAACAGGAAAGATGCAGACAGGCTTAGAGCACACACACCTTGTCACCTTGTGCTTTCAGTTCGTTGAACTCTAGTGACCATCATGATCAGCCTTCTCCATTTATTTATTTCTGATGTCGCTTCTCTTAGTTCTTCCAGATTCACTCCTGTTGTTTCTTGAACCTCGTCCAACCACCTTTTCCTCGGCCGCCCTTGTTTTCTCCTTCCCTCTCCTACTGAAGCATGTACTTACCTCTAATTTTGCCAGTACAGCCATTCTCTTTCGTATTTAACTAGTTGTTCAGTAACTGTCAAATGTCCCACAATTCAAATCTCGTTTCATTTACCATAAAGTCTCACATCTCATTCAGGTGACTCTGACTGTCCATTATTATCAGACACTACTACGTCAAAGAAGAATCTATAGACATACACTGATATTAATCTAACTAATGGAGCAAATGTCATTGGCGTGCGACTGTCAATTGATGTGAAATTGCCTCTTCATAAGCAAGAGTGAAATTCATTATCGCAGCTGAACACAGATGGATAAGTGTTTGTGCATTGGACCAAAGATACGTCAGCTGCAGAGGTTTCCTTTGCAGCATATTCTACGATTTTATGGCTGTTGAACTGAGATGGCATTGGCCAAATTAAATAAACAATTACTGCTGTTGCTAAAGTTTCTTCGTAAAATAATGAAGAAACTTTGCAATAGCAAAGATTCTTCGTAAAATAATGAAGAAACTTTACAATAGCAATGTTTCGTCATTATTAATTTTTATGAAGAAACTTTACAATAGCAATATTTGTTTATTTAATAATGGTCAATGCATCTCAGTTCAACAACCATAGTGTAGAACACGCTCCTCTATAGGTGGTGCTATATAAATTAAGATCGAGTGATTGATTGACTTGCATAATTTCCACGTTCAATCAATCAATCAATCAATCATGTACTACAGACAGATGACACTGGATCATCATCTTCATCATCTCTTCCATCATATCATACCAATCAAACAATTGATACCTTCTCCTTACTTATTTTCCTATGTCTAGAGCAGTGGTCTCAAACTCAAGTCAGCACGTGTTTGAGACCCCTGGTCTAGAGCGGGTCGTTGAATACTCACCTCCTCCGATGCTGTCATAAACGACATCTTCCATCTCACCATCATCGAGATCATGAAGTGGTGAGTAGGCGTATCTGCAACATGTGTTCAACACACATCATACGAATAAATATATCAGTCGATTGCTACAGGAGAATAATTATAACAGTACAATGAAAATGACAGGGTTGTCAAGACTGGGTGTGGTGGTGTGATGCAACAACTAGGTTCACACCTTTTGACAAGTTGGTGCACAATATGTCCGCCTCTGTACACATCGCAGAATGGAGAGTGGAGAGCGAAGACGTAATAATATCAGATCTAACATCTAATAGATCTGTGAAACAAACAGCAAAGTGCAATTACTTCACAAACTATTTGTTGATAATAGTGAAGCTGCTTTATGGTCCATCTTAATCTGATAAAGTTCAGGATATCTTTTTGAGAAGCAGACCTGTATTAAAGTCATACAATTAACCGATATTCAGTGTAAAGTCGGTAGGCAATAGGCCTACTAACACCTGAAGCAGCTATGTCATTCGTCCTAATTGGATAGCAAAATAGGTAAAAATGTGAAAAGATTATAGGCCTAATACTATTTTTCTAACTTAAAGCAGTATAGCAATAGTAGCCGTGGTTGGATATAAAGAGCATTGTTGGTCTTTAAAATAAATAAATTACTGGAAGAGAAATAATTGAAATTACAGCCAGATGCCATTGACTTGCACACACTCAATTGACTTTTAGTAAGGGTTCCTTGCACTAAAAAGGCTTTGGAACTATTGATACAATGCGATGTTCATATACACTATACACAATATGTTAAGTGGCAGTAAGTATTGAAAAGAGAGTGAAAAGAACTGGACAGGTTCCTCTGACCTCTGGTTGTTAGCTGATGGTCTCCATAAGATGATGATAACGATGAGAATGATTGAGAAGAGAATGTGCCAAAACGCTTCGTCAACCCACAGCTCCTTCCAATCCTACAAACAACAGAAACGTTATCTTCTCTGATTGAAAATCAAAATGAAAAAACTTTTAAACCTCTCAACATTTCAATCAGCTTCATGGGGCGCGGTGGTGTAGTGGTGGCGTCGCTGCCTTGGAGCCGGAAGGTTCGAATCCAACTCGCCACGTAAGGACCTTGGGCAAGTCCTTCACTCACAATTGCTCAGCGCTTCGGCGTGAAACTCCGATGCAGTGTCCGCTCTGCATTCGGGAGCGCCTCTGAGTAGAGTGAGCTTGAAGGGGCGCTATAACAAGTGCGCATACAAACAAACAAACATCTTGTGCACATAAAGAGCAATCTTATTGGACAAAGAAGTTAATTATTTAAATAATATTAATATTACCACTATAATAATTGGTTACCTGTCAATTTCTCAGATTTTGATCATATAAAGATCAAAATTCAAACAAGAAATGAAGAAAAAGCCAAACAGACTGAAGAAAGCAATATTCGAAAATGTGGACTGAGACACAAAAAGAGATGAGAGAAAATTCATCGTCATTTATAGCAACCTACATCTGATGAGCACACTAATCCTGATGTCTGCTTTAGTAGCCAAGCTGGCTTTCAAGATGGATGACAAGAAACATGTAATAACAATGCAGACATTGTTGTATAAATCGAATAAAAAAAACGCTGAATTACCGTCATACATCTCGTCAGCCTATGCTTCTTGAAAGACCAAATCATGAAGACAATAGAGGCTGAAAAATCAAAGAAATTCAAAATCATATAAAAGACAGAACAGCCACAGATATAAATGCGTCTAAACTGAGGCAAACAAAGATGAGAAAGGTTAATGCACGTATAAACTATCGCTTGAATGTTCAACAACGCTGACAGACATGGAAGTCATAGTTGTCTTCTGAACGATATCTTGAGAAGATGAAGACATGCAGTAAGAGACACAAAGTCATGGTTAGACAGAAACATAATAGACAGAGTGACAGAGAGAGAAAGATTGAGGCATAGATAAAGATGGATGACTTATATTCGAATAGCTGCAACTGTCTATTTACACGTTTCATGTAACACTAACACAATAAAACAGAGAACAGACAATAGAAACAATTCTCAATCATTCAGTCATCAGCCAGGAAATCACTCAATCAAGCAATCAATCTAGCAAGAAATTAAAACATCCAATCAATCAATCAATTGACCAATGAATCAATCAATCAAGCAATTAGAAAAGCTGTTTTTCAGCCTCAGCAGCCGAATGAATGGATGAACAATGAGAGATGAATCAATGAATCAATCGCAATCTGACTTTCTTACCGATGATCGAGAGGATGAGTGTGTTTCTGAAATGTCTGTACAGCGATAACTTGATGACGTTTTTCTTTAGGATGAGCAAACGAATTGTCTGAACGAGACTCGAGAATATCTGCACGCGTTCAGTTAAGAAAAACTCCACAATCCCCCCAACCATTCACAGTCATCAGCACATGTCATTGATAGCGCTCACACAATTTCAGTCATTCATTCATTCAATAGCACCCAATTTCAGTCATTCATTCAATAGCACCCAATTTCAGTCATTCATTCAATAGCACCCAATTTCAGTCATTCATTCAATAGCACCCAATTTCAGTCATTCATTCACAGCATTCATACAGCATTAAAATAATTAAACTCTGAAACCCTCCCAGCCCAGCCTGAGCAAAAGAGAAATTGCGAAGTGCTGTAATAACACTTTTCATCCAGCTGGCCTCTCAAAACTTCGAATGTGATTGTGCGTGCAGCATTACGAAGGTGTATGATTTCCAAGCAGACCCACAACATCTGGTCTCAAAACTTATTTAATCAATCGATGGGAAATAAATATCGAAAAGGATATCCACCAACAGATGAGAGAATCTGTGATTGCGAGTGGAATGATTGCGATCAGAAGACTCGGAGATGTATCCGCTTTGTGCTAAACAGAAGAACAATTAACGTATTGATTGACACCATTAATTTTAAAGAATTACCATCTGATACTTTTACCGATTTAAACTTTACAAAGTTCAGTTGTAATTAATGAGTTCAAACTGAAGCCAAGTCTTCCATCTTTTTCCAACTATCAACGTTGCCTGCACAAGAATCGTCTTGAAGTCTAATGTTTTCAGAAAGTACAGCTTAATTAGAAGTAGTGTTTCTGCACTATGAAGAGATGCATACATGGCTTGAAACTTTTACTGATTACATTTAACTGGTACTGAAAAAGCAGTCTGATGATTGAATGAGCAATTAAATGCATATATTTATTATTAATTTTTATCTCAATCATGAATCACTTTAATAATGCAGAGGGCATGTGGACTGTTGTTGGTTGCCTCAGAAGGGCAACTGATAAGACAGCAATAATTCTTTCTGTCTGATTAAAATCCAGGATCATTAAAGATGATAATATCAAGTTCACTCATGCATCCAAAATTTTAGAACTCTGTCGCTGGTCGCACTTTGGCAGTGCCAGTCCCAATCGAGGAGGAGGCCGATGCTAATGATATCTGCTATCGTATACAACAGTGTCGTTAAACTAAACTACTACTACTACCACTACCACTACTAGTAGCAGCATCTAATTTAGAACTCTATCTACAGCACAACAAAATGACAGAAAGCTAAGAAATCAAAACACAGGAAATATAAGGATAATAAAGAAGCAGAAAAGCTGTCACTGTTGTCAATTTGTAGCCAATGCATGTATATTTCTCTACTTAAATTGCTGTCATCTTGTTTTCTGGTTGCAATAAAGTGAATTGATTGATTAATTGAATTTAACTGTTGCGATGATTATTCCTACCACAAAGACGCGCATGATTCCTTCGACTGAACTGAGCACGAAATAGATGCAACCAATCGCCGTCACTCGATGCAACAGCGATCCCAAGCGAGGTCTAAACAGAAATGTCAACGATCAGAAGACGACATTAGACAGACAGATGACATTAGACAGACAGATGACATTAGACAGACAGACGACATTAGACAGACAGATGACATTAGACAGACAGATGACATTAGACAGACAGACGACAATAGACAGACAGACGACAATAGACAGACAGACTACAATAGACAGACAGACGACAATAGACAGACAGATGACATTAGACAGACAGATGACATTAGACAGACAGATGACATTAGACAGACAGACGACAATAGACAGACAGACGACAATAGACAGACAGACTACAATAGACAGACAGACGACAATAGACAGACAGACGACATTAGACAGACAGATGACATTAGACAGACAAACGACATTAGACAGACAGACGACAATAGACAGACAGACGACAATAGACAGACAGATGACAATAGACATATGACAATAGACAGACCGACGACAATAGACAGACAGACGACATTAGACAGACAGACGACATTAGACAGACAGATGACATTAGACAGACAGACGACAATAGACAGACAGACTACAATAGACAGACAGACGACAATAGACAGACAGACGACATTAGACAGACAGACGACAATAGACAGACAGACGACATTAGACAGACAGACGACATTAGACAGACAGACGACAATAGACAGACAGACGACAATAGACAGACAGACGACATTAGACAGACAGACGAAATTAGACAGACAGACGACATTAGACAGACAGACGACAATAGACAGACAGACGACAATAGACAGACAGATGACATTAGACAGACAGACGACAATAGACAGACAGACGACAATAGACAGACAGACGACATTAGACAGACAGACGACAATAGACAGACAGACGACAATAGACAGACAGATGACAATAGACAGATGACAATAGATAGACAGACGACAATAGACAGACAGACGACATTAGACAGACAGACGACATTAGACAGACAGACTACAATAGACAGACAAATGACAATAGACAGATGACAATAGATAGACAGACAGACGGACAACATATAGACAGACACAACAAAACAGACAGACAGAGAAGTACAGCGACAGAAACATAAGGGACAAAGATCATCTCACTTGTGGCCAACATTCATTCCATCTAACTACAATGAAAACCAGTTCTGTATGATCATTTTGCACGTCTGATTAGTACCTTAGGAAGCTGTGAAGTATAATTCAACCCCTTTACTGTGGAATTGAAATTTTCTTAACTCTCACTTAGCGTGCAAATGTGTTTAAAGACATTTCTTCATGATGCTGTCGTCATAATGATAATATGATTTTTCTGGAAATAATTCAATAAGTTTTTTATTTTAAGGTCTCCCCTAAAAAATTTCTTTTAGGTGATGATAAAATTCCTTAAAATTTGCAGAGTGGGCTCCAGTTTGAAGCTTTTTCACTTCACAGTGACATTGAACTTGTCATACGTAATAAATAAATGAAGTATTCCAATTTATCGTGTCTACAGTGTATAGCAATCACGACAGCCTTATGCCGAGATGAGCAGTAAATGGTATATGAGCAGATGCTGAAAAAAGTCCAAGTCATACAATGCAATTTAAGAAGAATCATTAAATTGTAGTGCAATGTCTAGATGACATCACCGTCATCATCGCTATTCTCACTGTCACTGTTAGCAAACTCATACATACTATCACTTTTTTATAGCTCCACGCTACGAAAAGAGGTAAATAGAAGAACTCAAACTGGGGCTTACTTGGTGATTCCAAAGCCAAGGCTGACGATAATGACGAGCATTCTGGCCAGTGTTCGTTTCAAGCAAGAAACCAGTTCAGCAAAAATCAACAAACCCTTCACTAGCAGAAGAAAACAGACACGCTTAAACAAAACTGCATCAAGTTCATTTAAAGATAATTTCTTTATTAAAAATAATAAACTGTTGCACAACACCATCCTCATGTTAAAAACATATTAAGTATGTTAAACCAAGAGGTTTTTCTGCAGTTAACATTCAATCATAACTACCATTTAATTAATCATGTATAATCTTTGTACTGTCCAAAAAATATACAACTGATTCACATAAAAAAGGTGTAATTAAGTAAATATTTCTGAATTATGTTCATCACAGGTTCCTAGCTTTTAAGTCATTTGCAAAGTATTGGAAATCAAGTATTTTGACTCATAAATCCGTCAACATCAACTCTACTTGAGCTGAAATCTGCTGTGGGTAAAATTGAGTGACAGTAGCTTTACTGGTGGAACCTTAACTGATATAAAACACTCAACATCATTTTCCTCTTGCCATAACTTTCTTTTCTCTCAAAACCATGTACGCCTTTGTACGGCTCATAGACTTTCACGGATTATTACATATTTGATGTGCATTTGTTGGGAATGCATCTTTTCTTACTGCAAGCATTCAAAATTCACCAATTCTTAGAACAAAACACACAAAAGTTAATGTTAAAATGCTTCTTTTTAGCCAAAAATTGGCCAATTAAGAAGTATTGCAAAATTAGATTATATTTTAAGTTCGATAAGGACACATTTACCCAAAAAATTGATTTTAGACCTGACTCATTCAGCAACTCGTATTAATTTTATCTGAATATTCATTAGACTCACATTATTTGAATATTCATACGACATAGACCATGGCTCTGGATGCACCACTCACCTGATTTACCCGACTCATTCAGTGACTCATATTCACCCACAAAAACAGCTTTCTCAACCAATCCTAACAAAAACCAGAAAGATAATAAATGGAATGTTAAACCCACTACACTATCATCCTCATTGGCAATAAAAATAACCATAATGATGACAACAACCACTACCACTATTACCACCATGTATATCACATCACTATTACCACCATTTATATCACCATTACTACCACCACCATTTCCACCACCACCAATCCTATTACTACAGTTACTACCATTACTTCCACAATCACCATCCCCACCATTACTACCAAACCACTTCCACAAACATCACTATTTCTACCATCACCATTACTACTACTACCACCACCAATACCACCAATGCCACCATCACCAATGCCACCACCACCACCAATGCCACCACCACAATACCACCAATGCCACCACCACCACCACCAATGCCACCACCACCACCAATGCCACAGCCACCAATGTCACCACCCCCGCCGCCACCACCACCACCACCACCATCCTATTATCATTATCACCACCATAAAAACTTGACAAACAAACCTAGAAAAATGACGGCTCCAATCCACAGTTGAATTCGCAGAAGTTCTCTCCAGTAGCAGAAGCAGATGATGAGCCAGAAGAACGCGTACAACGCATACACAACGCACATCGTCGAGTAAAACTACAACAATGCAACGACGACAACAACAAGATGAAAGGGAATTACCTTTGCAAGAGAGAATGCACTGATTCCACGCTGATGACCCAACCAGATCCAAAACTCATAGATCTATCGACCCCAGACTACACAAGAATCCATTATACTTTCGACTCCATCAGTATGGGTGACCAGAATCCATTACACTTTCGACTCCATCAGTATGGGTGACCAGAATCCATTACACTTTCGACTCCATCAGTATGGGTGACCAGAATCCATTACACTTTCGACTCCATCAGTATGGGTGACCCTCAACATCCATTGGAATAATAATAATGTCATCTACTTTTCACTGATTGCAACTCTTCCAATAAACTACTTTAAAACTCTTGAGCAACAATAATAATATTATATATTTTTGACAACGATCAAAAAGCTTCTAAAGGTCATTTCCCGAAGAGGTCATGTGAGGACAAGCACAGACTGGCGTTGCTAGAGTTCACACTTATTCTTTCGTCAAAACAAAATGTGGACAGAGAGGAGGCGCATATAGGTACCAGAGAAAACTTCTTGGAGATTAAAAAAGCGATCTAGCGTAGACACCATACACCATGCAAAATACACACACACACATGCACATGCCAAGGTGTAACCTGGACTCAAAGCTAAGAAGTAGAGAAAACACAGGACAAAATACTAGTCTGCATACTAGTACGTTAAATTTACATGTTCGGTGTAAAATCTTTTACACAGTCATAGCATCGACCACTTGAGCAAACAGCCATAGCTGTCACATTTACAATAGATATTTGTCACATTTACACTAGATATCTTTCACATTAACACTAGATATCTGCCACATTTACACTAGATATCTGTCACATTTATATCAGATATTTTGTCACACTTATTTCAGATATTTGTCACATTTATATCAGATATCTGTCACACATTTATATTAGATATCTGTCACATTTATATTGGATATCTGTCACATTTATATTAGACAATTGAATGTAGAAGATCTGCGCGTAGACACGTACTGGTAGCAACGGCCAATCAATGATGGACAGGTATCCTTGGCGATCTCTCATCTCAACCTCAACTGCAAATAAAGAAACATAAACATAAACGGTAATATTAGCTTTCATTAATTGGAAACTGGATGGATGGATGGATGGATGGAATGGATAAGAATGCAGTGTGGATAAATGAAACAATGAGTCAGTGAAGCAAGACTAAAAATCCAAAATGGCAACTGAATGAAACAAACAAAGTGCATTTATATGAGTTTTCTACCATCCATCCATCCATCCATCCATCCATCCATCCATCCATCCATCCATCCATCCATCCATCCATCCATCCATCCATCCATCCATCCATCCATCCATCCATCCATCCATCCATCCATCCATCCATCCATCCATCCATCCATCCATCCATCCATCCATCCATCCATCCATCCATCCATCCATCCATCCATCCATCCATCCATCCATCCATCCATCCATCCATCCATCCATCCATCCATCCATCCATCCATCCATCCATCCATCTATCCATGCATTTATACATCTTTCAACCGTACTTTTCAGTTGTGTATTCATTCAAACAGAGCAGTAAAATGGAAGAACACATTGTCCAATTGTAAGTGCAGCACGTTAAGCATATTAAGCACGTTGCTCCAATGAAGATAGTCTGAAATATTAGAAGATTGAAATATAAATTGTGATTTAGTACCGGAGATGTTGAATGACGATGACGATGGCGTGGATGGTGATGATGATTGCATGGATGACGAAGCGTCGATGGAAATGACGCGAATCGCATCTCCATCCGTCAGAAACGTCTTTCCCTTAAAGAACATCATGTCAGCTCCAATCAAAATCAGTCAATCTAGGTCTTAAGGTCGGCTGAAACAAGGTAGGGTCAGGCTGGGTATCTCAATATTAGTAAGACAACGTCATCATTAATCATTGCATGTACAAATTGTACATGGTTTCGTATTCATGAATTCAAACTTCCACTAAAAGATAACAGGAATTAAACGAATTTCTCTTTTATCATAAGTCTTCCATTTTTAATCAACTTTTTGAACGTTCTTTCTTGCACTCATTCATAAAATCGTGTGTTTGGGTGTGGTGTGTCATCCATGTGTTTGGATTTATAATAAAACAAATATTCTGATTAAAAGCAACTTCGATGAATTAAAGACCTCATGCTCTTAACCAACGCACTTCCCCAAAATAACATCATTTCTCTGTTATAGATTGCAACTGAAGCAGCAATTGAGTTAAAATGTCAATAGATGAGAATCAGAGGCAGAAGACAAAGCATGGCTAAACAATCTGATTAGTGTCATCACAAAGAGTAGGTCCAGAAGACTCAAACCCACAACTGTTGGATAACAGACTCAGTTTGACACCATTCAGACCTTCATGTCATTCAGACTTTTGCTGCATATGTAGCAACTGCTCCACTAACACTGGACAACCGATGACATCAACTACGTATGAGCCATTTATATGCATTTGATTTTCAAAGAAAGTCTGTTCAATTGTGAACCTCCCTCTGCACATGAAGATGATCAGTTAACATCCAATAGAACACAATGACAATTAATTCCTTTCTCTCAGGACAATGCCATACTTTGCTAAACTTCACAGCTTTACTGCATATTACCCATTTTCATGTTAAATTGTAATAATTGCAATACAACATGTAGAATAGTAAACGAACGAAGAGTGCTTACTGAACTAACGAGTTGTTTGCACGGGATCGGTTCTCCTGGAGACGACTCGTATGAATTGTCCACCTAAGAAATAATGTCACACATCAATCAAAATGCAGATGATTAAATACACGCCTCTATATAGAATTATCTAGCACGTACAGGCTACTGGTACAGTGCAGTAGCCTGTACATGCAACAAAAGGGAAATGGCACAGGTGAGTCAAGGTAAAACAAAGGGCAGGGCAGACATTAGGCAGATGTGTCATGGTGAGACAATGCAAGGCAAGCAAAGACCAGACAAGACTCGGTCATAATTGATCATAAGATGGAGACAGAGTGTAAGAGCGTGAGAAATCAAATGTAAATCCACTGATTTCCTCAGCCTTGCATGGGCATGGCTTGGACCTCATGTCTTGCATGGTCTTTGATTTCATGTCTTGCATGGTCTTTGATCTCATGTCTTGCATGGTCTTTGATCTCATGTCTTGCATGGTCTTTGATCTCATGTCTTGCATGGTCTTTGATCTCATGTCTTGCATGGTCTTTGATCTCATGTCTTGCATGGTCTTTGATCTCATGTCTTGCATGGTCTTTGATCTCATGTCTTGCATGGTCTTTGATCTCATGTCTTGCATGGTCTTTGATTTCATGTCTTGCATGGTCTTTGATCTCATGTCTTGCATGGTCTTTGATCTCATGTCTTGCATGGTCTTTGATCTCATGTCTTGCATGGTCTTTGATCTCATGTCTTGCATGGTCAGTAGAACAGAATGCAGCAAGCTCGGACATTTGACCAGTACAGCCTTGACTTTCGCCCAATTTGACCAGTACAGCCTTGACCTTCGCCCATTTGACCAGTACAGCCTTAAAAATTGAGTGCCCGCGCAGTTTGACCAATATAGCCTTACTTTTTCAAATTCATGGAATATCCAGCTCGGCTTAAAGACAAGATATTCCAATAAAAATGGTCTACCCGAATAA
Organism: Lumbricus rubellus; assembly: GCA_945859605.1. Classification (NCBI taxonomy): domain Eukaryota; kingdom Metazoa; phylum Annelida; class Clitellata; order Crassiclitellata; family Lumbricidae; genus Lumbricus; species Lumbricus rubellus. Next base: position 31,473,771 of record OX243826.1, on the reverse strand, counting down.
AACTAAAACTGAATTACGAAAAATCGCCAGGCAGCTCGGCTTGGTTGGATATTATACAAGACTGCGGAGATCGGAGTTGATTGTTGTAATTGACGCCCACAACCGCGAATGCTACGACGATGAATGCCTATGCAAGTATCCGCGTCCACGCACGATTACCGTCGTTCATCGTCGACGCAATGTCGGCACGTCTTCATTTTCAACCTAAGAATAGTAGAAGGGGCCGCAAGTGGGGCAAAAAAACCGTAATGTACCGAGAAATAAATACAAGCCTATAATCCTGGCCACACTAAAACGCGCGTTTTAATGTAGACACGATTGTAGTCGCACGATGATACTGTGCGATGTAAACACAGCGGGTCCAAAGTCCGACGAGCGAAGATCTGCGCGCAATTAACCGCCTCCTCAAAGCTAAATACACCGTGAACGTAAAAAAAGAGAAGTTATCAGTAGAAATTTTGGAATATTATTTCGAGATAGACTAATTTATTCCTTTGCTGTTCCATTTACAACACCAACAGTAATCTGATTCAGGTTCCCCAAACTGGGGTTTTTCCAAGTTTTATCAAAATGTACAAATTATTGCAGCTATAGTAGAGGTTCAGTTTTTAGGAACGCCGCGTAAAAAGTGTAAATTTCCCACAGTATTGACGATGTGCTATTAGGTCCACAGTCTTTTCATTCACTTTCGTTATCGATATCAAACACGACATAGGCTATTTTGTCAACATCGTCTCACAATGTCAGCAAGTCTTCATTTTCGATCCACGAGTTGAACGAGTCTGGGTAGCCCAACCACTTCACGAGACATTTCTTCCCGCGTTTCCTAATCACTTTTTCGATTCTAAATATTTCTTGAGTTGTTTTCTGTAGCTCCTGCTCATAGAATGACCCCTGTATTTCCTCAGAATTAGAATCAGTGATCTTGTAAGTTGGCGGATCTGTATATTGAACCTGAGATACTACAAAAACCTCCTCTGTCCATCTAGGTATATATCCTTTGTCAAAAATGCTCTTCTTCCTAGTTATTCTGACTTGATCGCCGATTGAAAACTTCGGTATAATAGGCTTTGAAATCTCATCGCCGTATAAATTCATAAATACAGTCTTTTCGTTCGTTTTCATACTAGCCTTCGCGGGGGTCATTTTAATGGAAGAATGTCTCGTTTCATTATAATTACTAACCATTTCGTCTAATACATCGATATATCTTCTAGTTGAATTGGCTGTAAAGTACTTGAACATTTTATCTTTCATACTCCTATTCCATCTTTCTACGATACAACTTTTCCCCTCGTTTTCGGTAGAATACAACTCGACTAAATTCCTCACATTTTTATTATAAAATTCTTTCCCTTTGTCGCACCAAACTTTGACCGGCTGTCGACCACCTCTGAGTATCTTCGCGAACCCATCAGCTGTAGACTTCCCACTCTTGTCATGTAATGGAACGATCCATCCGTATTTCGAAAACACATCTATGACGGTCAATAGAAATTTCACGCCATCATTATCTCTAGCGAAAGCCTGCATGTCGATTAGATCAGCCGCCCAAATCTGGTCAATCCCGCCAACACGGACCCGCCTCGTCCTAAAATTTCTCACTACTGGTTTGTGTAATTCATTCGCTAATTGATTAGTCCATTTCGGGTCCTGCTGTAATTCTAGGCTTTTTTTAAACCTAACCCGAGGCTTGTTTTAGCTGACAAGATGGGTTTGACTATCGCCCTCTCTACGCGTTCCCGCAGACTTGGATTTGGTATATTATTCAATTGGTTTATCATTGCTCTATCGGCGACATTCCTAGAAGCCGCATCAGTGTGTAGATTGTATGCCAGGTCGTGAACGTATGCCGCACTATCTACCCTGTTTATAGGTTTGCTCCAATCTTTGGGGGTTTCGTTGGGATTCAGACGCAAATCTAGTCTAGTACCGGGACCAGTAAACTGATGGCCTGGCAAATGTAATTCGCCCGGAAATTTAGCCCAAGGTAGCTTAATGTTGCTAGTGGCAGCGTTCAGCGAACTAACTAGATCCCCACCTTGCGCAACAGCGGGCGCCTTCACGAATTGAGTTTTTGTTTTTCCGCATACAACGCAAACACCTCTGAGCATCGATCTCCCATTATTAGCCACGGCGTTCTGCACATCTCTCGTCTCGGTCTGTTCTTTACATTTTACGCAATACATTTCTTTTTTTAATAATATATATTTTTAAAATGGAGATTAGAGATATGAGTTGGGGCACAGCGCTCTCGAAAAGATTCAATAATCCGTTGCTACCCAAAAGCATACGTGGTTTGATAGTTGGGAAATCGGCGTGTGGAAAAACAACGCTTCTTCTCAATCTTTTACTCAGGCCAGACTGGCTGGATTATAATAACTTACAAGTATTCGGCACTTCTCTGTTTCAGCCGGAATATCGTATTATCAAAAAAGCATACGAAGAAAAATTACCGAAAGCAGCGATCGTTCGGTTGTTCGAGCACCGAGATGAAATCGTGGGCCTAAATGCGTCACCAGACCTTGTTATGGAGGAAATGGCAAAAAACTCAGAAGCTAAATCCGATATAATTGCCAAGTTCTTTGAGAGCGCCGATGATGTACCAGACCCGAGAGATTTGAGCGCTGAAAAGAAGAACCTGATGATTTTTGATGATCTTCAATTGGAAAAACAAAACAAATGTGAAACGTATTACAATCGGGGGAGGCATAGTAATGTAGATTGTTTTTACCTCGCCCAGAATTATTTCAAATTACCGCGCCAAACAATCAGAGAAAATGCAAACTTTATTTGCCTGTTCAAACAAGACCTGAAAAATTGTAATCATATTTACAACGATCACGTGAGTACAGACATGTCGAAAGATGAATTTAGAAAACTCTGCAAAACAGTATGGGAACGGCCTCATGGATTCGTGGTTTTAGACCTGACTAGCGACAAGTACAATGGTAAATATCGATGCGGACTCGACGAATTTTATATAATCGAGGATCCGCCATTGTAAAATTGTATTGTATAGTAAAAATGGAATCATCGCTTCTCAAACAGATATCGGAAAACACAGAAAAGACGGCCTGCAACACGGAACCAAAAACATCATTTTCCATTTTTCTAAGTGAAAAGAGCACGCGAATCAGAACAAAGTTTAGTCCACTGCTTGAACTGGAGAAGAATAAGAGATATGAAATGGCCTTAGTTGCTCTCGAGACGTACTATTCTTTTCCAAATATCGACGCGACAAACAACGTCTTTCGGTATTCGCCAAATCGCGGCACAGATTGGGTGCGCATTGAAGTTCCAGAGGGTTGTTATGAAATAACGGATATCAGCGAATATATACAGAGAGTCATGAAGGGGAATGGGCATTACGACGGAGTAAATGGAGAATATTGTATCTCAATAACACAAAACACCAATACGCTGAGGTCTGTGGTAAATATCGCAGGAGATTATTGGGTTGACTTTACGCCAAAGAATTCGATCGGAAAGGTTCTAGGTTTCCACAAATGGATGTATGACGGCGGATACAACGAATCGGAGGACTTGGTAAATATAATGAGTGTAAGCAGCCTGAGAGTGACCAGCGACATTATCGGGTCTTCGTACACTAACGGAACATCGGAAAACGTGATATATTCTTTTTTCCCAAACGTAGGCCCGGGTTACAAGATTATCGAAGTGCCGCATAATTTGATATATCTCCCGATTTTGCTATCTACAATTTCAACGATGGAAACGAGGCTCACAGACCAACACGGGAACCTACTAAATCTTCGAGGTGAAGAATTGGCGATTCGATTTCACATCAGAGAAGTTTGAAAGTTTTTGTAATTTATAATTAAAATGAATCGTTACCAGAAAGTAAAAGTTAATATTTCAGAAGCGCAACAAGACAAAATTAAAAGATCACTTGGCGCGGGAACCGGCGTGAGTATCAAACTATCGCACGATGATTTGAATGGCGAACACGTTTTGGCTCTCACCCAGGCGCAAATCAATAAAATGGCAGCGGCCTACCAAAAAGGAACTGGCATGATTATTAAAATGAGTAAAACGCAATTGGAGAACAACAAGAAAGTCGAAGGTGGATTCATAGGCGCTATACTTCCGTTTCTAGCGACAGCGGGACGGTTCCTTCTGTCTAATGCACTGCCAAGTTTGGCGATGGGGGCACTAAGTGGTCTCGGCTCCGCGGCAACTACTAAGATTGTAGACAAAATCAGCGGTTCGGGTGTAATGTATGTCAAGAGAGACGACATGGCGTGCAAAATAAGAGCAGCCGGATCTGGTTTGTACTTGTCCCCGTGGCAAAAAGGTAGCTCAATAACGGCATCCGGGCTGTACATGAAAACAGGGTCGGGCTATGCGAGGGGCGAAGGACTTTTGTTGGGCCCTAATTCTCCGTTTCGAAACATTCCGATTCTTGGCATGATATTATAATCTATTCTATTATAAAATGTCGAGACCAATACACAAATTTGGAACTAAACCAACTAGACCGGTAGAGGTTAGAACGCAGCCCGTTTCAGTCTTTTGGAAGATTACGAGCGGTGTTACTCGCACCCCAGTAAGACAACTAGGAGGTCTGCGATGGGAGATTTTTGCGCAAAATGATATCACGATACAGCCAAAGACAGCAAATACGCTAAGGCTTGGACTCGGTGTAGAAATGACGGTAGGACTTTGCCTCGTTTCCCTCAGACAGAGTATCAAAGAACGACGATGCAGCCTACTAGACGGAGTGATTTCAGAAGATTTGGTTGATGATATCATAGTTTCCATTCAAAACAACTCCGATTCGGCAGTAACGATAAACGAAGGAGATTCGCTATGCTGTGTAAATTATCAACGGTAAAAAAATATATATTGCTAATAAATAAAAGAATGGAATACGAAGGCATCAAACTCTATCCAAACCTAACAAATATAACGCCCTCTGCGCCAGAAGGTGAAATACAAATAGCCGCAGGGTCCGCACAAACGTATCGGCTTCAAAAGATTAGCGAAATCAAAAAGGAGATCGAGCAAGAACGCGACAAAAGAGCAACGTTGAGTAAAAAGTACCATAGAAGTGTAAGCGTAATCGGCGTAGTAGACAGCTTCCTCATGGTGGTCACGATGGGGCTCGGAATTTCGGGAATCGGCGTACTAGCTACCATAATTGCGGCCCCCATCGCTATTGCTATGGAAGGGACAGCGCTAGGTGCGGGGCTATTGAGTATAATTGGCAGCCGAATCTGTAAAAAGCTCGCCCTGAAGGCGGAGAAGCATGAAAAGATCAAAACGCTAGCTGATGCGAAGCTCAACACGATCAGCGACCATATTTCAAAAGCACTCGTGGATGATCACATTTCAGACGAGGAATATTCTCTGATTCTAAGTGAGATTGAAAAATTCAATGGCATGAAAGAAGAAATCAAAAGTAAGTCGAAAGTTGCGGCGGCCGCGATGGATGAGGAAACGAAACAATCTCTCATCGACCGAGGAAGAGAAGAAGTCAGGCAGTCCTTTCAAAGCATGTTTGAGAAAAATACCGAATCTGCTCGAAAGACGGCTAACGCGAACATGTATGAAATCATGTAGACTTGTAGAGTTTTGTAGACCTGTAGAGTGTAGCAGACCTATGTAGACCTATGTCGCTATGTCTGAAAATACGTCTAACTTGTGTTTTTACACATGTCGAAAAACATGTAGAAAAACACGTCTAGAAACACGTCTAAAAACATGTGGAAAAACATTAAATTTTTTATTAAAAATGTCGTTTCTAAAGATAGATGACCCGGCGAAAAGAAATTTCATAGTCGAAGAGTTTCTGAAGTCCAAGAAGAATATTCAACAGAACTTTTTATCGGAGAGATTGGGGGATTCGGGGCTGCAACAAGAATTAACCAAGCTGTACAAGCCTATTGTCGATTCGCAATCCGCAATTTCCAAAGAGCAGAATGTCCTACTATCCGCCATCAAAGAAAATTCGATAGCCACATCAAACGCACTACAGACGCTACCCGCTTCGTTGAAGATTCAATTTCCTCAGTATCCCTCGATAGAAGCGTATAGCGACGATCCGACTGAGGATATTAGAACTTTAGAATTAGGTGATGTAGCCACCAAGTACCTTCATCAATACGCCTCCGATAGAAAAATCGTAGACACGACGTTCGGAATACGATCAAAAAATAGTCAATTCTACATCGGCGACACTCCGATTTTTATTCAAGGAGATGATGTGACGGTTGGAAATAAGACGTATAGCGGAACACCGGGGCTTTGGGAGTTGTTGACGATGAAACAGCCGAACACGTCGATATACGATAATAATGATAGAGACGATTACGCCGAGATTCTACTCGCGACGAATGCTATCAGACAGCCAAAAAATCCTAACAAACCGAAAGCATCTTCGAGCGTCAAATATAGAGAAATTATCAAACCGATATGGGAAAAAAGGACTCGTAATGCGGTGGGCAAAGGCGTGGGTGGTGTAATCGTTATTTCCGAAGATCCAAACGTATTAGCGAAACAGCTAGAACTACGATTTCAAAGCTTCAAAGCAGGCAATACCGGCGTGAGAAACGAGATCGTGGCGATGTGCGATGCGTTATTGAGGCAGGAAGTGCTGAGTAAAGATGCTTACAAAAATATAATGATGACATTGTAAAATGCAGAAAAAATGCAAGTCATTAATAGAAGGAGGTATAGAAAACAATACGTTATCGGAGGATCGGGAATATTCGATACAATTTCGGGATTTTTCAAACGACTAGTAACGTCGAACGCCGCCAAACAATTAGCAACGACCGCTCTCAGCGCGAGTAAAGACGTGGCGAAAGAAATTGGGAAAAAGGCCATCGACGTTGGGAAAACAACCGCAATCGACGCTGGCAAACGATTAGTAGACAAAGCAGTGGCCAAACTGTTTACTCCTGCTCCTACTCCCACCTCCAAGAAAATTACGCCAGAAACTATACAAATTTTAGAGCGGCTGAGTGGCGTCGGGTCGAGTCCAAATATCTCGAATATTAATAATCTGATGATGGGGGATGGTCTGAAGAAGAACGGCGCCATATCGATACGAGATTTAGTACGCTCGCTAAACGGTGCCGGAATGAAGCTCGCGTAAAAAATATTATCGCGTAGTAGTAAAAATGCAATCATCTGATATTCTGAGATTTACCGAACAACCATTGAGCGATGAAAGCGTCGAACGCTACGAATGGTACGAGTATGAGCCGATATCGGGGGCGAATCTAAACACCTCCGGCGAGATTAGAATAAACATCGAACTTCAAGATTTATTTTGTCACCCGGCGGAATCTTACCTGTTATTCGAGGGTAGATTGACGAAGGCGGACAACAACAACACCTCCTACGCCGATGCCGATGAAGCAACTCTTACGAATAATGGGCTCATGCATCTTTTCAGTCAAATTTCGTATTCCCTGTCGAATCAGGAAATTGAATCGTTATTTTACCCAGGTCAAGCAACGACGATGCTCGGATTGCTCAAATACCCGAATGATTTTCAACTAGCTCAAGGTTTGAATCAGTTGTGGTACAAGGACAGCGGGGCGACGGCTGTTATCGCGAATAATCAAGGTTTCGCTGTGAGACAGGCGTATATAATTCAAAAACCAAATGCCAAAGGTACTTTTAGCTTTGTAGTTCCATTGAAGCATATTTTCGGATTTTGCGATGATTACGACAAGGTTGTTTTTGGGGTGAAACATACGCTAACTCTTGTTCGTAAGGCCGATGATGACGCAATTTTTAGAACCGCCGCGGATGCAGGGAAAGTTAGGTTGGATAAAATCTCGTGGTTCATGCCGCACGTTATTCCCGCGGATATGGAGAAGATGCAATTGTACAAAACGATCGAATCGAAAGCGTCGTTGCCAGTTGCGTACAGAGCCCGTCAATGCGATACCACCTCCGTCGCACAGTCGACTAATTTTAGCTGGAGACTTAGCGTCAAGACATTACCTGAGAAACCTAGGTACATCATCTTGGGTTTTCAAACCGACAAAAGCGGCGATCAACTACACAATCCATCCGTTTTCAATCATTGCGATCTGAAGAACATGTTCGTGATGATGAACCAGGACCGATACCCGGTTGTCGACTATAATCTATCATTTCCGAATCAACAATTCGCGCGGGCGTACCGAGCAGCAGCCGCGTTCAGTGAAAAATACTATGGAATGGACGAACTAATGACACAATGCAATATCACGCCCTCGGACTTCAAAGATTTGTTTCCGATTATGGTGTTTGACGTGAGCAAGCAATCCGAGCGTCTGAAGTCATCGGTGGTCGATATCCAGATCAAAGGCACGTTCAATACGGCGCCGCCGGCTAATACGGAAGCGTACGCAATGGTGATTTCAGACAAGTTACTGAGGTTTCAATCGGACGGACAGAAAATGAGCGTGGTATATTGAAGATCATGATAGAATGGTCGCTGAAGTGTAGTACTCAAATTCAAAACTTGATTCGGTTTTGAATTCTAAGGTCGTAAGTATGCCGCTGAAAATTCGCGAACAAAAATATTTACCGGATCAAACGAACTAATAAATATCTCGAGATAATCAGTATTAGTTAATCGAACTAGGCTAGTGCCCGACACATATTTTTTCGACCCGGCCTTACCCCCGCCGCCGACAATCAGCTCGTCCACTCCCCCACTTTTGTACAAGCCAACAGTTTCGTTATATTTACCACTACTGTCGCGTATTTCCAAACACGCCGTAACCATGTAACAGCCGGCTTTCCGAGGAAGGAAACGGTTCGAATTGACTAGACAATTATCCGGATCGAATTTTACAGCTCCAAATGATACTTGCGTTATTGTGTTAGCGATGATAGCCTGAGCCGAGAGGGCGTAAACACTAAACGCCGGGCCAAATGCGACCTCAGCAGTGGGTGTAGGCGCTATCGAAGCAATTCGTTCGTCCACGTATTTTTTATTCGTCAAATGATTATCGTTTGACGGAACGCCCGTGTGATTCGTAATCAAATCTATAGCCTGCCCCAACTTAGCGCTTCATCCATTCCCGCGTCCGGATTATTCGTTATTGGCAGGCCTTTGATGCAGTTGCCATTCATATTTAGATTCCCAGTCGCCGGATTTGCCCCATCCAGCCTTAGAAAAGTACTGTTTACTTGGGACAGCGTAACGCCCCCTGCAATTATTCTTTGAGTAGATCCTGAATCTGTATGTCCAAATTTATCAACAGGCATTTTGAATATAATAATTTTTATTAATTAGGGCCGTAAGAATGCCGCCGAAAAGTCCCTACACAAAATGTCTGTGGCGATGGGTGAAAAAGCGTGTATGCTGACGTAATCGAACTCGTCTAGAAAAACTATGTTACTACCGATGGAATGGTTGTGCGAACCTTTCGTGCTCCCTCCGCCTGCAATTTGCATGTACGACGCTCCATTTTTGTATAGGTGGACGGCACCATACGCGGTATTACTATTGTTGCAAAATTCTATGTACGCCGAAACGATATAGTACCCGGCTTTACTGGGGAAGAAAGAAGTCGTTCCGATACCCTGTTCAATACCGTGTTTTGCGGTACCACATCTGATTATGTCAAAAGTAACTGCAGTGTGGGTTCTAGCGAGTATAGCCTGTTGAGTTGAACTGTAAGCGCTAACCGCGGGCCCTACCACCGTCGCCACTTTCGAAGTAAGCTGTTCATCGACGTATTTCTTATTCGTCAAATGATTATTGTCGGTCGGGACGTCGTCGTGATTCCGCAGTAAATCTATTACTTGCCCCCGACTTACAGCCTCGTCTATCCCCGCCTCCGGAGTATTCGCTGTATTCGTTGTATTCGTTGTAGGCAGACCTCTAATAGTATGACCACTCATATTTAGATCGCCGGTCGCTGGGTTTGCCCCATCTAGCCTTAGAAAAGTACTATTTACTTGACTTTCAGTAACTCCCCCAGCAATTACTCTTTGAGTAGATCCTGAATCTGTATGACCAAATTTATCAACAGGCATTTTTTACAAGGCGAAATAATTATAATAATTTTTAATGCAGGCTGTTTATAACTTCTTGAAAACTCACTCCATCTTTACATGTTTTTTTCAGGACGTGCAGGCATAGATGGCCGCAAAACACTTCGTTGTCGGGCTGAATACGCTCGCTATTGTAGTACACGGGACTCTGCAAATACTTTACCAGTTCCGTAGGAGGGGGCAGGCCATAGCTGTCGAAATATATTTTGTCCTTGCCGTTCTTTGAAAAAGCGAGCCAGTTCCATTAGAATCGTCTAGATTCAATATCCCGCACTCATTCCGGCTAGGCTTCTTCGGCAGCTCGTCTCTGAGAAATACTCCCCGGAAATTAGGGATATTGAGCTTCTTAGCAGCATCTAGTAGTTCAAAATTCGTCAGCGGATGATTCGGGAGGACCACGCCTTCGACATTTATTTTTTTCACAGTTGTATAGCTCATTTTAATATTTCATCTAGATGTTTTACAAACTAATGAGCTTTTGAGCTTCTACGCAGGCGAGATAATATTTATGCCTGCAATTTTTGCATTCATTCGCCTTTCCATCTTTTTGAAATCGATTGTTGTCGTATGCCGATATGTTCTGATTTACCTTACACCGACTGCAAACTTTTGTGTCTTTTGTCTCCCGATTTTCCTGTCTTGCGTATTTGTGCGCAAGCTCCTTTACTTTGGCATTTTTACACAGTTTGCAGCTCGGATAGATTCCGTTCTTTTGCGTATGATCTTTGTGAAATTCGTCCAAGCTTTTTTCTTTTTTGCATTTGGTACACACTTTTTTTGCCACATCCATTTTATATTAGTGTAAATTATTCTTTATTTTGTTTAGTTTTCAGCGTGTAGTGCCCATAGGCTAGGGTATGGATCCCGTCATCCATTATTACTCTTTTGTCGTCGTCGGCAGACAGAGCTATTTTATTTACTTCTTCGGTGTAAATTTCATGGCGGTAGGATCGAATGACGTTCATCGCTCTCGACTGTTGTCTTTTCGTAAACACGCAGTCTTTGTAATCTGCGTGAGTGATTGATTTCTTGACGACGTTCTTTTTCACGCCTTTACATTTCTTGTAGTCTTCACCCGCCATCTTGTAAGAGTACAACTTGGATCGCAGTCCGACAAATTCTTCAATCTGTTTTCCCGCGGCCTCGTCTTTGAACATACCAACCACTTTTTTATTAACGCCGGATTCTATACCCGATGGATGGTCTTTCGGATAGTCTGAAGTATCGAACATACTTTGGACGTCGGGGGAAATATCTTTGTAGAAGTCTTCCGTTTTAATTTCATACGCCAAAGAATCGGTATCGGTGAATAATAGCTTGGCCCTATCTCCGTACTTGGCCTTGATGTAATTATAATGAAACTCATACATGAGCGTCTTACTGGTGTCTAATATGCACATCCCTAGATATATCGGCTTGTTGTAAAACAACTTGGTCTTTTTCATGTGAACAGCGATGAGGTTTTCGTCGAAAATAGTTCGTCTGTCGTAATTAGTTTTCGCGACTAGCTTGATAGCTTCCTTCTCATCACTCACCAATCGTATGTCAACCCGATTCTCGATAGCTTCCATTGTTTTACCGAAAACGCTATTGTTCATCAGCTTGAAAAAGTCTTTCTCAAAATCGTTCGTAGCTTTCGTTCTCAGGTTGGTATTCAGATCGATATACTTTTTCAGCCAGGCACTTTCCACGAATTTTATTCCTCGATGTATTTTTACGATTTTCAATCCGAGCCTTTCGTACAATTTTAAATTTCCGTAATGAACGACGTACTTCTTTTTGTCGTTCAAGTTTGGAATGAGTTTCGACACATTTGATCCCGCAGGTTTTACACTCTCTGGAGCTAGCGGATAATCATTATGCAGGTCGTGCAATTCCTTTGGATATTCTAAGTCGACTTCTAACACACATCCCACGCCATCTCGTTCGGTAATGTTTCTCCAATCATTCAATTCGTCATCGTTCATCCATTCAAACCCATGAGTTGGTAACGGTTTGCTCATCGCCCATCCGTACAAGTTGTTCGCGTCCAAGTATGGAATGAATACTGAATGCTGGGTGGGATTGAAAGCTTCTCCCATGTACTCGTTGTTCGCTTTCGCGTATCGATGTGAAATCGTGCTAACGCCTCCTCGTATTCCCTGCTTGATCATCAGCAACATATCGTAGTCACTCAACAACTCCAACTCTACACCAGTCGTCTTCAACGCCGCGTCCCAAGCAAGTCCGGGCGAAGTATAATACCACGCGGGATCTAGGTTGTAGTTCTTCATACAGACGTCTCTAAAGTTTTCAAAGACATCCGCTAATAATAGAACATCCGATAAATTGTACAAGTCGTGATATTGGCGTAATGTTTTGCATTCAAATTTGTCCCATACCGTTTTCGCGTGCGCGTAATCTTTTTCGCTGATGCCCGAATCGGTTAGTTTTGAATAGAAGGCATGCTTCGATGGTAATTCGGTTTCGTTTAATTTTTCAACACCGTCGACGTAATCATATGGGTAAACGCCTTTTCTGAGTAAAAGATCCAGCTTCTCACCCTCAAAATATTTCCCTAAATTCTTGCACTGGTCTTTCTGAAGATTTTTCGATAACGCGTCGAGACTATGTGGCATGAATCTTAAACTATCGATGAAACGTAATTCACGCTTGACTTCTCGCTCTTTTCCATCTTTGTCGACAAATTTATCGACGACGACCTCTCTGCTGAATGAGATATACTTTTCTTCGTTGCAGGGAATGCATTTGATTTTCTCGCCGTGTTCACCTCGTAATTTCTTGATAAATAAATGGCTGTCATAACCTGTCAAATTGTGAAATACGACGGGGAAGAACTTGGGGACTTTGTATTTCAGATTACAAAGGTTGTGAGCGGCACCTCTAAATTTTCCAGTCAAATGACAGTGATCTCGTACTCGATCCTCACGCAACTCTCCCCCGCAGATATGGCAGTTGACGGCCTCATCAAAACATTTCTGTTCAGTTTTGCCGAATATCATCTTCTTGGGGAATTTGAACTGGTTGTATATCCGTTTTACATTTTCCTCGATAGAGTCTATGAATAACTGAGCAACATCATCGTCTTCGTTTTCAGCTGTAAAACGCACCGGCTCTTGGGAATAAACTTCATCGTCGAAGCATTTCAAATGATAACAAAACGAGCTGGGCGTATGTTTTTGATACTTGTTGGTGTAAGACGTGCTAGGAACGGGTTGACATGTACCGATAGGTTTGATGAACGACTCAAAGTCGGCAAAATACAAAAACGGTACACGCATCTTTCTATAATAATGTGAAAAACTTAGCATAGTCCCAGGTTCCGGAAGTTCTATTCGTTGGGCGTCCTGCTGCGAACAGTACTCAGTATGTTTGTGAAGCGATTCTTTTCTACTGAATCCTATCAAGCATCTTTTGCAATAGTACATTGATGTAGTAGTATTTTCTGTTTTCACCGCCATCAGTCTGTTGAAATTCTTGATCCAACAATAATGCTTCTTTTCTCCATCAGAAATGAGTAATAGATCTACACACCTATCATTCTCATGCTTTGATATATATAGTGGGTATACATTCACATCTTTCTCGTAACCAAAAACATTAATACTAATATTATTATTTCTCTCAAATTTACCTATCACATTAGCATCCGCTGCTACAGGGAATACAATACCAGACCAATTGAGTTCCTCGGACTGTCTAATTAATTCCTTCGTTATTCTCTCCGGATGTTCTTCAACGGGGTTTACAGCCCTCGCTACACACCACTTGAAGCATTCTCCATCTTTGTTCTTCATATTAATAATAGCCTTTTTATTCGCTAAATAATCTGGGAGTGGAATGTAAGAACTACCTTTCAGCGGTTTATATACCACCGTATCGATATCCAACTTCAAAACGGTTTTGAATCTCCAATTACTCCCCCGCATCTGAAAACTTGCCATGCTCTCCTTAATTTTATCCGCTGCGTTGGTATATATTTCCCTCACATCGGTTGCTTCTAAAATAATATCACTCTTTGATTTGAAATTAGGCTCAGCCGTTACTACTTCGCCGGTTTTCATATCTACTTTCTCCATTTCGCACATGAGATCGAGTTGAACTTTTACCCCCCGATTTTTCGCTAGCAGCCTAACTACCTGCGGTCTTACAGCCTTGAGAAAAGTTGCAACATCGATCCTGTTGTCGCCATCGATCGTGTATCTTTTTGTAAACCCTTTGATCGCCGTCGCAGTCTCTCGAAGTTTGAACTTATGAATGGGCGGTTTTATTTGCGGAGGTAACCGACTAATCTCGCTAGTCAGCCAATCCGAAAAAACTATTTTATTTTTCCCCGGATGCAAAAATTTCCAAGTAGTAGTCAAGAATGCCGTAAGTTCCGCTTTTGCTAATCTCGAGTATCCTCGCACGCCTCTCTTTTTTGCAATTTCTCGCAATTCTCGTACCGTGGCGGGAGTATGCGCCGGTGTTTTGTTGACCTGAGCCCGAGCGCCTAGTCGATCTCCCTGCGATATGAACGCTATGAGTTCCGCTTTTCGCAAACTCGAGTATCCTCTTTGTCCTCTCTGTTTAGGAATTTGTCGTAATTCTTTCAGATTATACGATGAGTAGTCCATTTTATATTGGGATATCTTGTCCTTAAGCCGAGTTGGATATTCCATTTTCAGTTATTTTCTATACACGAGAAAAAAAATAATATTCGATTGATCCAAAGACGATTATAAACCAACGGTGTAAAATCGTTTGCGATATTGTAATCCCGTATCTACGTCGTAGTCCACTCATGCCCTTACATCACACAGACATGAGTTGCCATTGCATTGACAATTAACGACGATGATCTCGTTGTCGATCAAACTAACATCACACGGGAGTGAGTTGCCATTGCGTTGGCGACGAACGACGATGGTCTCGCATGGACGTTGTTGACGATCCGGTCGTGGATACTTGCATGGGCATTCATCGTCATAGCATTCGCGGATGTGGGCGTAAATTTTAGCAATCAACTTTGCTTTCCACCGTCTTGTGAAATATCCATCCTTGCCGCTCCGCTCGGCGATTTTTCGTAATTCAGTAACAGTTTTCTTCGGGTAGTCCATTTTGTATACGCCGGAGAAAAATTTTTTACGCCAGAGAAATTTTTTTTACGCCAGACGTCGAATTTGAAAAAGTAAGGCTATATTGGTCAAACTGCGCGGGCACTCAATTTTTAAGGCTGTATTGGTCAAATGGGCGAAAGTCAAGGCTGTACTGGTCAAATTGGGCGAAAGTCAAGGCTGTACTGGTCAAATGTCCGAGCTTGCTGCATTCTGTTCTACTATGGTCTTTGATCTCATGTCTTGCATGGTCTTTGATCTCATGTCTTGCATGGTCTTTGATCTCATGTCTTGCATGGTCTTTGATCTCATGTCTTGCATGGTCTTTGATCTCATGTCTTGCATGGTCTCAGACCTCATGTCTTGGTCTTCCATATGAGAAGCAGTCTTTATCTTGGTCTTAATCTTGGAACTCAACTGTCCTAGTCTTGTCTTGGTCTTCAAGTTTAAGGTTTTGCAAATGACACAGCTAAACATTGTCATGAAACTAGTTTTAAAGATGCAGTTTTAAAGATGCTTAAATTAATCATGCAGTAAACATCGACTCCTGTGATCATTCGTTCACAATTTATGAATTTTAATTAAAATGAGGTGGTTCAGCTTGAAATTAAATGAAGATAATATTACTACAATTTATTATTAAAAGTCTCAGCAACATCACAACTTCATACTCAATATAAATCAGTGCAACACATAATTCATTCATCAAAATATTCATTAAGATTGAATCTTACAATGTTGATTCCAAAATCATCAAAATATTCATTAAGATTGAAATCTTACAATGTTGATTCCAAAATCATCAAAATATTCATTAAGATTGAAATCTTACAATGTTGATTCCAAAATCATCAAAATATTCATTAAGATTGAAATCTTACAATGTTGATTCCAAAATCATCAAAATATTCATTAAGATTGAAATCTTACAATGTTGATTCCAAAATCATCAAAATATTCATTAAGATTGAAATCTTACAATGTTGATTCCAAAATCATCAAAATATTCATTAAGATTGAAATCTTACAATGTTGATTCCAAAATCATCAAAATATTCATTAAGATTGAAATCTTACAATGTTGATTCCAAAATCATCAAAATATTCATTAAGATTGAAATCTTACAATGTTGATTCCAAAATCATCAAAATATTCATTAAGATTGAAATCTTACAATGTTGATTCCAAAATCATCAAAAAATTCATTAAGATTGAAATCTTACAATGTTGATTCCAAAATCATCAAAAAATTCATTAAGATTGAAATCTTACAATGTTGATTCCAAAATCATCAAATGCACAGAGCGCCACAGCAGAGCTGAACTTAAGGAAAACGTCCGCATTCTTTTCCGTCTCACACGACAACACTACAGACAAATTACCAGAAGAAGAATTCCATCACAAATCTCATATTTAATTGAAACAAATTTAAAAATTAGACTCTATTTATTGTAACCTTGGCCAAGAGAATGGATCACTTGTCAGGAACGGACTTATCAACAATTTCCATACATGCTGATATCATAAGAAAGTGATGGCAAAAATTTCACGATGTTGAAAGTAGATAGTTTATGCCCTTTGTAAATGACAACATAAAAAATCATTAAGTGGCAAATGCAAATAAGAATTAAGTCTGTCTCCACCTGATGCAAAGATCACATATTTTGGTCTTAGTGCATCCGGTGGCATTCAAAATAGTTTGCAAAACAACAAGCCAAAATAGTTTGCAAAACAACAAGCCAAAGGTGCAGCTGCATTAAATAAGCGAAATAATTAATAATCATGGTTTTTAGGTAAAACCGCATATTCTGTCTGATCTAGAAAGCAACATGTGGTCCCACTTCTCTCGGCCGATGTTACATATTATAAAGAAAACTTAATACAGAAACAAATTCATCAAGGATTGATCTCTGCTTCCTTGACTAATCGTCAATATATATCGAACATCTGCGTCAAACTGACGATTGATGGTCAAGTAGTTTGCCTAACAACATTCGTTCCTCTTCTCAGAAGACATCTTGACCAGCAGATGCCAACAAAGACTCATTGGTCACACATAATAAATGATTATAATAACAATAATAAATAAATAATAAAAAAATAGTAATAATGGTAATTATAACAATTTATATGGTGCCGTAACATGGCCATGCCAGTACAAGGGAACATTACAAATCAGGCTAACAGGCGGGATAAGCGAGAGAGAACAAATGTGGTTTTAGCATATAAAAACGCACTGTCAGTTACTCAGTTACTTAGTTTTAAATCTAGATACTTTAAAGTTTAAATGTATCTAACACAAATGTTGCCTTAAATGCCAGAGCCTGTGTTGAAATTGCTTTGTTGACTATTCTAAAAGCAACTGCAAAGGTAATTACTAATCAGAGTAGTTAACCAAAGTATAAAAATACATTCTAAAATGCAAAGTTCTCTGCGCAGCTGAAAGACGCAGAATTCCACAGATCCATTCCTACATGTATTATTGTATAATTGTATATAGCCTTTCCTTCTATCCACATCTCAGAAAGTCTGTCCTTTTTAGCCATGCTGGGTCTGGAGCGTATAAGAAGTTGCCTTGAAGGGGTGCTGTATAAATCTTTGCAATGAAAGAACACGCAAATATTCACAGACGATTGTTGTATTAAGCAATTGTCTGATACCTCGGACTGAAATTGTTGAGTTCCTGTACAAACTCTTGCTAATGTTGACAGACGGCGAATCCTGTGCAAAAAACAACAGAAACAGGAAACAGATAAGTAAGTTTGTCATTCACTCATCTGTAACATAGCACTACCAATGTCAATCAGAGACATGTTCTTTTGCATTTGATGCAAGAACACTAACAACTATTGCTACTACTGCAGTAAACAATCAGGCATGATGAGGTCGTGTCATTCACGGAGCAAAAACGATGGACCTTAACACATTGGCCGCCAGCTACGAGATATCTCGCGGTCAAACCATGAGATCTCGTGGTTTACCGTGAGATCTCGTGGTTTAACCGCAAGATATCTCGATTTTGTCCATCGATTTTGTTGTGATCTTTAGCTTTTTTAAGCGTATTAATATTTCTGAAAATACACCTTTTCATGTTATTTTTACTTACTTACTTTCGCGAAAACATTGGCCTATAGATCGCCGTAGGTCGCGGAAACATTGGGCTATCGATCGCCGTATGTCAGGCCGCTCTATTCTGCACCTATCTGCGGCGGCCATACTGTTTACGTTCTACCGAGCCGTCAGTAACAATAACCCGGACTTGATTTGATATAGCGCCGGTGGATAAGCTGGTCTCCCTGACGTGGGTTTTGTGGGCACTGAGAATTCTCGAAGATTTACATTACATTACCTATCTTTACCACGCCAATTGATGAGAGCTTAGGAAGTAACAAACTGACTGTCAAAACCATCCTTAACAATTCGCGTGCTCCGAAGTTTGACGCATGACCAAAGCTTTTCCGCCGCGGCACTGTATGACTTTTGCAGCGGAATCTTCCGCCGCAGAAGATCTTTCCTAAAATTTAACAATATTATGGGATATCGATTCTTACCGTCGTGAGATTGAAACTCCACTTTCCCTGCTCTGGCAGCGCCTCTACACTCCAAGAAAATACTGCAACAATCAAAGCAATTAAGAATCTTCTGCAAAAGATGCGGATTTTCATTTCAAAAGAATTATTTACTTCTAAACGATAATTTATTTATTTCTTAAGCACACGGTGTTTTGGTTTGACAGATTTCGTTGCTATGGCCATCGAGCTTCATGAATCATGAATAGCCCATAAAAAGCCCAATCGCAATCCATGGAAATAAATATGGCTCTGTGGCAGACCAATGGTAGCAGGCGACAGATCAGTCACCAAAAAACAACCCGCTGCACCCTATCATCCACACCTGTCTTACTCTCTCTCGACCGCCGGTCAAAAGTCAGCTCAAGTTTCCAACGGAGCCATACCCAACTCAACACCACGACTTTGGAATGATCTGCCTGCTGAATTCCTATCTTTTTCGGTTCCTCCACCATCATTAGGCCTACTAATCACACGTACATCATCACCTTCCTCAAGCTCCTCTATCCATCACACCTCGGGCTTTTCATTCGAAACTGAAGTCACACCTTTTCAACAACTATTAGGCCTACCGTCTCATCTGATCCATCACCTTCCAATTCCCGGCCCAAACGACACCCGCCTTAGTAGGCCTAGCTGTTCCGCCCCCTCTGATCGTATGGTAACGCGACCCTGACCACCTTCAGACTACTAGCTCTTATGGACAACCCTTTTAATTTGACACAGCACTCGAGAATAAGCTGGTTCCGCGATTGGCCTTCGAGTAGCACTAGCACTTTAGAAGTTTGGAGATTACAATAAATAGGGCCTATCTTCAAGAGCGAGTCTCCCTCAACTTGTGACCAAGCCAGCTCAACTGCTTCTTCCGTATTGTATCAATCAGCGAACTTTTTACTTGCACCAGTTGTGTGCCTATATATATATATATATATATATATATATATATATATATATATAATTTTATATATATATATATATAATTTTATATATATATATATATATATATGCCTCTGTTAACACCATAAACTTTGTATATGGACTTGGCCTCAATGGCAAACCCAGTCATATGATTGCTATTCAGTTAACTGATTCCATCTATAATCCGTTATTATAAGAAGAATTTTATGTGTGCAAAATCACACGTATAGCAGTGGTAGCCAGCAACTTCGCTAGCATATGACGTTCCTTCTCCAGTTCCATTTTAAAGCCACCCTCAAGGTTATCATGCACATAAAATGAAGTTTAGACAAGGGTTAAAGAAACTGGTTATAGTCAAACACAGATACACAATATCTAATTTTATTTGATAATTTTTACTTTATAATTTTTACTAGGAACTCTTGTAGTTCATGTTCAGAAATTCAACATTTCCTTTTCCCAGTGCAATAACAATTCGTGACATCAGTGGCCCACAATACACTGCGACAGCTATAATTATGCTGCTTAACACTCTGACAGCAGTGGTTAAAGTGGTTTGGGTGAGCAGTGAGAACGCCTAAGAAGTTTTATTGGAGCGCATGTGTTTTCAGAGTTCCATCACCATCATCAGCAGTGGGAACGCAAGTCCAGAATTTTGAGAGTGGTGGGAACACCATTCGCACACGTTCCCACCTACTTTACACCTACTTTACACCTACTTTACACCCCGTCTAACAGCAAAAGCTGAATTACTAAAATTGACCGAAAACCAATGCCGCTCATCAGCTGAAGAGTTAAATCTAATGAACACAAATGGATTTGAATTGGAATTTTTTTACACAGAACAACACATTCATGCAATAATTAATTATGAACAACACATTCATGCAATAATTAATTATGATCAGCAATCAACGAGTCATCATTCTCTTATAGATAAGACAATACACGTAATCCATTCTAAGTATTACGACTTGGATAGATCAGTTACTCTACCACATCGACATCTCTTCCAAATCTGTCAATGTCACATAGTAAAGATTTGCCTTATCGGTAACCTCTGTCAAATCAATAACTCGGCAATAATAGTAACTTTGCCACTTTAGGTGATTTAAATGTCAGTAATACTGCCACAATTGCAGCAAACTTGTCACATGGGTATATTGGTAACACTACCATTTGGGAAATACTCTCATGTTGGTAACTCTGACACATAGGTATTTCTGCCATAATATCAGTAACACTATCGTAATTCAGTAACACTATCGTAATTATGGGAAACACAGCCATGCACGATATTCTGCAACATGCTACAACATTGCTACATGTATAGCCTAACCGCACCAAAGTCAATATGAAATTTTGGTGCAGTACAAGACTCAATGACAAGACAAGCAGTTTAAAAACTGGTGAGATAATAATAATAGGTCACCATTAATTAATCTTTCAACGCATGAAAATGGGAGAAATTAAATAATACAAAACTGAAATGAAAATTATTTATGAATATGCAACAGCATTTAACATGTGCAAAAGTCAAAAGATAATCGATAATTTGAAGGCAGAACAATATGGCCGCTGTAACATAGAAAAAAATATTCACTTAAAAAATCCCAAGAGAGAGATTGGATGCTGTATAAAAAAACTGATAACAGTTCAAGACAAGACTATTACTAGTAAAAGTACTTGGCACAAACCGTTGATTTCTAAATGATGAGCACAGAATATGATGGAAAAATAAGGCAGACTACAATACTGTAAATGTCAAATATAACAAAATATATCCATAAAACTTGAGAACACAAAAACCATGAAATGATCAAACGTAGAAATATTACAATTACACAGTAGTACGTAAATCGTAGAAACTAAATTTGAGATAGAAATAAAAACAATGGAATGACTGGTGGAAAACTGAGAACGTTAACAGATGCAACAATATGACTGACTGACTGTGATGACATTTCAATTTCCAATTTCATCAATTCATGGAAATGTTAAATAGTTATACGAATGTGATGACTTTACAAACAAACAAACAATCGGAAGAAGTTCATCATATTTGATTTTTTTTTCTATCCTAGAAATCGGTATGACCATAGAGAGCAGTAGAAAACGACGCATAATCGAGCGCTCCTGGTACAGCGTCCGACCCAATGTATTCGGCCATTCTCTTGATACAGTACTCTGCCTGGTGCAAAGGCAGCTCACGTTGCAACACGTCAGCCATGATATATGGCTAAAACAATGAAAACACACAGTAATTAATTAAACCAAGCATTCTGATAATTACCCAATATTAGGCCTAGACATAAACTTTCACAGCATCATAGTATGTGCAGTGGCGTAACAACCATATAACGAAGGTGGACAAAATCCACGGGCCCCCGAGCTCCAAAGGGCCCCCGAGCTTATTAAGTAAAAAAAAGTTTCATGTACTTTTTCTGAGTTTTTCCGTTTTATAGTTAGTTTCAGATTGTAGAGTCTGGCCATAATGTAGGCCTAGCCTAGATACGACGGATATGATTAATGATACGCATGTGTCGTGTCTGTCGGGACTGTATGGGTCATCGGATGTGAGAGCATTTGACCCGTAGTAGACATCAACAGTTGTACGTTAGGGGCGGGTCTTCGGTTAGGGTATACGTTCATCCTTGGAGGTCTAGGTTCATCCTATAGTGCCCGACCACAGGTGCATACATCACTTAATCGTCCTTTCCCCATCAGTCAAATCAAGCGTTAATGAATGATGCTTGCCGAAATAGTATCTGCTTTCTTTTCCCGCCCCCTCTAATTTTAGATGTGTGTGTATGTCTATCTGTCTGTCTGTCTCTGTCTGTCTGTCTCTGTCTGTCAGACAAACAGAGAGAGAGATAGGTCTGTCTGTCTGTCTCTCACTCTCTCACACACTCCGTGTGTGCATTGCATGTGTGTGCCTGTCTTTGTCTCTGTAAATGTCTATATACGAGCATAGCGTTGAAGTGACTGATACACACTGCACATTGCAGTGTTCGTTCCTTCGCGCTCATTATAACAGTCACTGCATTCATTCATTTACTTTTATCTGGATCATCACAATTGCGGTGCCTAAACGAAAATAATCATCATAATTATAAGATGAATGCCATGAAACGCTCTTACAGTTCGGGGAGTAAGAAACGAGCCAAATTCACGAGGTAATTTTGTGAAGAACTACAGACCAAAGTGAGTACATTACAGGCACGTACGTGTGGGTATGTACTATGAACTTTTGTATGGGTGTCACGACAACTGGTCTACAGGCAACGTACTGGTCTAACGACAACTGGTCTACAGACAACTCGTCTAACGACAACTGGTCTACAGGCAACTGGTCTAACGACAACTGGTCCAGCGCTTGAGAAATGGAAATTGGGTGAAAGTTTTTACAGCTGAAATGGAGGCTGGATTGGTGAAAAAAACGCAAGAGAAATGGAAGCTGGATGAAGGTTTTTTACAGGTGAAATAGAAGCTGGATTGACGAAAATAATGCATCAGAAATAGAAGCTGGATGAATGTATAAATTCTGGATCTAAAATAGAAACTGGATTGGTTAAAAAAAACGCTTAAGAAATGAAAACTGGATGGAGGCATTTTTATATCTGAAATCGAAAATAGCGAACGCTGCATGAGGTATTTTTAGATATGGAATAGAAGCTGGATGCATGTTGAAATACATGAATGAAAATCATCAGTCCAGCTTCCATTTAAGCTAGAAAACCATTTAACGTTTTTCATAAATCCTGTTTCTATATCATCAATACTTAGTCTAGTTGTCTGAAGACCAGTTAATTGTCGTTAGACGAGTTGTCTGCAGACCAGTTGTCGTGGAACGGTTTTCTTGTTATGCATTGAACCATTAATATAGTTTCAACAATGGATTATTGATGACAGCATTTAATATAGGCCTACTGATATTTATAAAGCGAAACTTTACGAAAACTCACCAGTAAGGCCTATGCCTAAACTATTGCGCTACCAAAATATGGCTAGGCGCTCTTGTTTTTAAAATAGCCGTCTAAATGTTTTACTGTTTAGTCCCGTTAATGGTCCATAATGGACAGGGGCCCCAAGCTGAGAATGTCCACGGGCCCCCGGCTCAGTTGTTACGCCACTGAGTATGTGGGGCGCGGTGGTCTAGTGGTGGCGTCATTGCCTTGGAGCCGGAAGGTCCGAGGTTCGAATCCACCTCCCCGCGTAAGGACCTTGGGCAAGTCCTTCACTCACAATTGCTCAGCGCTTCGGCGTGAAACTCCGATGCAGTGTCCGCTCTGCATCGGGAGCGCCTCTGAGTAGAGAGCTTGAAGGGGCGCTATAACAAGTGCACATACATACATACATAGTAGTAGCAACAGTATCTTTTCTTTGTAAGCCCAGAAGACCTTAATCTGCCACGACAATGTTCTTATGACTTTTTCTCTCTCTCAAGTCAGCCACACAAATATTTACATTTATTACTGTAAATTGATATACCGCCCCTTCAAGGTTGCCTACTCAGGAGCACCCCAGTCCAACGATGGCCATATAGGACAGTCTTACGAACAGTGAGAAATGAGACCAATAGGTATTCAATGAAGAAAAGTAGTGAGCCCAATTGCAGGTCGAAGGGTCAGCCACGAAGAAGGTGCAACGCTGACTGATTGCAGTCCACGAACAGTGAACAATAAGTTCCACTTGTGCATCTGAGCGGAGAGAGCAGCGGCGCTGGACACACGTGGAAAATATCATGGAAATGGATTAGAGGTCCACAGAGAATCCTTTAGAACAATCGACAACAGTTATTCAATGAAGGCCAACACATAAATCATTGACGCAATGGCCATTTTGACACTTCAATCAATCTCACTTTATATATCGGAGTCGATAGAGATGTGAAAGCTGACACAAAGGACAGATTGAGTGTCTTTAAATGACTGAACGTCAACTTTAAATGAGCGTAGGTGTCTACCTTGTCTCCGGCTAATATCTGAAACGACTGCATCACTTGGTCGGCTGTGTCTGTGTCCGTCGATTCACTTGTCATGAAGTCAAGGAACGCATCAAACGTCACAAAGCCTTGACCATTAGCATCAACAACCGACATGATGCGCTGAAAGTCTGCCTCTCCCTGAACAGAACAACATTGGAAAACAGTTACAACTATTAAAAACAAACACATCACAGTACTCAAGAGAACTACACCAAGTAATTGTAGATGTAAATTTATATAGCACCACTTCGAAAGAAACCTCATCAGAGGTGATCATGATTTGAAAACCACGATCATTTAGATCAGTTTTCAAGCACTGACAGTTCTAAAAGTGTCAAGAAGCGAATAGAGGCATTTTGTAAGCAGCTTATTGCAAAGAGATGGCTCACAAACAACAAAGTTATGCGCTGGACTGAAGAAATTAGGTTAGCATGACAACCTGGTCAGTGGACAACAATGGAAAAGAAATCTGCAGTGATGGCTGGAAGAGAAATATGCAGCATATTTTCAAGACAAAATCCCTCAAAGGCATTTTCAGACTTGAGATCAACACCACAGCAGAGCAGAACTGTTATCATCCACAAAAGAAGAGAAGCAAAGAAAAAAGAAGACTCTCACAAAGCAAACTAATCCAGGGAAGTCATTCCAGGTTGTAGGACCAGCGACAGAGAATGAATGACGTTGTTGGATAGCAGTCTGCATAATTATGGGGAAACCAGAAGCTCAGCTTGGTCTGCTGACAGAAGAGTGGATCAACACAAGATATGACCATATTATTGTTCTTAGAACGTCATAGATTAAGTTTCGTTTTCACCTGTTTGTCGTCCCTGATGTTGTATCCGAGAGAGATGAGACACGACTTGAATTCTTTCGTTTCCAATCGTTTCGATCGAGATTTGTCAAAGTGTAGGAACGACTTTCTGAATTCTTCCAGCTGTTCATTCGAGATTCCTTTAGAGTCGCGAGTCATTATCTAAATAAACCAACAGACATCGTATTCATCAATCTACTTTTTTATGTTAATTCTCATGTAATATATTCAGATCTTGTTAGTATGTCATGATTGTAATGTTTTAACACTTCATTTATTACTTAACGATAAAACAAGTCCTTCTTCATCCCAGTTCGTACATAGAGTAATCCTTTTCTGACGCTAGCGCCACCTATTGTTCACTATCAGTTATATAGCGCATTTATAATTATCCTTAAACACTACAACCTTCCCCTCTTCAAATAAAGTCTTAACAAACTGAAAGTTGGCTAGGCTGGTGCAGAACGTCAACAGAACTAAGGTCACTGCCTTTTTTTAAAATTGAACACCAAAGCATTTGGGATCATTAAAAATAACACAATTAAATTTGGGGCCATTGAAAGTTAACACTACTGATCTTGGGAAATCAACTGAACAGTGCTGAGAGTTCGACAGAACTGAAGCACCATTGTGTCCTTGACCTGTGGCGTTACCATTGCAGCCAAGATGGCCGACGCCGGTTCACTCTTTGGGGATAGCGCCTCGGGAGTTGTTCAGGTGTGTCTGCAGAGTTTGGAACAGGTGGAGGATCATGTCTCTGCGTCTGTTCGACTGGTAGAGGTTGCAATTCGTCCTGAGGTTGCAATTCGTCTTGCCCGAGATGTGGTGTGCCCTTTCGACTGTGTGGTGCTGGTGATCTTTGACCCTGCTTAGGCATGATTTCCTCTTCCAGCTCATCGATTACTTCCGACCGTGTTGGGTTCTTGGATGGGGCCGACATTGGACTGTTGAATTTTTTGAAGAAAGATGCATTCCTGGTCACTTGCTTGCCTTTTCTTTCTCCTGTTATCATTGATCCTTTTATTGCAATCACTGTGAATGGATCGGGGTCAAATGGTGGCATGGTCTTGCTCCTTGTATCACCAAGCAACCGAAATCGAAACTAAGACAACAAGCCCCAATGACTATGCTCTCAATGCGCTAACGCTGGCAGACGGTTCAAGAAAAAAAGATAGCCTGGGTCTACAAAGACAACCAAATAAGCAAAAATGTTTCAACTGTGGAGGGACGTATCCTCATGATGCAGGAAAACAGTCTTGCCCCGCTTTTCAAAAGACATGTTATCGGTGCTCGAAAAAAAATCACTTCTCGAGGTGCTGTAGACAAAAATCAGAATACGGTTTGGATGAAAGAGCATTTCCCTCACGCACAGAAGAAGCACCTCACCGCCTTCATGCCATATACGCAAAACGCCAGGTGAACATTGATGAGAAACCGAGCAGTGTGGACAATTTTGTTTTTGTGGTTAGTGACAAACTCCGTGGTTTTCCGCATGCGACACTGCTAGTGAACGGATGTCCAATATCCGTAATAATTGACTCGGGAGCCGCAGTCAACGTATTGGACACTTTAGATCTGAACAAGATGAAGCCGAGGCCAAATCTACAAAATACACAAATGAAAATTTATTCCTATGGAACGCAGGTGGCTCTACCGCTGCGGGGTTGTTTCGAGGCAGAAGTACGAAGCAGTGGGACAGGGGTGAGGACAGTATTCTATGTCGCGGACGGTCATCATGGTTCGTTGCTATCGTGTGACACTGCGCTGAAGCTGGGACTTATACAGTTCTCCACGAATCGTCTAACCATCAGCCCCGAACCGAATATACAGTCTATCATTGCTCGTTTCCCACAGCTCTTCAATGGAATTGGTAAACTGAAAGACTACCAGATTAAACTTCACATTAACAACGAGATAACGCCTGTAGCCCAAAAAGCTCGTCCAATACCATTTCATATGAGAGCTAAAGTTGAAGCTGAACTTGAGAAACTGCTCAACGAGGGCATCATTGAACCAGCAAGTGGACCCACACCTTGGATTTCACCAGTTGTAGTTGCGCTGAAGCCCAAGAGCCCGGATGAGGTTCGACTTTGCGTTGACATGAGATGGGCAAATCGGGCTGTGAAACGCGAACGTCATCCTATGCCAGGCATTGATGACCTAATTTTTGCTGTAAATGGGTCAACTGTTTTTAGCAAGCTGGATCTTCGTTCAGGCTACCACCAAGTCGAGCTAAACCCTGAGTCTCGATACATCACTACATTTGCCACACACCATGGTTTGTTCCGTTACAAGCGCCTCAATTTTGGAATCTCATCGGCCAGTGAGTGCTTCCAGAACATCATCAGACAACTCATTGGGGGCATAAAAGGATCATTGAACATAAGTGATGATATCCTGGTGTTTGGGAGATCACAGAAGGAACATGATCGTGCACTAAATGAGGTCTTGAACAGATTGCATAAAGGCGGTCTAACTTTGAATGCATCAAAGTGTGAATTCAACAAGGACACAATCAGTTTTTTTGGACATATTTTTTCCAAAGAAGGCGTATCAGTGGATCCGTCCAAGGTCAGGGTCCTTCAGCAAATGAAGCCACCCACCAACATATCAGAACTGCGGAGCTTCTTGGGTATGGTGACGTATTGTGCTCGATATGTCAAGAACATTTCAAACGTTCTGGCACCGCTGCGACAGCTGCTGCATGCTGACGAGGAATGGAGTTGGTTGGAGGAACAACAACATGCGTTCCAGAACATCAAGGACCTGATTGCTGAAAGCACAACGCTGGCTTATTTCGACCCTCGTTTGTCAACAGCTTTGATCACGGATGCTGGACCAGACGGTCTGGGAGCGGTTCTGTCACAGATCTCTCTTGATGGCACAAGAAAAATAATTGCTTTTGCAAGCAGAGTTTTGACAGACACTGAGAAAAGATATTCACAACTAGAAAAGGAAATGCTCGGAGTTGTGTATGGATGTGAGCACTTCCGGGTGTACCTTTGTGGTGCACCATTCAGACTGATCATTGACAACAAGCCATTAGAACAGATTCTCAGCCATCCTGGAAAGAAACTGCCAATCCGATTGGAAAGATGGAGCATGCGGTTGCTCCCATACAGTTTTCAGGTCGAAGCTATCTCGACAAACGACAACCCAGCCGATTATCTGTCTCGTCACCCGAAGAAGGAAATTGGAGACGTGGAAGTGATAGAAGCAGACATGGAAGCGGAAATAAACCTGATAATCACTATGACACTACCTAAAGCGATGACGAGAGATGATATTCAAAGGGAAACACAACTGGACGAAGCATTGGTTAAGGTGATCAACTATATAAGCAACGGAAAATGGCCATCAGGTAATAAAATAACTGACGATGTTCGACCATTCTACATCTTGAGAGATGAGTTGTCCCTATCTCCAGGTGATGATATGGTACTAAGAGGATCAAGAATTGTACTACCGACAACACTTCGAGTACAAGCAATACAAACAGCTCATGAAGGTCACCAAGGAATTGTGAAAACAAAGGCATTCCTAAGAACGAAAGTTTGGTTTCCAGGAATCGACGTGCTAGTGGAGAAACACATCGGCAATTGCACAGCCTGTCAGATTGTGACAGACACCAAGCGACCCGAGCCTCTGAAGATGTCGCCTCTGCCGTCGAGAGTGTGGACCGAGCTGTCAGCCGATTTTTACGGACCATTGCCATCAGGGGGTCACTTACTTGTCATCATCGACGATTATTCAAGATTTCTAGTGGTCGAGCTGGCGAGCAATGTCTCGGCAGACAGTGTTATACCAATCTTTG
Source organism: Lumbricus rubellus (assembly GCA_945859605.1). Taxonomy (NCBI): domain Eukaryota; kingdom Metazoa; phylum Annelida; class Clitellata; order Crassiclitellata; family Lumbricidae; genus Lumbricus; species Lumbricus rubellus. Next base: position 31,444,543 of record OX243826.1, on the reverse strand, counting down.
AAAGAGTTTTTTCCACGTTCGGCACTCCCGCGATACTGAGGACTGACAATGGGGCGCCTTTCCAGAGTCGGGCATTCAAAGAATTCTCTTTGTACATGGGATTCCATCATAGACGGGTAACACCATGTAATCCACAAGCGAACGGAGAATGTGAGCGGTTCATGAGAAACATTGGCAAATCTATGCGCATCGCCCATACCATGGGGCTCGATTGGAGGTCAGAATTACAGAAATTCTTACGAAACTATCGTGCTACTCCCCACTCCACACTCCAGAAAGCGCCTGCGGATATTATCTTCTCCAATTCTTTTCGAACACGATTTCCTGAGAGTGATAATACAACTGCAGAGGATAAATTCGGTCTCGTAGAGAGAGATGAAAAATCTAAGGATAAGATGAAACGCTATGCTGATCACAGAAGGAGGGCAAGAGTTAAAGACCTAACGGTTGGAGACTCTGTTCTGGTCCGACAACATACAAGGAGCAAGACCATGCCACCATTTGACCCCGATCCATTCACAGTGATTGCAATAAAAGGATCAATGATAACAGGAGAAAGAAAAGGCAAGCAAGTGACCAGGAATGCATCTTTAAGAAACGTGGCCATAGTTCATTCGCGTGTTCGAATAATCCTCGTCGCCAAATGTAATGTTTTAACACTTCATTTATTACTTAACGATAAAACAAGTCCTTCTTCATCCCAGTTCGTACATAGAGTAATCCTTTTCTGACGCTAGCGCCACCTATTGTTCACTATCAGTTATATAGCGCATTTATAATTATCCTTAAACACTACAATGATCAGGTACTCTAGTCTCCAGAGTCAAAGTAAATAAATGCTTTGTTTGTACCGTGGGAAGAAGCAGGTTTGAGAAGAGTGGGTAAAATATATCTATTCAGCAGGAGATAGTTTGAAACACAGAACTTTGTACAAAACTTTTTTTCGTTTTTTATTCTCTCCCAAAAACATAGTTTTTTCGGGGGTTTTTTCCGCATCATAATTTGCCCCACTAATGTCATTGAATATTATGGCTGGAGATAGTAGGCTCAGTCCACCTCATGCTATTCCAATAAGTTCTTTACCATTGTAAAGGTGGTTTGTGCACAATTTATTCCATTCTAAAGCAGTTAAAGCAGCAGCAGCTGTAGAGTCAAATGATGGGGTCATGGGAAGCATTGAAGTCCTGTCTGATTCATTGATTAAGGATCTGCTCGAATAAATTCTCCACTAATCTAACAGATCATTTCTGTCTGCCTGTCTATAACCTTGGCAGATGTCAAGAACAAACAGTTCCTTATAAGTAAACACTGCTCAGATAGCAACTAAAATTATTTTGGTCCTTAAGTCTCAAATGGGCCTTGCGCCTAAGTATCTGTGTGATCAGATACTTCGCCCCTTTCTGCCACTTCACTGCGTCCTCTTAGGTCCTCTGATCGCCTTGACCTCTTTGTCCCCAGAGTCAGGACCGCCATGGCTCAATCCAGATAATTTCCCTGCATTGGTCCCTCCCTATGGAATGGGCTTTCCCATCAGTTCGCTCTACCATCCTCTCTGGTAGTGTATCCTCGTCTTTCTCTCATCTAAAAACTTGCCTTTTTTCTTGGGGTTGAATGCACTGGGAGCACTTCTGAAAGGCTCTTGCTGCAAGAAGCGCTTTATAAATGGTCAGATAAGATAAGAATGGTCACCAATGATGGTCTCCTACATTATATTTACAGCTACTATACAATTATATAGTTCTATTTAGCTATGCATGAGTGACTGTAAAATCTGCTATTAATGTGGCTGCTTCATATTGTTTAAATGTGTGTAATCAACTACTTAAGAATAAGATTGCACTGTAAACGAGTTTACATCTGTAACTATCTCTTACTTGATTTTCAATTTCGTTGATGTTTCTCGCCAAAGACGTCAACAGCGATTCCCATCCAATAAGAAGAGTCTACAGAAGAAGAAGAACAGTTGTAGATGATGATGATTTCAAATTCAATTGATCAATGAATAAAATCACTGGTATTTAAGAATGCAGTTAAGCTAAGCATATGTGAGGTGATCTGACAAAAGCAGACTTATGTGGCATGAATGCTTTAGTGAGAAAATGTCGATTGTAGTGAATCCTAAACGCCTCTGGTCCGCTATCTCTGGTCTACTCGGTCGATCCTCCCGTACAACTTCGACTCCTTCTTTCACAGCGGATGATTTCCTACACATGCTCACAAAGAAACTGGACGATCTTCGTGCTTCTACTGCCGATTCCTTACCTCCTTCCTACACTACTACTGAGTCGGCTTTCAACGATTTCCGACCGATTCTTGAATCAGAACTACGTCATCTGCTCTCTACATCTAATTTAAAATCTTGTGAACTAGACCCTCTCCCCCCGTTTGTTATTGTAGATGTTCTTGATGACATTGTACCCTTCCTATTGTACTTATTTAATAGGTCTCTTTCAGAAGGTCACCTCCCAGCATCTGAGAAACGTGCTCTTGTATTTCCCTCTCTCAAGAAGCCAAACCTGGATCCTAGCTTGTGCCAAAATTATCGCCCTATTGCTAATCTTTCCTTTCTCTCTAAGACTTTAGAGCGTCTTGTTTCTTTGCAACTGCTCCCTTATCTTGAGCAATCGGGCCTTCTACCTCCCCGACAATCTGGTTTTAGAGCTCACCACTCGACTGAAACTGCTCTTCTTTCTCTTCTTTCTGACATCTATTCTGCTATGGATAAATCACAGATTACTCTTCTGGCTCTTTTTGATGCATCTTCAGCATTTGATATGGTAGACCATGATATTCTACTACATCGTCTTGAAACTTCTTTTGGTCTTAGCGGTCTTCCTCTTCTTTGGTTTCGTTCATATCTTACTGATCGTACCCAAATGGTTATACTAGATGATTCTCGCACCTCATGGGTTCCTGTTAAATTTGGAGTTCCTCAAGGAACCGTACTGGGTCCACTTCTTTATATCTTGTTTACAGCTGATATTCCTCTTCTCTTTGCTAAGCACTCAGCCTCTGGTCACCTTTATGCTGATGATGTTCAAACTTTTGTTCATGGCTCCTCTTACCAACAACTTGCTCTCTGTCAGTCTATTGAATCTCTTTCTGCTGATCTCAATTCTTGGATGTCCTCAAATCGTCTGTCGCTTAACTCTTCCAAGACTCAGTTGATCTGGTTGGGCACTCGTCAACAGCTTAATAAGCTTGATTACGTTTTACTTGCCAAGCACTTTCCTCAATTTACTTTCGTGGCAAATGTCCGTGACCTTGGTGTTACTATTGACAATACTCTTTCCTTCTCTACACATATTGCTAATATTTCTCGGTCCAGCTTCTATCATCTACGTCGTTTACGTGCCATTCGGCGATCTCTCTCTTCGTCGATTTTTTCATCTATGGTCCACGCCTTCATCTGTTCCCGCATTGACTACTGTAACTCATTACTCATTGGGCTACCTAAACTCCGCCTTGCTCCTCTCCAATCGGTACTTAATGCATCTGCTCGCTTGATTGCTCGCCTCCCTCGTTTCTCTCACATTTCGGCTTTCATGACTGAACACCTTCACTGGCTTCCTCTGACTGCCCGGATTCAATATAAAATTCTTTTTCTCACCTATAAGATGTTTTTGGGTCTAGTGCCTCGCTACCTTTGTGATCTCATTAGGAAGCCTTTCTCAGCTACCGTTGGTCGTCCTCTCCGCTCTTTAGATCGTCATGATCTTCTTGTTCCACGATCTCGGACTGCCACAGCCCAACACCGCGCCTTTGCCTCTGTCTGCCCTTTACTGTGGAATGGCCTTCCTACTATTATTCGTGCTCAAATTTTATCTGGAGGCTTTACTTTTTCTGCCAGATGTCTCAAGACTTTTCTTTTTCCAGGAGTTCTTCGCACTGGGAGCGCCTCTGATTAGTTTGTGCTGTGAGAGGCGCTTTATAAATCCAAAAATAGAATAGAATAGAATAGAATAGAAAAATAGAAATGGTCGATTGGTCGTCATTAACTCGATTTTTACTTGCGTACAGAAGGTGAAGCCCAACCTGCATCAAGCATTAAAATTCTATTTAAACTCGGTGTACTTCTAAGCTCACAACCTTTCAACATGACACTCGATAAGTGTCCACAATTAGGAAATCCACTGAATCATATACAATTAATAGGAGGAAATAACATGGCAGATCACCACAGAGTTCATTATGATGCACTATGGATAAAAATAGATGAACTGATGAGCTGCCAGTAGTCTACCTCCATGGAGTACGGCGTATGTCGATTGTCAAAGACCATTGCTTGCTGTAGGTCTTGGTTGAGTCGTTCGAGCTCTTCGAGATTCGATTGATACGGCGTTATTTCCATCTGCATCGTCTTCATCTTCTCGAGATGTTCTTCGAGCGATCCCTTCTGAAGAAACGCGTTGTTGATGCTGTCCAACTGATTCTCAATCCATCCTCCGATCGAATTCGCTCGTTCAGCGAACGTCTGCCTCAGCAACTCCTTCTTCTTCTGCTTCTCTAACTCCATCTCAAGTGCAGCGTCTCTCTGTGGCACCAATCCCTTCAACTCCGTCCACTTGTCACTCAACTCCTGACACAAGATTATTTCACAGAAATATCATCGTAAAGAAGGTATATATGCTAGCAAGAGAAATTTTTAACAGAAGGGTCATAATCAAAGTTATCTCAGTCCCCTATGCTCGTACCTTCATCATTTTTCTGTGGTTGCCCGACAGTATGGAATGACGTCGACAGTATGGAATGACGTCGACAGTATGGAATGACGTCGACGGTATGGAATGACGTCGACAGTATGGAATGACGTCGACAGTATGGAATGACTTCGACGGTATGGAATGACGTCGACGGTATGGAATGACGTCGACAGTATGGAATGACGTCGACAGTATGGAATGACGTCGACGGTATGGAATGACGTCGACGGTATGGAATGACGTCGACGGTATGGAATGACGTCGACGGTATGGAATGACGTCGACGGTATGGAATGACGTCGACAGTATGGAATGACGTCGACAATATGGAATGACGTCGACGGTATGGAATGACGTCCCTCTTGAGCTGCGCTTATCCCATAGGTCACTTTCTGACACATTCAATAAGCACTTGAAAACTTCTCTTGGTCGAGTTGGAGTCGGGAGCACCTCTAAGCAGTTTCCTTGAAGAGGTGCTATATAAATACTTGAATGAATGAGTAATAGTAAAGAGCATTTCAGTAGTCTAGTGGTCCACGTGTCTGTTGGGCTTCAAATACTCAAAAAGATAGTCATATAGATAGATTGACAATCCTACTTTGTGGATTTAGCTTTCCTTTTGTCTTATGAACCTAGATGGTTTACCCGGGCATCCAAGGTCGTGTATGGGTTGTTCTTGCGACTGGCGTTGCCAAGGCATTGACATTCGTTGTCTATGTCGTCATAGAGATGACCTATGGCGCTGACCTCTGCATCTGCAGCCACCAAACCAACCTTGAACTGTTCATGGCTCGACAACAAACCCTAAAAGCACATCACTAATAATTAGGTCAGTAACTACATGAACATTTCAAACGATATCAAAGTGACGTATCTTGGATTTCAGTAAGGATGGAAATGATCTCACATTGGTGGATATCTAGTTTCACGCGGTGCACTAAGATTACAATATAGGAAGTACTTGAATAAATCAATGTAACACAATGTTAAGAAGACATTTCGAGATGCCACCAATTAAACAAGCATTTCAGATTGATTGTATACTGAAGGAGGAGGTGCTTAATAAAACAAAGCATACATTTCATTCTCTTGTCATTTAAAAGTTCTAAAAAGGAGGTGATATATAAATGTCCAAATATAAACATCCTTGTTTGCAAAGTTAAGTGTTAGTGAGGTGTTAGTGAAGTGTTAGTGAAGTGTTAGTGAGGTGTTAGTGAAGTGTTAGTGAAGTGTTAGTGAAGTGTTAGTGAAGTGTTAGTGAAGTGTTAGTGAAGTGTTAGTGAGGTGTTAGTGAGGTGTTAGTGAGGTGTTAGTGAGGTGTTAGTGAGGTGTTAGTGAGGTGTTAGTGAAGTGTTAGTGAAGTGTTAGTGAAGTGTTAGTGAAGTGTTAGTGAAGTGTTAGTGAAGTGTTAGTGAAGTGTTTGCGACGAATGTTTGTTTGTTTGTGTACCTCAACTTCTTCGACTGTGTGAACGATGAACATGTCCAAGAGATCTTCTTTCGCTTCGTCCAACCAGTTGTTGAACGGCTGCAAAATAAATCATGTTATGAAACAATTCTTAATATGCTCTGTAAGCTGCAAATTAATTAAGTCATTAGTCAGATAACTAATATTAACTATACGTACATTCAAAGACACAATCTACACACGCTGCATTTACTGCCAATCACGGTTGATTGTACTTAGCTCAATGAACCAAACAGATTATACACACTGTAAACACCTACTTACTTATTAAATGGCATTGTAAATACATAGATAATCTGAGATATATAATACATATGGATATTTATATATGCATGCAAGTAAGTAAGTAAGCAAGTATATATGTATGCAACTATGTATGCATATTCATTGGCTATATCAGGTCAGTACAGAAAATTCAAGTGTGCTGCCAAATTCTTTTACATGCTCATTGTCAAATGATTCTACATGTACTGATAAGGATTTATTTGAGTAAACTGGTATTTTATTCAAACATTTTCATGTCCCTTAACATTCTCTAAATTCAAAAAGCCCAGGGAACATGTATAATTTAAGCATTGAAGTTGAGAAATGAAAAAAGCAATACATAATTACTTACGACAGCTCTTTTCGCAAACTCCAGGTGAAGTTGATCAATGGATTTAAGGATTTTCTCAAAGTCCTGTTCAAGACCAGAAAGTCATTGTTCAACAACTCAACAGATTAGAAAACCAGACATTCTGATAAATCAATGAGGACTTTGAGAGGTTAAAGACTGAACTGCTAACAGGTAAATAAAAAGATTTTATTTCCATTGGGTCAATAAATAAACGAAGAACAAAGAATTGGTAACTAGGCAAAATTGAAAGACTGATATTCAAACTGCATGACTCTGCTTGCTGACCCTGGCAGTCATCTATCAGCCTTAATTAAGCCTAACAACTGTTACAGACAAAATGAAGGATGAGATCAGAAGAAGACAGTAGTCTTGCTGAGAGCAGTTGATGCATCTGTAGATGAGGATGAGGTCATCATAGTATAAGTAGATGAGGATGAGGTCATCATAGTATAAGTAGATGAGGATGATGTCATCATAGTAGTAGCACTTACCTGAAGCAGAGACTTCTGCTTGCGACTCAGTTCAACCAACTTCTTCCATTGCTCTGCAATCGACTGACTTCGTTCTGCCACAGACTCCTCACCACCACAACCCAACGATCTGCAGCAACAACAACAACAACAACCATGACCAACTCTCTACTTCTTCTTCTCTCTCTATTTACGAGAACTGATTGTGACATGACAGAATGATGCTAAAAACGCAGCACTGAGAATCGAAGCAACTGAAACCCTTGGCTCAGAACCAGAACAACATTTAAAACCATATCCAGATTCAATACACTGGTAACTAAAATTGATTTGGCTAAATACAAGTAAATAAGACAGTAAATTTCCAGCAAGTTATATTATCATATCAGCCTTGAAGAACAAGAAAAGGTTGAGAAACATGTCAGCTGATTTGCTGAAGAAAGAAGTCTTACATGAGTTCCTGAGCAATGGCAGACAACTGTTCAACACGATCTTCATGCGCTGTTAAGTCACTCTCAAATGCTTCATGTTTCTTCATGATCGCCTAAAGAAAACAATCACGACAATTCAATTGTCTAAAGTCTAAACAACTCAGCATTAAGGAACCACAGCATTTTTATCGTGAAACATAGCGTGTGGGGTGTGGTGGTGTAGGAGCATGTTCGGTGACTTGGAGCTGGAAGGCTGCAGGTTTGAATCCACCTCAAGCTGCCGCATAGGGACTGGAGCAAGTCCCTCACTCGCAATTGTTCATGCGCATCAGCATGGGACTCTGATTCAGTTCAGTTCAGTTGGTAAGACAAACAAAGTTCTGCCTCTTTAGCTTCTGTGGCTGTACATGCAAATGCCACTCCTCTTTTCTTATGGGTCAAAAGTATAGATTGTATGACTGTTAGATATTATTCAGTGTAAACGAGAAGGTAGAAACAGACCTTGATTTCATTGAGGCTGAGTTTTGCGAAGTCATTCTGTCGCAGGTTTTCCTCTTTTCCCGCTGACCAGTTCTCGTGAACGCTGCACTTGACCTTGAACTTCTGAACCAAATGCTCCAACCGCTCCAGTCTAAAGAAGAAGCAGAGAAGAGATACCACACTGACGAAACTGACCTTGAAATGTACTTCAGGACAACTGCACACATACAATCAACCACTGGCAAAAACTGATATCCGTTGAAATTTAAAACAATCAGCCATTCAATTGATAAATGAAGCAATCACTCTGGCATTGAATGGAAATAAATTAATTTTTCATCTGCTACTGTATAGCACAGAAAATAGTTAGAAACAGCAGTGCAAGCAGACAGCAAGGGTTGTTTAAGTCAGCCAACGTCTGAGGCATTAAAAATATTTATCTGTGCAGACAATTAATAGATCAAACCTTTGTAATTCTGAGAGCATCCATTCCTCAAATCCTTTCTCGGCTTTCTCGAGTTTCTTCCATGCAATTGTTATATCCTGCAGACAATAAAAAACACCCATTATTATTAATTGTTCTACCTGGTTGGTCATAAGGTGATCTGCATTGGCCTCCAGACCAAAAACAACAATTCTGTTAGCACAACTACAAACAAAGACTGAAGGACCTGGGGCCAAAACTTGAAATTCAAAAGGTCCAGTCCATGCATGGTACTTCTTTCCTCTAAATGTCTAGATACACAGAAGTCAAAGTGGTGAACCTGAAAAGAAGCACCCCAAATTAACAAGCAAACTATTTTAGACCCAGGCGCAATCCAAGTACATATGAACAGACTCCATAGTAAAAGTAAGCATCCACTTTAATTCTCAGTAGCAGACCGCATTTTGAGTTACAAACGACATTATTAATAGGCATGCACAATTGTACATTGTAAAATTGTACATTTAGGACAAGAATAATCAGAATTATAGCATTTGAATAAGAGTCTTCCAATGTAGTGGAGATTTTTACATGTTCTGAGTATTGCTAATTCTGGTCATTTCTTCATCTTATATCACTCAGAGTCTAGAACAGGGTGTGAATTGCCGAGGGAGGGTTTCAAACCCCCACAAAGCTTGTGGGGAGCCCACAGTAAAGTCTGTTTTCACACCCCAATTCCAAGTGGATCTTAGTCCAACCTCCACACCCCCCGTTAATTTTCCACAATTCTCAAACAGGTCTAGATCACTGACTGCATCCAAAACAGAAGCAGCATCAGCAGCAGCAGCAGCAACAGCAACAGCATCAGCATCAACAGCAGCAGCATCAGCAGCATCAGCATCAACCACAGACTTACGGAAACGAGTTTTCCATTGATCGGCATGTACGCCGGTCGATTGCTCAGTCTGAGTCGCGTCTGAAGCGTGTTGAACGTCGTCTCGAGTTTCGCCTTCTCCTCCAACCGCATCGGCTTCTGCTGACTCCGATAATTGCGGAACTCCTCCAGATTCTGTTGGGTCAAAGGTCGTGACTTCATGACGGAACGATCCTCCAGCCAAGGTCGCTTGCTCTCGATCCACTCCAGCAGCTGTAACGTAAAGCAACCACATTTACATTACACACAACCTCCGTATTTACATCCTTCCTCTTGCACTGCATTCTCATCTCTAGAAATAATTTCAGCAATCTGGAATGGTCGTGAGCTTTCGTTAATAAAAACATCTTTTCTATACTACACTTCCTCAACACCTCAATACGTCACAAAGTAAGCAAAATCATTTCTTTGTGATTCATATGATGTTACTACAATCATAAAAAATTTCGATTGGATTTTATGTTTCTTAAAAACAAGGTAAAATCAGTGAGCAAAGAGTATGCAGAAGAATGGGTGCAGCATATGATCAGATATTTTAATATTCATTTAAAAACATTTTAAAAGTATATCTGATGTAAACTTCTGCTGAAAGACACGTCCTAGAACCTAGGATTGTGAATATATTAAAAACAATGTATTGGTCAGTCACGTAAACTGGTTTTGCAGAGAATGCGCAGAACTTTCATCAGAGACTTACATTGCTCGTCAAACGTTCGTAATCCTCCATCAGTTGTTCATTTTCCTGATTCACTTTCAGCACCTTACAGATTCGATTGGCAGCAGTCACAGCCTACAAATCATCATCACACAGATGAAATGATAACTCAAGTATATACATATATACAAGTTTATATACATGTAGTAATGTTTAATCTTAATCTTATTTGGAATGTGTGCAGATTCAGCAAAGAGAAGTCAGCTGAAAATTTAATTCTGGTGGGTAACTGACCTTAAGTTACTGTACATTATTAGTAGCTGACCTTATTGTACACAATTAGTAAAGTTCTGACCTCACTGCATAATAAATAATAAAGTCTGACCTTTTGTGCACCAGAGAATGCGTGATAATAGGATGAAACGTAAGCCATGACACATCGCTCATCAGGCTTTGCTGTGTTGATTATATCTGAAATCATCACAGACAATAATCGTCAACGTTAACCTTGAAACATATCATCCAGACAATTTACACAATGTATTATTCACAACCTTCTAAGTAGTAACTGTCAGTTACGAGTGAGATAACAACACCGAGTTAATTCAAATTCTAGTTCTGAATAATTAGTCCATGATGAAGAACCTATAAAATATAAGTCTCAATCTGTACATTACTAATGCAAATGCAAACATTTGAAGAAAAAGGCTCAGAAAGTAGTAACATTGAGCATTGTCTTTGCAACCAGTTGCTAGATACTGTCTGTAAATTGGCTGTATAGCTGAGGACCAAAGAGTGGCAAATGAAGAACTTTTCACATAAAATTTAAAAACCAAGTTGTTGAAAGTGATGCACCTTCTGGATCTAGCATTCGTGGAACGTTGAGATGCTTTTCAGCGACGTCAAACGCTGTACTCAGATTCTCCGATGGATTCTCCTGCAACAAACAACGGCTCAGATTGTACATTGTACAACAAACAACGGCTCAGATTGTACATTGTACAACAAACAACGGCTCAGATTGTACATTGTACAACAAACAACGGCTCAGATTGTACATTGTACAACAAACAACGGCTCAGATTGTACATTGTACAACAAACAACGGCTCAGATTGTATACAGACAGTTCAACACAGAGAAGACTCAACAGTCTTTCTTCATCCCATATATTTGTTTCTTACATGTCTCTTGAAAATTAGGAAAACAAAGTTCTGCAACTTCCCTGATGCAAAAAAGAACTTGAAGAAGAAAGAAATGCTAAGACACATCTGGCAAGATGAAGAAAACTTGAAATTCACAAGAAAAAAGAAAATCTGTAATACTGCATATAATGAAGATAAACTGTGGAAAAATGGAAAAACAGCTTTTAGTAGACAGAACCGTTTTATTATAAGAAAATTGGCATTCTCATGGACTGACGACATCTAAGTAGAGAAAAGGACTTACTCGTGACAACGTCTTGTACTGAATCAATTCTGGTCGATGTTTGTGGATAAGAGCGCAGAATGCAAGGCCATCTTTAAAACTAGAAATATAAACAAACAGAAGTTGCCTACTTTATTGATTCTTTCAATCACAGCATTTAAACAACATCTCATCAACAACCCCAGTCTCCAGAGAAGAGAAGCTTTACAAAACTGATGAAAGATTAACATGTTAATGAAGTGTGTAATCAGAATCTACATCACAGAAAGTCATGCTTCTCAAGTCATGTTGATCAGTGACTTGGTTGACTCAATCACTCTAATCTAATCTAATCTAATCTAATCTAATCTAATCTAATCTGCAATGACACATAGTCATAATCCACTTGTAGCATCAACAGATGGTTTCTTCAAGAGAAACTGCAGTAAAAAACCTGTTATCTATTGGAGAAGTCGATTTCAAATCCTGCACCTGTAGGTAAAGGACAGAAAATGACTGAGAGAATATGTACAGAAGAGAGTGCTCAGTGAATAGGACACTCTTTCCCTCCTTCCCTCCTCTGGCTTAACTATCAACATAATTAATTAGATTTATTCCTACCTCTGATAAAAATTCTATAAAATTCTGTTGATTGACAAGACTCACCTAAGATGAAAATTCTGTACGTGAACGTTTTTATATGGAGCTGTTTTTCGCTGGCACCACAACAACAAACCTTCCTTTGCCGTCATTTCTAACAATTAACAGAATAAAACAAACCAAAAATGCTAAATATACAGTCTTCATTTGCCTCACTGTAATTACACACTAACACAAAGTAACAGTACTGCAAAATATGGAGAAGATAACATACAGATTGGATATTGAAGCAGATTAATCATTAACAAATGACTTGCAACTAATAATGTACGATGATGATCCCCTTATTTGTCTGTATGTGCACTTGATATAGCAACCCTTCAAGCACTCTTCTCAGAGGCGCTCCCGACTGCAGCATGGACACTGCATCGGAGTTTCACGCTGAAGCATTGAGCAATTGCGAGTGAAGGACTTGACCAAGGTCCCTACATGGTGACTTGAGGTGGATTCGAACCTGCAACCCTCCGGCTGCAAGGCAATGAACATGCTCACTACACCACTGCACCCCACAATTACCTTGTTGTAAAAGTGCTAGAGTAAAAGCATCAGGAAAAGACTCGAGAGGTTGAAAATAGATGTTTAGCAATGTTGCAGAACTTGCTCTTACCTTCGACCGAAATGTCTTGAATGGCAAATCGCAGAATTATCGTCCATATCATTCCGAGGGTCATCTTCAAATTCCCATCAACTATTTCTGTAGACAAGAACAGAAACTTTTCATCAACAATCAAGTACAAACTATTGCAAGTAATTGATTCGAACTATTATACTATGAGGACACTTCATGAATGTGCACCGAATGGAAGAAAAAAGACTGACTGAAGAGAATAAAGAAGAAGATTATGCTACGAAAGTCCTAATGTTCTGAATCACTTTGACTGCTGTTTAGTTTTGAAAATGAACACACTAAAAATCAATCACATTATTTTCACTGTGGCTTGGTGACACCTCAGATAAAGTGGGAATCTAAGTGCATAGATCTACTAACCACCTTGAATGGCCAGTGGTATCCAGAGGTGTGGCCTTGGATTGTAAGCTCAAAGTAACTGCAAAGACCACATGGCAGCCACATCTCACGAATTCTGATGGTTCTTTAAAAAATGAAAAATTACCATAAGTTTCAGAATCCATTAAAAAACGTCACAAGACTCTGAAACAAATCTTTTTGCTAGCTATCCGCCTTGAAGATAAGGAGACTTAAAATCAAACAGCCTTCAGTTAGAGTAAAAAAATCATGCAACGCGTCGCTCGTACCTTCAGCACCGACTGAAACGAGTTTGACGCCTTTGCTTTCGATGAAGTTGAGCGCTTTGTTGACGTTGGCGATCATATGGAATCGGAGTCGACCTTTCTCCGGTCGAGGCAGCTGTTCCCCTGCGATGACCTCCAACAGCTGCAGCAGCTTCAGACCATCTCTGAAGTCCTGTCCTATGTCGTCCACCTGCGCATTCACCTGACGCAGGTGCGAGTTACACCATGCCGTAAACGTCTACAGACAAACAACAGATTTTATACATATGTCAAGAACAACAAATACCACTTTGTACAACAAAATAAACAACATTGCTGTCTGATTCAATTGTTTGTAAAGTCTTTATTGTCTATGTTTATGTAACAAGAACCAAACAACAGTTCGACTTCGACACAATGAAAAAAAATGAAAAGGAAAAGAAAATTGTAGAAGGTGCAAGAAAATTGTCACTATTTACGTTACACATCCATTTATTCATTGTTTTTTCATAGCAATGTAGCCAGGCAGAATCCTAACATTCTGCCTGGCTACTGCGAATACTTTGGCCAGACAGATAGGTATTCATAGTTGAAAAATGTAAATGTGGGTCATTTCAGAATGAATTACTGTGCTTTAAAATACCACTCATCACTGTCATCAGCCTCAAATATGCAATCTTACAGAAGAAACAGATGAAGTTCATTGCTGAAGAAGCCAGTCCATCACAAATTATATTCAATTCACTATTTGGAACAAAAACCAGGTATACAATACTAAAGTTCTAAACACTGATTCATCTTTAGTCTCATAAATAACAACAAAAACTGGAGACCCCTCCTGGTAAAAGCTTTCATACATGCAAATTGCCAACTAGCACGGCTGAATAATGCTGCTTTTACATGATGCATTTACCTGGAAATAACAATGTTCAAAATATATCTGGAGTTGTATGTGGTTGGGCGATTAAACTGATACAGGTGCTAGATGATTTACAAGAAATTAATGACATTTAGTGATGAGTTGCACTGCAAATCTCAGTCACTTTTAGTATCAAATCAAATCAAATCATTTATTTGGCAACCAAAAAAACAACAGGAACAAATCAAATAAAGCATCATAAACACAAGGTTAATAAGTATAATAAAACATTACTTAAATAACGATGCCAAAGGTTTCTATTTGGTTGCACAGGGGACTCGGAAGGGGTCTTACAACCCCGCTAGGTGAGTCCCCTGGGCGACTATACCAAGATGATGATGGCCAATAGGTTGCCGTACCATGGTCCTAACATAAAGTATAAGTGAAAAAAAAACTAATTTAAGAAAACAAACAGCAAACACCTTAACTAACTTAACTAATAGCACAAATACACATTAATTCGATGATCATAGGGCCTCTAGTAGATCTAGATGAAGTTAAGGCACAGAGGTCGCTGGATGGTCGGGATGCTGCATGGGTAGTAAGGATTTAGATATAATATATTCAGAGTAGGAGAAGATATTTAAAAGTTTGACGATTTGTTCACTCTGTAATGAGAATCAATAATAGTCATAATGCACCAGAATAAATTATTATTTATTGTCAAGAATCAGGGCACGCAATTTTGACTTAAAGATTCGAAGGCTAGGCAGCTGTCTGATGGAGAGGGGAATCTTATTCCATGTTTGAGCCCCACTGTATTTAACAGAGAAGCGTCGGATATTGGTGCGGGCGTGAGGCAAATGGTAAGAGTCAGCGTGTCTAGTATGATATGAGTGCACCTTAGTAGTATGGAGGAAGAAATTCTTAAACACGGAAGGTAATAGGTCATGAAAATATCTAAACATAAATTCGCCTAACTGCACCTGCCTAATTTGATAAACATTTAGAAGGCTATATTCCCGGAATTTAGATTCAGTCGTGGTCCCATAGGGCAGATTTCCTATATATCTAATAGCTCGCTTTTGGAGCTTCATTAAATTCAGAAGACTAGATTTATAGGTGGAGGCCCATATTATGTTACAGTAAGTGAGGTATGGATAAATGAGTGAATAATACAAGGTAAGACGAATTTGAGGAGGTACTAACTGGGAGGTACGGGATAATATTCCAAGGTTTTTAGCAATTTTATTAGATACAATTTTTATGTGGTCTTTCCAGGTTAGGTGCTGATCTATATATACTCCTAGGAATTTGGTTGATATTACCTGAGTGAGTGGAACCCCATCAATGCACACCCCCAGGTTTCCTGCATCATAACTCTTTCTATGTGATTTAAAGATTATATAATTGGTTTTATCAAGATTTAATGACAGTTTATTTGCTTGGAACCATTCGGCTACATTTTTCAATTCAAAGTTAACATCATTAAATAGGGTTTCAAGAGATGAGTTGGAGTAAAATACATTGGTTTTATCAGCGAAGAGTATAAAGTACAATAAAGGAGATGCATTTGGGAGATCATTCACATAAATAAGAAATAATAAAGGACCGAGAATAGACCCCTGGGGAACTCCAAAGTTAATTTGCCGTAAATTAGACAGAGCACCATTGCAGGAAACCAACTGGGATCGATTTGTAAAATAACTTGAAAACCAATTTAACTGGGTACCCCGGATTCCATAAGTGCTTAATTTCTTTAATAGGATGTCATGATTAACAGTATCGAAGGCCTTTGCCAGGTCGAAAAAAATACCTATTGCATACTGCTTATTTTCGATTGCATTGGAAATTTTGTCTTGCATACTCATCAAGGGCATATAGGTAGAGTGTCCAGATTGGAATCCATGTTGCGAAGGGAAGAGGACATTTCCTTTAGAAAAAAAATTATTTAGACGTTCAAACATGGCCTTTTCAAAAAATTTTGAGAAAAATGGAAGTACTGAAATAGGTCTGTAATTTGTTACATCGTCTTTAACCCCCTTTTTATAAACTGGAACCACTTTTGCAGTTTTTAATGATTGTGGAAAAACCCCACTGTTAAAAGAACAGTTTATTATATCAGATAATAAGTGAGCAATAGAGGGTAGGGTTAGAAGTGCAATGCTTGGATCAATGTCATCAACTCCTCTGCCATGTGAACAATTTATGGATTGCCCAAGTCGAATAATTTCCTCTGGGGAGGTTTCACTAAGTCCAAAAGATTCGATAAGTGACGAAGGCATGAATTTTTCAAAGGAACTCGTGGCAGTGGGAAGTTTGGCTGCAAGTGACTGGGCTATCTCCGTGAAATAAGTATTAAAATTGTTTGCTACAGTCTCGGGATCAGAAACCTTCACTCCGTCGACTGTTAAGGATAAGGCATTGTTATTTACATTATCGTTAGTCCCCATAATAGTACGCAAGAGGTTCCAGGTTTTCTTCAAGTTGTTGCTATATTTACAAAATTCTGAAGCATAATAATTTTTTTCGGCCTGAATTCTCAATGATTTAAATTTGTTTCTATAAGAAACAAATTTAAGCTTATTGCTATCGTTTGGGTTTTTTATAAACTTCAGATATAGCGCAGATTTTTTTCTACAGGATTTGAGGAGACCCTTTGTCATCCAAGGTTTTTTTGGGGTGGAATTTCGTCCGCAATTATTTAGAGTGAGAGGAAAGAATTCATTGTACGACTCCATGTATTTGGATTGGAATAAGTCATATGCCTCATTAGCATTTTGGTTGGCACAGGCTTCCAAAACAGGAGACCAGTCAATCAGGGCAAGGGCTTCATTAAAAGCAGTTTTCTTTGGCTCCGTGATTAGTCGATGAGTACCAACAGAAGGTTTGCTGCAAGGTAGAGGACCATAACCAAACTGAGCTAGGATAGGTAGGTGGTCAGAGATGTCCATTGCTAGGATGACTGACTTAGTTAGCCTTGGCCAAGTATTGGTGAATATATTATCTATAAGTGTGGAAGAGGTACAAGTGATTCTCGTTGGTCGGGTGATGGCAGGTAACAAATGATGGGAGGTCATGCAACTGTAGAACTCTGCAGTACTCCTATGTTCTGCGATTTTTAACAAGTCCGCATTAAAGTCTCCCATCAATAGTAGTATAAAATCTTCATAAAATCTTGTGTCAAATAATCAATAATTAATGGCACAGAGCATCATATAGGCCTACTACACTATGATCCTCATTATATATATATATATATATATATATATATAATATATATAATTTCCATAATTCCCTAACTGAAATCATACTGCGTTTCAATCCTAAACTCTAGTTCATAGGCAAATCCTAATTCACTTCCCGGGGTGAATCCTGGAATTGGCGAAACTGTGAATTTGCTTCATGTGCCACCGTTTGATGCCAACTTGCCAAGTATAATTATGATGGCGCTACAGAAGTAGGTCTACTAATTTTTGCATCGTTTAGAAATTGTAACTGCCAATAACAGTCGCGCACATAAGTATACCTTCCAAACCCGAACCCTACAACCACCGAACCATAAGCCTATACTCTCCGGCCGTCCGTTCATAAATGTCGAAGTGTCGTTGTGTGGTGACTCATCTGCCTAACGCAATGCCATGTACCTTCTGCTGGAGCTTCTCCCAGGCGGGGTCTAGCAGACCGTCGTCGTAAATCGCGTGAACGCTTCCATCACTCATCTTTGCGTCTTCTACTCGGACAACACTGTCTTAAAAAGCAATCCCTATTCAGTCACACATGCCAGTAGTAATATACGCCTACAATTGTTTTAAAATTCACAGGGAATTATTGTCGAATGCTTTACAGACAACAACGCCTTTCTTGCGGCGGCTGGCGATGACTGACCGATAACAAAACTCATTAACAAAAAATTGACCATACAAGTGGCGCCTCTGGCGGCGCATGCAGACGACGATGCGTCTTTGGTTAACGATAGTCTTTGTCACCAACCCCAGCACCATCGACGTATATTGAGCCAGCACGAACATTGATGCTACGCGTTCTCTCTTTTCCAGAGTGTATATTTTCATATAATAAATAAATAAATAAATAAATAAATAAATAAATAAATAATGATAATAATGAACTTCAACTTACAGCATTTATTTAACATCTTACGATTGCTTTTGTTTTTCTAAACTTTTTCACAAATACAAAGCACCAGTTAAAAATAGTAGCATAATCAATTGTTCTGAGTTATTGTATGCTAATTCACTGTAGCTAAATGGAGGTTCAAGAATTTAATCAATGAGGATGAAAGAGAACCTACTCACTACACGCACAGACTTAAAAATTAATGATCCGACCATTTCGTTACTCCCGTTGGTTTATGCGTTGCGATGCATTTACCCGGTCTATTCATATTTTTTATATATAATAGCAACTGTAGATATAAGTGCAATCAAATTTGCCTAGTCAACTGTATAAATTTCACCAATTTTGTGGTAAAAACGAGCCTTTAAAAAAACCAAGGACCTGAGAAAAGACTTTTAATTACTGTTGTCGTCTTTCGGCGGGTTGTCGGTGTGAGGCCATAACGACGCGTGCAAGGGATGTTTTTGTTTATTTTGTGACTTTAATTGTTTCGTTTTGTTATTTTAAAGAAATAAAAAATGCCAGATATCGAGAAATTGCACTTAGAAGATGCGTTTGAAGATGGACCACAGGTATACTGAATCTGAGCGCCTTGGAGTAATTTGTGTCGAATAGTTTGCGACTGTGGTGACGTAGACTTGTTGGGTCATATTAATCGTAAATCGCGATCGTTAATAAAACTCAAATATTTCTTACTGTAGACCTACTATGCAGCGTAAAGCAAAAGTAGCTCCTTGTATTGGGTCTCTCATGGGTAAACGTGCAGACTGGCTGCCCGTACTCCAAACAATATGGCCGTTAACGAATGCAATAAAATTAGAGCGCGACCTATAGACGACATCGCAACGTGAGGGTCGGTTAGGGCTCAGATTGGCGTCGTGAGGGTCGGTTAGGGTTAGTTTTAGGGTTAGTGCAGTCATTCTGCTGAAATTGAAGCCGAATTGATGAACAATGTTGTCGATGGTCGCGCTCTAATTTTATTGCATTCGTTGGCAGCCATATTGTTTGGAGTACGGGCAGCCAGTCTGCACGTTTACCCTCTCATGTATGTAAAGTAAAACTACGGGCACCTGTTGTTTGTTACCACACGTGATATGTTGACCGAGCGGTTGTACTTGCGCTGGCATGAGGTTAAGCAGATTTGTATAGAATGGTCTTGCAGACAGAAATCTGCAATGCTATGAGAACTTCTCGACCATCTTATGCTCATTTTTGGTCCTGACTAAAAGTCAAACTTTCAACCTATTCTGCACTACTACTCCTCCTGTTTTGCTCTAAATTTGCTCTACATAAATTATGTGATTTAAAATAAGTTATAGACTAACTGCAGCACTTGTAGTGACGGACAGCAGGCATGGAGCACAACTACCTTGAAGTCAGCATCAGAGCAGCAACTTTAACAGTCATGTCGTGGAGCAAAACTGAGTTATAGCCAATCAAAGAAAGATTCCAAAACATCCAGGCTGGTGGCAACGGCAGCAACCATACAGATACCGCAATTGCAATGATTGGCAAAGAAATCGTGAATTTTAAATCGTAAATCGTGAGACCCAATACAAGGAGTTACTTTTGTTTTATGCTGTACAGAAAGAAATACCAAGTTTTATTTTACGATGACGATTTACAATTTATCATTTTCTGGCAATTATTGGCAATGACTCAGATAGGGGTTGCACTGGCAGTGGCAATGATTGACAGTGGCCCACATAGATGTTGTTTTTGCAGCGGCAATGACTGACAATGACCCATGTAGATGTTGCAATGGCAATGACAATGATTGACAATGGGCATTAGATGTTGCAACATTTGTCAATGGTAGCAGCCTATATAGAATCAGATGCTGCATGGTGTTTGATGTATGCATTGTGCAGTAACTGTCGATGATTACTCTAAATAAATTACTTTCTGTGTCGGATCAGCTATGCAAAAGACATGAAAATATATTATGATATTGTCTGGTCCTGAATGGAGCTGCATGGTGGCCATGTGACTTTGTGATGGGGTGGGGGGTGGCAGTGTATGTAACAGTTCGTTTGTGCATGTATGTGTATGGTCATTGACTATATGGCTTTTTAAGTACCCCATAAAGCTCTCTCTTTAGTCACCAATTCATGATAGATGAAAACCAATCCAGAGGTCAACTATGTAAGTTAACAGGTGTGTAGACGTAGGTACATAAGTGTGTTTTTAACAAGAAGTGAGTAAGTATATTCTTTAATGAGAAGCACCAGCTCACACACAACACTGTACATGGTAATGTTTAAAGTTGTCCTGTCATATAAATATTACCGTTTGGATAATTCCTTCAATGGCCTCCCACTCCTGTCTTCTCGTGAAGCTACACCACACAGGTGGGCAGTTCAGCATCATGCCAGCCATAGTGGCATTAACCACCCAGGGCTTAAAGTGTGGCTGGACGGTCATGGACGGCGTCCATGCACTTATTTTAAAATCTGAACACTTTCTTGCCATTTATTGGCCACCACAACCTGGAAAGGTAAGGGGTGTCCAGGCACTTCTTTTTGAAAGGCAAGGGGCGTCCAGGCACTTGTTTTCCCACACTTTAGGCACTGACACCTTGATAAGCTGTCCTGAGGTGTCCTCTACAGATTATATGCATGAACTTAAATGTATATAACTATATATATATATATATATATATATATATATATATATATATATATATTATGTATCCACTATCCAGTCACTGTATTCACGTTGTGAGTACATCACAAAAGTGTGGCAACAACTTCTTCAGCATAAAAATTGATGCTATGATCACCAAGAACTAATATTTGATCTGCAAGAAAACAGAACTTGAGTATAATGAGTAACTAGAAAAGATGCTAAGTTTGGCAACTGTGCTGTGAGTAGCTTGCCTGGCCTTCAATAATGTCAACCAGGAATTTGCCATGCATTTGTTATATATATATATATACAGATATATATATGTACATATGTATTAAGTAAATATATTATATATTTATATATATATAGTCTGACTGTTTGCTCTGACTCTTTCACATAATTTGTGATGCATCATGATTTCTGTGGATGTTGTTTGCATTCTCATCTCGAGTGATCTCTGCCTTTCATGATCAGCCGTTATTTGACGAGCTGCGTTATCTCACGTTGTTATCTCATGTCGTTATTTGACGAGCTGCGTTATCTCACGTTGTTATCTGCCAGAAGAATTTGCTGCTTTCATTATTTCTCTTCTATTTACTTCACTTGTTGTTTCTGCTCTCCAGACCTGTCCATATTATGATGAGCATGCATAGTGGCTTAGAGACCATTCAACTGTGAACTGTACTCTGACTATTTACATGTAAAGTATAATTATAAATATCACTGCAGCATGCCATGCTCAGAATCACCATGAATCTGCTGAACCTTAGGCATTGATAACTGTTCATTGGAAGAAGTTATACAGTGAAATATAAATTGCATGTTTGTGAAAAGCTGATGAACAACAGTGTAAAAAAGTTCAGGCACCATGTAAGGCAATGATGATTACCTGGTATGTACACTTTAGAACTGAACTCCTTTTGTTCAAAGTTTTTCAAACTATGCTATTGTTATTTTGTTATTTTGTTAAATTGGAACAGACGAGGAATCTGCTGCGACTGTTTGAGACGGATGCATTGAAGTTGCGTTCGTATGTCGTCTCTCTTCACCGATGTTTCAGTCGCATCGTCTCTGCACAGGTAAATTATACAAAGGGTTCCATGTCTCGCATCGTCTCTGCACAGGTAAATTAAACAATTTAAGGTTCCATGTCTTTTGTCTTCTCAGTATATTTCATGCATTCTTGTGATTACAATCCATTGTTATTCTTATGTGGGTTAGTGACCACTTTTGTCAGACATGAGAACCTTTGTCTTTATATGATTACTTACTCGAGTAAATTTATCTTTGAATTGTGCTGATTATGAGAAGTTTTGTTTGAAGCATGTCAAACACATGTTATGCTTACATTTTACATATGCCTGTTTTTAATGCATATTTATATGTTTGCATTTGTTCAGTTGTTTGTAGTTATGCATATAGTAGGGCAGTTAACAATTGAATATTTTTATTAGTTAACTAAATTTAAGAATTAGCGATTAGGAAGAGGTGGTGGGACAACATGTGTGAATGGACGGAATTATCAACAGAGGAATTGTTGAGAGCAACCGAAGACAGGAGAGAATGGAGAAGAATTGTTCAAAATGCGACCAACCCTCGTGTCGAGGAAGGTTGAAAGCAAGGCAGTTATGGGTAACAATAGCAACATGACAGTTGATGGCAGAGTTGTTTTCGTTGTCAAACAATGTCTCAGTGTTGTTTGATGTTCTAGAAAGAGTTGTGTGCTGCAACGCAATCTTTGTCATTTCATCTCAAAGATTACGACCAACAGGTAGACAACTCTTTCCGCTGTTCTATTTCATAACAGGATGACTATTAAAATATCTTAATTTGTCATTGAGTCAAATTACTCTCAAGAAATTTTTTAGAAAGTTTTAACGTCTGAATTGACTTTCCTTATTAACCATGCGTGGGTCAGGAGCACCTCTGAATGGTTATCTTCGAGTGGCTCTGAATAACGGACGGACGGATATTTGATTGATTCATTCAAAAATTTATATAGCGCCCCTTCAGGAAAACTACTCAGAGGCACTCCAGACTCCAGCACACCCAAACAGAACAGTTTTAGGTTTAGTAAGGATTCTGGTGGAGTTCCAGGGTGTAGACGTTGTTCTAAAGGAATGCCATTCCAGACCACTGGGCCAACCACAGAAAAGACTCAATTTCAATTCTTTATGCAGCGAATATGATTTACGAGCAGATATGATAATTATGAATCAGTTTATGCTGAACTTGGCATTTTTACGGCATATTTTTACAAATATTTGCAAATGGTGATGTAAAGTATAAGTAATTAATTATAAATGCTTTAGTCTGTTTTATGACTTGTTGAATTTATGACTTTTTTGGCTTTAGCATTTTCCACTTGAGAGCGATGAAAGTATTCTGTCTTCCACGCTGGGCCAGTTTGCAGTATTCTTGGATGAAGTAAGTTCTTCTGTATCTCACCACAAATATGACGTCCATTTAACCCGGTCTAGTTTTATTTATCTTTTCCTACAGCAGTTTGGGACATTTGGAAAGTTTCTTGTATAATTATGTCTTGTTAAGGATTCCTTCTATTCTTGTCGTTCGGTCGTTTTTCTTTTCACAAGTACCTCAGAGGCAACTTTGTCAATTTATTTCTCAATTCTTTCGTGAAGGTGATGTCATCGAATATTTAACAAAGTTTGTCATTGTTAATTTTGTGTTGCATTCGCTGCTACGGTGGTCATGTTTGGCCCATTCATATATTATGTATGCAAAAAATTCTTCTTCCATTGCCCCTTCCCCCGTTGCACCTCGTATGTTTTGTGGACCCCTACCCATGTGTACGTGCAAATAAACTTCTCTCCACACCTCTAGAAATGTTTATTAGTTAAAATCATGTATAAAACATTTAGTATACCATAGGCTACTATTTATTTTGGCTAAAAATAATACGTGGTAGCTAAATTTGTTAACTGCTGTGATTTACTGTTTACATCTGAACTGAATTTCATTTACAATCTAATAAAATACCATCAGATGAAGTCTATAAAATAATACAGAGTTATAAATCGGCTAATGTGGACGACATGATTAGACATTTATTTTGCATACATGTATACACTGAAGTGGATAACATTGGTTCACTGTTGTAATTCGCTGAACATTTTGTTGTCTGTTCAGTTGAGTTCCGTTCAACAAGTCTTGTTCACTCAACTCGGTGACAGTACGATGTTTCCAATCAACAAATTCCTTCAAGCCGATCTTGATGGTTCGTTTCGTTTTGCAATCGTTCTGCTTCTGTATGGCTGTCTATCGCGACATTCGTGTAGAACCTCCTCTGGTCCTCAGCATAAAAAGCAACGCATCTTAACCACATAAAATGAGCATCAGATAGACTTTACTTTTTCAACTGAATGTACATTGTATGTTCTGTCTGTGTCTGTCTGTGTGTATGTGTGTGTGTGTCTGTCTGTCTGTCTGTCTGTGTGTGTGTGTCTGTCTGTGTGTGTGTGTGTGTCTGTCTGTCTGTCTGTGTCTGAATCACTAGTTTTGCAAGATTGCAATCAAGCAACTAGACGTCCATCATTCGGGCTGCGACATTTTTCTAAAAATTATTGCTGTAGAAACCGGGTTTGAATTGGAGACTTGAGAAGTGACATTGTGTTGTGTAATGTGTTTGTCCAATGTTCTGTAGACAGCTGAAGGGATGAATTCAGATGATATGAACAGATACATGTATATTAGATACAGACAAAGAGACTGTCAGACACACATACATACAGAAGTAAAGAAGTATAAAGAGGACAGACAGACAGAAATGCAGGAAAAAAGAGAAGAATCACACATGTGATAAAATATATATGATAGACTGTTGATGGAGCGATGGCATGCTTTGGTGAGCGATATGATATGAAAACAAATATGCATGGAGAGATATATAATAAGACAATAGAAGTGTCATAGAGAAAAGCACAGAATAGGAAGATGTTGTTTTAGAATGATAATAGCCTAATCCTTTATTCATTTTCCACTTTAAGATATTTCTATTTAGCTTTCTTCTTTTCAGAAATCCTAACTCTAAAAGAAGTTTTCCAGTCAGCAACTGATGGTAAGCAATTTCAAAGTCATCAAGTTGAACTTAGAGAGGATGAGTTATTGTCATGGTCGTGCTACGGCCCATCAGTCCCATCTACGACAATGTCCTCCATACAAAGAATTGCACATTGAAGTGAGGCAACCATTAAGGATTATTGGTAGGTAGACGGAGCAGGTAAGTTTTCAGTTTAGAACGAAAGGCAGTCTCGTTAAGAGAGTTGCGAACATCAGAAAGCAGAATTCCAGCAAATGTAAAAGAACGCCAACCAAAGACAAAATGTGTACCACGAACAACATTCTTCCCAGCAGACGCTGATCGAAGAGAGGCATGACCCTTGACAGACAGTTTGCAAGTTGTGACAATATAAGCATGGCAGATGTGATCTGTGTATGCTCTGTACATTGTACATGTAGTGTGCCATCTTGAAGTGTTGAGAGAGCTTTCGTTGTTCTTCAAAGAAACAGCAATCTGACGATGATGATGTTTAACGATTATTTATTGTTAAATTTAATGTTCAGTGATGAACCGCTTGACAGTAAAGTTACAGAAATACAATTGTTTGTTTGTTTGTTTCTTTTGTTTATTGGACGATGAACAATTGTTTGTTTGTTTGTTTGTTTGTTTTGTTTATTGGACGACGAACAATTGTTTGTTTGTTTGTTTGTTTGTTTCTTTTGTTTATTGGACGACGAACAATTGTTTGTTTGTTTGTTTGTTTGTTTTGTTTATTGGATGACGAACAATTGTTTGTTTGTTTGTTTGTTTGTTTTGTTTATTGGACGACGAACAATTGTTTGTTTGTTTGTTTGTTTGTTTTGTTTATTGGACGACGAACAATTGTTTGTTTGTTTGTTTGTTTTGTTTATTGGACGACGAACAATTGTTTGTTTGTTTGTTTGTTTTGTTTATTGGACGACGAACAATTGTTTGTTTGTTTGTTTGTTTCTTTTGTTTATTGGACGATGAACAATTGTTTGTTTGTTTGTTTGTTTTGTTTATTGGACGACGAACAATTGTTTGTTTGTTTGTTTGTTTGTTTTGTTTATTGGACGACGAACAATTGTTTGTTTGTTTGTTTTGTTTATTGGACGACGAACAATTGTTTGTTTGTTTGTTTTGTTTATTGGACGATGAACAATTGTTTGTTTGTTTGTTTGTTTGTTTTGTTTATTGGACGACGAACAATTGTTTGTTTGTTTGTTTGTTTGTTTTGTTTATTGGACGACGAACAATTGTTTGTTTGTTTGTTTTGTTTATTGGACGACGAACAATTGTTTGTTTGTTTGTTTGTTTGTTTTGTTTATTGGACGACGAACAATTGTTTGTTTGTTTGTTTTGTTTATTGGACGATGAACAATTGTTTGTTTTGACGCAGAACACGAGCGTTCATTGGCGACTTACATGAGGTTTCCGAAGAAGAAGGAGCAGGACAAAGCACGCCAGGAAGTGGTTGACGACCTTTATGTTGCGAGGAAGAAATTCCATCAGGTTGACTTGTGAATCTAATTTCAAATAACTTGGACCATTTCATCTACTTTGGTCTACTGCCATTCGTTGCACTGTCTTCTTATTGTATAAATCAGTACAGCATAGATCTTGTTGATCGAAATCAAATGTAAAACCAAATATGGTAAGTCGATGAAAATGAGAAAAGTGAGAAACATTTGCAGACCTTGGTTTAGACCAGGATATCTTCTTCTTTAAGGATTATGGGTAGAAAATGAGGGAAAATATATTTATATATTTAGGAATTTATGTATTGAGAATTATAATAGAATCATGAGAGAAACCATCTTTTTCGAGCAGTTTGCCATCACAATCCAGCATTTCAACGCCATTGCCTTCAAAGGATGCATCTTTGCTCCACTGGATCTTGATTCGTTCGAGCCATTCCAGGATGGAGTTTGTATCTCCAGATAAGCAGTCTGATTCTGTAGTCTGTAGACAAAAGCTCTAAACAAAAGCGAGTTCTTTTCATGAGTGAAATTGAGAATAAGAGAAGAATAGTCTGATGCAATAGGGGAGGTAGCATGTAGACACTCTGCTTAATAGCATCATACGAACAGAGTATTAAGAAGAATGTAAATCATATTGTAGTTGTAGATTGTAATTGATGAGTAGTTTGTTTGATGTTGTTTGCAGACAGCTCTGCACTACTACACGTCGTTGAACCTGCTGCAGTACAAGCGAAAGGCGTCTCTTCTTGAGCCGTTGATCGGTCTGATGAACGCACAGAAGACGTTCTTTGAGATTGGACGAGAAGCGATCGTGAGAACGGACATCGATGATTTCGTCGGCAACATCAGTGCGTCTGTGCAAGGGTAAACAACAACACGTTACTCTCATCATTGTCTTCATTCATTACAACAATCGAAATCGACGAAATGCAACTCTGAACACAAACAAAACTGCATTTAGTTTATGTTACACAAGACTCTGTGTGCCCTAAATTAAGCAATATTTAAATCTGCTTTCTTTTCCTGAGCCCTACTGTGCATTACAGCCACTGATTCCATAACTCTGTGTTATCCTCTAGTTGTCCGACATTTTATTACATTATAATTAAATTCTCTTCAGATCTAAACAGTAAACTGTAATAGTTAAAAATGTTAGATAGCAAATATGATGTTTAACAATTTTAAGTAAATAGTAGCCTACAATAATCTAGATGTTTTATCGATGACTTTAGCTAATTGACTTTTGTAATGGGGTGGAGAAGCTTACTTATAGGTACGCATAGGGGATTCCACAAAATATATGAGTTGCAACAGCAGGGAGTAGGGGAGAGAGGGGTAGAAAATATGATTTTTTGGCATACATAATATATGGATGCCTCCTCATGACGATTGAGCACATCTGTGATGATGTGCAGAGTTCAGACGGAGTTGAAGGAAGCGTCGCAGTCGATGACTCATCAGATTGAGACGATCGAGCAAGCGAGCATTCACCGATACTACGCTGAACCGCTGCCCGATATGCCGCACGTCTCACCAAACTTTACGATGTCACAGAAGGCGGGATATCTCTTCATCAGAGCGTGCGTACCACCATCATTGCTCGAACGTCTCTTGAAGAGGCGCTATATAAATTATCAGTAAGCAGGTATAGCTCCTGTGACAGCCCATTACAGACCACCATCATGGAAAGTCTTGAGTATCATGTAGGTTGGTAAGTGGACAATTAGATTTGTCTATTTCTCTGATTTCCTCCGTCACTCCCTGCCTTTCCGATTTCAATGTCTAAAGTCAGAAACTGCCACACGTGTCTAGTTTTACCAGACATGAAACAAAGATGTTTCATTTACCTGAATCAAGCTTTTTTTGTATGTGCACTTGTTATAACGCCCCTTCAAGCTCTCACTACTCAGAGGCGCTCCCGAATGCAGAGCGGACACTGCATCGGAGTTTCACGCCGAAGCGCTGAGCAATTGTGAGTGAAGGACTTGCCCAAGGTCCTTACGCGAGGAGGTGGATTCGAACCTCGAACCTTCCGGCTCCAAGGCAATGACGCCACCACTACACCATCGCGCTCCACATTCAAGCATTCACTTCATCGTAGAATATGATGTTGCAGTCAGTTGTTTATTATGTTTCAGTAAACCAACGTTGTTGTCAACACGCTGGGATCGGTCGTACTTCTTCATTCAAGGCGGAAACCTCATGTGCCAAGCGAAAGAAGAGGTTAGCTGTCGTCTATTAATGAGAATTTAGATCAGTGGCTTTCAGAAGACATTCATGCGCTGTGGGAAAGTTTTGGTGTATCTGTTATTGGCAGCTACAAGACGTGACTTATGTGTTGCATTTTCAAGATGTTTCGTGAAGTCATCGGAGGCTGAGCGATATTTTGACTGAAGTGCAGTCATAATATGTGTGTAGTTTCAGTTTAATGACACTATTTGATAATGGAGATCATTGGTGTTGACCTCCTCTTTTATTCCAGACTTGGGACTGGCACTGTCAGAGTGTGAACAGTGGCGGAGTTCGCACGCATGACATGATAACAGTTGACGCTCTTATACTGGTCACATCTTACCTGATGACGAAATGTCAATTTATCATACATATTTATCTTCACATGTGAAGCGCCACAGTTTGTGTCACAACTTCATAGGTTACACACACGCATACACACCCACATACACATACTAGCACACACATATACACACACATACACACACACACACTCATCCAGCAGACCAACTTGTTATTGCTGTATTTTCATCTCCATATATGTCAGGTCTTAGAATAAAATTTGTATTATTCACGTCTGGTATTGGGTGCCTGAGCTGACCTTTTTGTCTGTCTGTTTTCTGTCAGGTCGCTGGAAGTCCAATCCTCGACTTGAACGAACATATAAAGATGGAAGCGATTGACATTGAAGACCGACGATTTGTCTTTCAAGTCACTCAACTCTCGACCAAGAAGTTAGTCCGCTTCTCTCTGCTTTATTAATTAGGTTAAATTAAATTTTAACAGAAAATAATAATAGTGTGAATTTTTTCGTACGAAATTTACTCTATTAAATTGAGTGTAATTCACGTGAGGCTGATTGCACTGAAAGTTATGTGTGCACAGCCATGACTCTGTTACTGAAAGGAATCCTGTGTGCAATTATAAGAAGCATTATGTTTTTAACTTTAGTGATGCATCAATAGTGATTCAACAATTAAAGTGTGAAATCTGGGTAGATTGACTAAGCATATTTATTATTTATGCACAGGATAAATCGTTTTAAATTTATCTGGACAAATATTTTTATAATTTTTTATGATGTTTTTACCAGCCTCATATGTGTCTGCCATGTTTCATATTTAGAACTGTCATCCTTCAAGCTGAAAATGCTTTTGAGCGAAATGAGGTAAATTGTTATTTATTGATTATGTTTATCATCACATTTTTCATTAGGTTGCTATTTCAGTGTCAATGTGTTTGTTACCATTTGCATTCATTCATTCCTGAGTATTTATATAGCACCTCTTTAGGAGACCTACGCAGAGGTGCATATTACTTAATCAAATGTTAATTTTACTTATTTTACGGTTTGTTTACATAATGTACTTTTGTGCAAACATTTTTGTGATTTCCTGTCTTCTGCTCGTTGAGTTTTGACTTAAATTACTTTGCTAGTAAGTAAGTATAATTCTTTATTAGCTAATTGCCAAATGACTTTGTTGTACTGTAAATTGTTTAGCACTGTTAAAAAGTATATAGCATCCTAACAAGGAATGTCTTGTATAATATAGGCTGCTGCAGACTGGAGTCGTGGGAATGAGGATGGAGAGTAGTACTTAGTATTGTTTTATTTTATTCATGATGTTTTGTTCCATTTTATTCTTGCTCTCTCTCTCTTTCTTTCTAACACTGATTTTATTGATTTGTAATATTCTCAGATCATGCTCAGAGCCATAGATGTCAAATGTCTCCATCTCTCGCTCTGTCATTGACCTTTCGTTTGTCAGTTCAATCGATTGGCTTATCATCTTACTTACTAACTTCTGTGTTATGCCAACGATGTCTAATGTGCAAGCGACAAGTAATGGTTCATCCTCTTACCTCGTCTCTTAACCTAACTTCTCCTCTGCTGCCTCTTTCCTCTGCTCTGCACCACCACACACAACTATCATCACCAATTCCACATGCTGTCTCATCGGCTTGATATAACCAGAATTTTGATCTGACACTGGCATTAAATGAAGGATTTGGCTCATGGTGGACTTGAATAAGCATTCTGGTGTGGCTTTTGTGGGTGCTGAGAAATTCTCAAAGATTTACATTGCATTACATTACAAACCTACAGTACTGACATTATCAGTGTCTGATTGTGTCTGTTTCTTCAGTGGATGGCTACGATTGGCAATGCGGCAAAAGAAGGACTGGCAACGTCTGCCTTTTCAACGGATGCTAGACGCAGAGAGGTAACGTCATTTCTCATTCGTCATTTGTCAACGTTTTCTCACTCATTCAAGTCTAGCAGACTTTCAATTCATTTGAAGTGCATCAGCGTGTAATGCTTTTGTCGTCTTTTTCATAAATTTGTTTGGCATATTACAGCACTTTTTCTGTATAAAACAGATGCAGACGAAGATGAGTTTTGTTTGTTTATTTAAGCAATATCATTTTAGACATGTGTGTGGCACTGACGTTAATTAATAATTGTCTTCTTTGGAGAGAATCTTTAAAGGTGTGTCCACATACCGGTATGTACAATTGTGCGTGTATGCATACGTCTAAGTCTGCGATTTCTGCTGATTTCAGTCGCAGAGTGGTGTTGGTGAGGCGGTTGTGACGTCTGATCATGCGACCAGTTTATCTGCAGTTCTGTCGTCTGTGCCTCTCGTTATTCCAAGGACTCTCGACAAGATCAGGTATTCTTCGTGGACTTTGTAAAATTTGTTTTAATTTATGATTGTTAGATCACGAACTCTGTGATCATGCAAATACAGTGCACAGACTTTCTGATCAAGTGAATTACAGTGCAACATGAATGCTTTCAAGTAACAGACAGAACGAAGGCAGACGAAGCGCATGTCCTCTTGATTTTGGTAATTTTCAAGTCTTGTAAATATGTGAAATAATTTGCACATAATTATTTGCTTGTGTAGTAATAGAATGGCTTCCTGGTATGTATGAAAAGGTTTTGCTTTTATAAACTTTTCTAGAAAGCGTTTTATGCAGCATTTTGAAGACACAGTTGAATTCCTTTTGGCACTCTCATAAATGTATTATGCAGCATACTGTGTCCTGATTGGACATTATAAATAGAACAGTTATAGTGTAACCAATCAAAATGTATAGGAATAGTCCATTGTGTGAGTTAATGGTAGTCATTAATTAATTTTTGTTTTTGTTCGGGATTCATCTTCGATTGTTTTCAGTCGATCTTTGAGTCATCCTCATTCATCGTCGACTCCACCTTCGACCCCTTCAACCGATGGAACGTTCCTCCCAGATGCTCCCATCCAGTTTGACATCATCACTCCAAGCGAGGAAGCCATGAAGGGAAGTGACGGCCAACCAAGGTTACCACATCTCTTCATTCATTCATTCATTCATTCATTCATTCAGTCATTCGTTCATTCATTCATTCAGTGCTGGGATGTACACACTCAGGCATTTGGAGTCTAACAGTTGACTATTGCAATGTTCTGATATCATTTCTTTAGTAACTCAAACAAGAGTTTGGAAGTTTTGAAATTTTGTTGTTGTCTATGATTTCCCCATTTTCATACCATTGTCATTTTATGCAAAGATCAGTAAATCTGAATCTGAATCTGAAGTTATGTGATGAACATCGTCAAGAATCATTGTATCAAGTCAATTCAGATTCTTACCGTAATCGATGGATTTAACGATGAGCATGCTACAACATTGCTACATGTTGATCAAGTTCACCATTTCTTTGATTCTCACATTCAGACAAATTTCATGTCCGAGAATTCGAATCCATTTTTGTGCACATTTTATGACTTCTGTAAACGAATAGATTTTCATGTTATGTTGGATTTTGATTACAGAGTTATTTCAGTGCTGGCCAAACTTTACTCTAGATTAAGTTGGTAAAGGTGATTGGATGAGTTGGGTGTGTGTTTGTGTGCGTGCGTGTGTAAGGATTGCATTGGTGTATTTTTCTGATTGCTTGTCTGCGTTAGGCGTCTGAATCCGTTTAACGCGAGTGGCGCTGATGGCAGAAGTGGTGGTCAGACTCAATATCAAGTTCGCTTTCTTGGATCTCAACAAGTGAAAGCTGACAGAGGTTCGAGTTTTCTTGATTTGAACAACTCGTTAAGCATCTGATTTGGATGTTTCTTCATGCGTTCATTAATTCGTTCATTCATTCGTTCGTTCATTCATTCGTTCATTCATTCATTCGTTCGTTCGTTCATTCATTCATTCATTCGTTCATTCATTACAAAGATTTCTATAGCGCCCCTATAGGCTCAGAAACACTCCCGATCTCAGTATGACTAAAATGAACAGTTGTGCAGATGTGCATGGAAAGAATCGGAGTTGACCGTGGGCAACAAACACAGTGACAAAGGGAACCTGTTCCAAAGTTAGAGGCCAACCACTGAGAAGGCGCGAATCTGATTGGTGGTGGTGTGGGCAAAAGAAATGATGAGCACACCCTGCATAAATTATCATTTGTATATATGTATTGTATATATGTTTGTTGTCTATACATATGTTTGTATACATAATTATGTGTGTGTTGTAGGAGAGCCAGTTGTCTTAGAAACGGTGCGACAAATAATGACTGCACGTGCCATATACAACATCTTTAAAATGACAGAATTTCATTTCGCCGTCGACTCTGGCGCCGTCAGGTAAACAGCGCTCGTCTCTTCGCGCCGACCTCTGTCACCTCACTTATATTGTTCACTTCTTTTGTATGATGATTTACAGCACAAGATGCTTATACATGTACATGTATAGTTAGAATGTTGTACTCATACTGACTGTTGACGCATGTACAAAGACGTATGTACACCAGAATGTTGAGAATATGCAACTGGTTAATAAAGTGCGTACTTACTTGCTTCTTGTGAATCTGTAATTGTGTCTTGAACCCTGAGAGAGATTCTTCAGATCCGCAACATGTATCGGTACGTATCTCTCCTGGGATGATCTGCACACGAGTCGACTATTATACGAAAGTGATTGACTTCAGATGTCGACTGGCCACACTATATCTACGGTCGATTGGGGACTAATTTATTTGTTCATTTATTTATTTACTTCTTGCATTTGCTATAGCGCCTCTTCCAGCTGTCTACTCTGAGGCGCTCCCGACTACAGCGCAGACACTGCTTTGGAGTTTTACGCTGAAGAGCATGAGCAATTGCAAGTGAAGGACTTGACCAAGGTCTTTACACGGTAGCTTCAGTTGGATTCGAACCTGTAATCCTCCAACTCCAAGGCACCAAACCCACCACTACACCACTGTGCCTCACTAATGTCTTCTTTTGATTGATTTCTAGGTTGTTGGATCCAACGAATGGGAACATAACGGCTGAATTCTCTCTGCACGACATCTCCTACTGGGCTGTTCACAATGAGAACCACAGGTGGGAAATGTCGCATGGGAAATGTCGCATGGGAAATGTCGCATGGGAAATGTCACATGGGAAATGATGTCCTCTTAAATTGTTTATTCTCTGAACTTAATCTTTCAATTCAAATGTATCAAATTAAATTTGCAATTTTTCGTGTGCGCTATGATGACGTGTTTGTTATGTCTTCTGATCATCTATGAAGGACTGTGGGATGGAGAGAAGGTTATCATGTTTCATAATCTCATTCGACGTTATCATTCCTCATCAGTTACTTGTTATGGTACAGGGATCTTGAAAACAGTGTCAAATCTGGATGCAAATCCATTCGGAAAGAGTGTGTGTGTGTGCACGCATGCAGAAGTCTGTCACTCGTAACGCATTGTTTACTGTCCTTAAGGACTGTAGTAGCATTGTTTAAAACTGTGTAAACAGGCTCCAGGTTAATTAGTTTTGCTATTTTAAATGTCTGGATAATTAATTGGCATTGCTATGCGCTTTGAGAACTGTTTAAAGATATTCCCCACCGTCTCTGAGGCAGTGGCAAAATAAAACAGTTTTCAAGCATAGTTCATGAATGACAACATACGACGTAGCAACTTCTATCGTTATAAATTATATAATTCATTCAGGTTGTTTGGCTTCATAACTCGCATGCGAGACACGACGACTGCCGACCGGTCAACGTTCACGTGCTACATTTTTGAATGCAATTCATCCGGCGAAGAGGTTAGACACACGGTCGTTGTCATAGTAACCATGCATTTTTGCAGTGAATATCGTGTCACATGTTGCTGACGTCAGAGGAGAAGATGATTTTTTGTTTTAACACGTTCCCGCCGGATCGGGTCGCTAGCGACCCGAAACGGGAGGCATTGAAACAGGCTATAAGCTATTTATAAATACGCATTCGTTGTGTGTTACAAAAATCAGGGTTGAAATCCGAACAATTCCGAACAATTCGATGTATTTTTTTGTTGAAAAAAGTTATATATTGGAGTCCCAAAAAAAGTTTGAAGTGAGGGATAAAATTGTCCTGAGTTCCGAAATTTTTTAAATGTGTCGTGAAAGGTTTTGACGATGAATTTTTATCTTTTGACGATCAATTCGTCCGAGATTTGAAGATGCCGGTGCACGGACAGCGTGTGGGACATAAATAGTTTCGATTTTAGCCCAGTCTTGTCGTTCGGACTCTGCATTGCTAAATAATACCGAAGTCGGAGAGCAGTGCCGATATGTTTATCGTGACTGTTTTGCCCTTTGGAAATCTAAAGTCGCTATATAAATGAATATTTCTTCAATGTAAAACATGGATTTATAGCCAGAAGTTTGCTGATTCAGAAAATATATACTTTATTATGACTTCTTGTAAGGTTTTGTTGAATTGCTGTCCTTATGATTCATTGTCGATATGTCTATTGGTGACTGTTTTACCTTTTGGGATTATAATGTCGCTATATAAATTAACCATTGCTCACGATATGAAATCTGGATTAGCCTATAATAGGCTATATAGCCAAAAGACTACTGGCTCAGAAAATATATGGTCTTGTATGCTTATTTGTTACCAATATTGGACTGTTGGCCCTCAAATGCTGTGTAAAATGCTTATCGAGGACTGTTTTGGCATTTGGCATGCTGATGGCGCTATATAAATGAATAGTTCTTCACCGTGAAATATACAGGTTAATTGCCTTAAGTTTGCTGATTCCGAAAATATATACTTTATTATGCTTAAGCGTGGCCACTGTTGCAGTATTGTTAGTCTAGTATAGGCACCAATAATTTCATAGATATCCCAAAAAACAATTCAGGCGGGATTGGGTTAACATGTGAAGAAAACGAGGAATAGAAAGTGGCTTTTGACATTCATGTGGCTGACATGTTTGGTGGTGACTGCCACAAAGTAAATGCAATGGAATCCACCTGGTGATGCAGTCGCAAAGTGAAGTTACATGCTTAAATAGCTTCTGTCTGTGTTTAACATGCATTAAATACGTTTTCAGATTCTCATTGTGAAGTTAGGTTTTTTATTTGGATGATCATTGTATTCGAAGAGAAGAATGACCATGCCATTGGAAGTTGAAACCTGCCAAGTGGCTGAGGACTTAAAGAAGACGAAGAAGAAGATTGTATGAGTTTAGGTTACAACTTATAATCTGGGACAGAACTTCTGTATGTGCTGTGCCATGCTCTGTAGTTTTCTTGTGTTGATTATTTCTTTACAGATCTGTCATGCGATGGCAACAGCGACTCAGACGGCATTCGAGATGTTCATGGTTTGTTTCATTCTACGATATATATAACAGATATACTCAGATTGTTTCTCTCCTCATTTACTTTATGGATGATGATGATGATGCTGCAGTCTAATCATTCATTCATTCATTCTGAGAATTTATATAGCACCTCTTCGAGACACATCTACTCAGATATATGTAATATATATGTATAATGTGTAAATGTAATGTATATGTATATAAAAAATTGCTACTCTTGTTTCTCTCGTCATTTTTGCTTCTATTAATTTATTTACATGTGGCAATCGAGCGTCAGTTACAAAAACTACAGAGCACTTTTTTGTCAGGCATTATTATGTTCTCTAATTCACTATGTTGTTATTTGGTGCATCATCATGGAAAGTAACTAATGGAGTAATATTGGAGTATAGATTGTTTTCCTCAATCTAGTTGTTACTGACAGCTTATTAATTGGTCTTTAATGGTTTTCACTGAATTTACAACAAATAGAAATGAGTTGTTTTTCTTGAAGCACATGCTTTATAAATATATGCCAGAGAAAAATAGAGCCTGCAAGCTTAAACAGAACATGTAATACTTGTAACATTTTGGTTATTATTTCTCCAGTCTTATGTTCATCACTACGAAATGCAGAAGTAATAGTTTTTCTGTAACTTTATGCTTTTTCGTTTTTTTACAGCAACATGAGGCAGAAAAGATGAAAGCAATGGAGACGGTAAGCTTACACTGTTTCATTATTTACTTACTGAGATGTCTAGTTCCAATGAAATAGCTTCGTGTCTGTGTTTAGAAATTGCTGTTGCACACTATATAGGGTCTGATTGAATGCTTTATTTAATGAATTGCTATTTGTTGAGACTGTTAAGTGTGAACATTTCAACAGCTTTATTTGTCCAACAGATACTGATGTCTGTGTTTAGAAATAATTGTCGCTACACACTATATTATGTCTATGGTCTGATTACTTTATTTAATGAATTGCTATTTGTTGAGACTGTTAAGTGTGAACATTTCAACAGCTTTATTTGTCCAGCACATACTGATGTACTGATGCGCGATGTGGATTTACTGTTTGCACTTCAATGCGAAAGTTCCAACACAGGAATGCCATCTGCTTTTCTTTGACTTCACAATGTTAAATTGTTCACTCAATTTAAGCTCTTGTGCTTGAACCTTCCTCGACACGGTTGAAGGCAAGGCAAGACATGTCCTTCAAACACAAGAGCTTAAATTATTGTTTTTATTATTATTATGAACATTATATACATTGAAGGACTGGTTCAGTCATTTAACAACTAGTCTCATGTCGTGAATGTCTGTCTCATTGGTTGACTTAAATCTTCATGAATTTCTGCTGCGTAGGAATTGCTGATGGACAACATAAAGCAACTCGAGGATCAGCCTTCGCATCCACCGACTGCAGCAGCAGCAACTGCAGCAACTGCGGATGGTGGTCAGACTACTGTCGACCAGACGGTGGATGGAGGAGGAGGAGGAGGAGGCAAAGCAGCATCAGCATCAGCAGCAACAGCAGTAGCATCTCCATCGGATGCAAAGGAATCACCAGCCACCGCTGTTGTTGTGGAGCAGAAGAGTCAGCATCTCACAGATGACGAAGAACAGAAGAATCAGCATCTCACAGACGACGAAGAACAGAAGAATCAGCATCCTGTGGATAAACCGAGTAAGAACAATGAAGATGCGGAACCATAGCATCATCCGCATCCGTATCCATCCATGGGCGTCCGCAGCGGGGCGCAAGGGGGCCCCCCTGAATTTTTCGCAAAGTGGCAATTTTTTTTAGATTTTTGGTTGAGATTGTTACAACGCGATTTTCAACGTGATTATGGATTCGTTCTACAAGTTGAACCTATATATCTTTCTTTGGGCGCATAATTTATAGGTAGGTTATAGGATTCTCTCGTGGTAATGTGGAAATTCAAATTGTCACCCATTAAATTTAGATCATATGACTATTATTTAAAAGTTTGCGCCCCCCTAGAAAAATTCCTGCGGACGCCCATGTATCCATCATCAGCAGCTGACCAGCCAAACAGTGCCTTCCTGCGGAGGAGGATGAGGAGGATGCGAAACGCTAATGAAGCCCAGTTATATTGCCAATTGATAATGTGGCCTTCTAACGAACAAAACATCTGGCATTGAATATTCGTTGACACAAGACAAGTTATGTCTCATAACATTCTAGCCACTTTTATTTCATGCCTGTTTTTTATTTTTATTTTTTTCTAGATGGTAGTTTTTAGAATAATTGTGGATTTAATGCTTTAAACGGTTAATTTTTGTTTTATGTTGTAAGCTTATGAAAGAGTAAGTGTAGGCTTCTTGAGATTGAGATTTCTTTTGATGTTTCAGTGACCATCTTCTTTGATTAATTGTACATGTGGCAAATATATTTGGTGAGGGTTGTAAATGATGGGTTTGGTATTTATATCAATTTACTTTCGTTGAACTTGTTTTATTTTGTGCTATAGAAATGAATGAACTTAGAATTATTGTCTTAGATTCTTAGACGAAGCCAATGTGTCTTGAATAAGAATTGTTTTCTTTATGCTCAAATTCTGCAATTACTCGCGCTTGCCTTCTTAACAGCATTAATTTGTTAATTAAGTTGTTGTTGCAATCTAAATGTGATAAAGAGCTTAATAACGATTAATTTGATTATGTGAATCAATGTGAAGTTTTAAATAAATTTGTCTCTCAATGTAAACTACTTGTGTTTAGTATGTTTTTTCACGTTATGTTGACCAAGGTGCTTATAATTATGTCAACATCAACAAATACATGTAAACACTAATCATAATATAGTTTTATCATTTTTTATAGTGCCCCTTCAAGATTACTACTGAGAGGCGCTCCTTACTAGAGCACGGACACTGATTCGAAGTAACAATTTCCCCACACCCAGAAAATCGACATGTCTTGTTTACCAGTATGCAGGGTGAGAGTTGCCAGGGTGGGAGTTTCAACCCCAGTCTTTCTTTCGGCTCATATTAAAGTCTGCTTTTTACACTCAAATTCCAAGTGGATCATATTTTTCCACAATTGTCTCAGTCTGGTAATCCGTGCGCTGATGGGTCTCTAAATTTACTGTCTTGCATGTATGCCAGTCTAGTAGAGTCTACTGACGGTTTTCCCCTATTACCAACAACATAATGGTAATTGTGCTGCACTATTGACTCTTCGATCCTTAATGTAGGCTAGCTACCGTAATTGAATAGTTTGCCACTGCAAAAAACTTGTCTCTTAAAAATAACTTCTTATCCTCACAGAACGTTCGGTCTAAATTCATTGCAAATAGCTGAAATAAGGACTATCAGAAGTTGACAGCATCGTATTTAGAGCACCTATCTATATAGGCCTACATGTATATGCCTCCTCCTCAGAATGCCTGGACCAAACGGCGTTGAAGGTTTGCATCGATGACAGAATGATGTCAGCAAGACGTCTTGACAGCCGCGGCGCATTCAACAAGTCTTCCACACGCTCAGAGAAAATACGAAAAAACGCTCGTGCTCCAGTATTCATAATGCATGGTAAGTTGAGAATGTTTCAATTGCCTACCGATAGAGAAGTTGTCTTATTGAAATGTCACCACTAAGTCTTGTCTGCACTTCATGTGCACTAGGCCCAGTTGTTTGAGAAAGCGAGCAGTACGAGAATAATTTGATTTGGCAACAGATATCTTGAGCTGAAATGGGAATTGGAAATCAAAGTTCCTATCTTCGCTTCTTTTCACGCATTTCAAGATGATTTTTTTTATTATAATAGGCCTATAACGCGTCTAAACAAACGAGCATTGACGTGATTTTTCTTATTTTTTCGTTGATTAAAAGTTCGTTTATGCTCCAACTGCTCAGCTCTGAATTAAGCTATTTAAAATTATCAAACCGTCATTCATTCATTCAATCATTCATTCAATCATTCATTCAATCATTCATTCATTCATTCAATCATTCATTCATTCATTCATTCAATCATTTATTCAATCATTTATTCATTCATTCATTCATTCATTCATTTATTCAATCATTCATTCATTCATTCAATCATTTATTCATTCATTCATTCATTCAAGAATGTTGATACATTTGTTTCGGTGTAGCATAATAGCCTATGTCCGCCATTTTGTTCTGGTGATGTGTGCCTTCGGGGCTCTCTGAATTTGCTCCGAACGAGATGTGGACGACTACTGGAGAGGTGAAGCACCTGGATTGCTTTCTAACCTCCTCCTCCTCCCCCTCCTCCTCATCCTCATTTTCCTCCTCCTCCTCATCCTCCTTTTCCTCCTCCTCATGCAGCGGTCCATTTACTGGCACATATTCTCGTGAAGGCTACTGGGTCGACTGACGAAGAGGAGGAGGCAGCACGCTGTAGACCCATGCATAATATGCATTGCATATGTTGGCTTCGTTCAACCATATTCGTATACAGTGTATAACAGTGTATACATTGTATAACAGTGCATACAGTGTATAACAGTGTAGGCCTATACAGTATACAGCATAGGCATCGCTGCTATAAGCTTAGAGAGTTTTAGCCACGAAGAAATCGCTGCTTGGTCCGCACTGTCCTGGTAGCCGTCGTGTGCTGCGCCCAACTCCCCCTCGCCCCATCTGCATGATTTGTGGTGCCAGTGTTTGCCGCCCGCTGCACATAAGATATTGAGTAAAATATTATGCCTAGTAGTAGTAGTAGGCCTAGTAGTAGTATGCCTACCTATAGGCCTACTATGCCGTCTGCGGTGAAGTCGAATGAAAAGGGAATTGGAGGAGGAGGAGGAGGAGGAGGAATGAGGAGGAGGAGGAGGAGGAGGAGGAATGAGGAGGAGGAGGAGAAATGAGGAGGAGGAGGAGGAGGAGGAGGAATGAGGAGGAGGAATGAGGAGGAATGAGGAGGAGGAGGAGGAGGAGGAGGAGAAGGAGAAGGAGGAGGAGGAGTAGGATGAGGAGGAGGTCACTGATGATGGTGGTGGTTGATGAAGGAAAAGGATGAGAAATGGAAGGAACTTGGAAATGATCATGCGAGGGACTCAGAGTTGTGTTTGACTCAGGAGTTTGAGGAGTATGCTGACCTTTAATCCGTAAACGAGCGT
This sequence comes from Lumbricus rubellus, assembly GCA_945859605.1. NCBI lineage: Eukaryota > Metazoa > Annelida > Clitellata > Crassiclitellata > Lumbricidae > Lumbricus > Lumbricus rubellus. The sequence goes on along the minus strand of OX243826.1, from coordinate 31,402,954 downwards.
ACAGTCTCTTTGACGGAAATGCCGTGCAGGATGCAGGGAAAGCCTCTTCAATTAATTATTAGGTGGCTTAATGGCTTATATGGTTTCATTGTCCAAAGAATGACTGCAGCTCCACAAAGATAAAACATAATTGGATGGAGAGCAGCAAATTGCGACACTTTCATCAATGGAATCATCTGCTATAAAAATTATTATGACGCATCCTTCGAGCTAATGGTTGGTGGTAGTGGGTGGTGGTGGTGGTGGTGGTGGTGGTGGTGGTGGTGGTGGTGGTGGTGGTGGTGGTGGTGGTGGTGGTCTTGCTGGTGGTGAAACAGGTTCATTGTTACATTATCTTTGATGAGAATGAGATCCAATCTGTCCATGCATGCAGCAGCTACGAATGCATTGCCAGCTGCGAAAACTCATTCTAACGGACTATATGCTGGCCAGTTATCATCATCGCCATCATCATCCCTGTCATCAGTGATGACATCATCTATGATGACATTTTATGATGACATCATCTACGATGACATTGTATGATGACATTGTATGATGACATCATCTATGATGACATTGCATAATGACACTGTATGATGACATTTTATGATGACATCATCTATGATGACACTGTATGATGACATCTATGACTGCATTTATGATGACATTGTATGATGACATTGTATGATGATATTGTATGATGACATTGTATGATGACATTGTATGATGACATTGTATGATGACATTGTATGATGACATCATCTATGATGACACTGTATGATGACATTTTATGATGACATCTATGACTGCATTTATGATGACATTGTATGATGACATTGTATGATGACTTTGTATGAAGACATTGTATGATGACATTGTATGATGACATTGTATGATGACATTGTAAGATGACATTGCATGATGACATTGCATGATGACATTGTATGATGACATTGTATGATGACATTGTATGATGACATTGTATGATGACATTGTATGATGACTTTGTATGAAGACATTGTATGATGACATTGTATGATGACATTGTATGATGACATTGTAAGATGACATTGCATGATGGCAGCTAATGCTTTACTTTTAAAAAGTGTATTGTGTTATGACACGTAGGCTAACGAATTCTACAAATGTATCAGTGAATAGGCGCTACCGTCTACATACTTACACATTACCGATAACTACATGTAAGTCGTCGCAAAGGCAAAATTCAAATGCAGTCTACAACGTAAAGTCTAGCCTCGGATGCCGCCGCCACACCTCAACTCCACCAGCAACATAATTATATAGGATGCTGATGCTACTGCTGATGCTGATGCTACTGCTGTTGGTCTTGTTTCTGGGTAGACATGCACGGGACTGGAGGATGCGGCTGCGATGGGTCTGGCAGGTAAAGATGGATGGATAGATGGATGGATGGATGCAGAGAGGCAGGAGCTAGAGAGGGACCTCGTGGGGTCAGGCAGGATCTGTGCTGCTGCTGCTGCTGCTGCTGCTGCTGCTGCTGCTGCTGCTGCTGCTGCTGCTGTAGCCTCACCCGTGATAATATAGACGGAGGAGCAGAGCGCTTCTCTCTACCGACGGACGGACGGACGGACGGACGGAGGAAGACATCGTCTCTCTGTGGCTGAGTCGATCCAGCAGGAACCAAGAAGGTATTGCCTACACCTGTCGATAGCATCCGACATTCTGTCTCTGTCTGTCTGTCTGTCTGTCTCTGTTTCTGTGTCTCTGTCTGTCTGTCTCTGTCTCTTTCTTTGTCTGTCTGTCTCTGTCTCTGTTTCTCTGTGTGTGTCTGTCTCTGCCTGTCTCTGTCTCTCTCTGTCTCTGCGTTTCTCTCTCTGTCTCTCTCTGTCTCTCTCTGTCTGTCTGTTTCTGTCTGTCTGTCTGTCTGTCTGTCTCTCGATGTATCTCTGTCTACTTGTCTGTCTCTTCGTCGTTGTACATTTACAGCTTCACAGGTCTACATGTATAGTGTAGCAAGATGCGTTCGTACAACCATGGACGATGAACGTTGGGTTCTGCTGTCTTCCCTCTGACTGCCAGGCTGCCTGCTTCTCCTCCTCAGCCGTATACCCCCGTCACCCCCCCCCCGTCACCCCGTGCAGCTGAGAGGAGAGAGACGGTGTTCATTGGGATATCTGTCGGATATCTGTTCGTACGTCTCCTTGTCTGCTCGGGTGTACGTCTGCGTCCGCTTGTGGGGAGGAGGAGAGGAGGAGGAGGAGAAGGAGGAGAGGAGGAGGAGGAGGAGAGGAGGAGGAGGATAGTGTATGATGTGTAGCTTAGCGTCCAGCGACTACTGAAGATGATCAGCCAAGATTAAGAAGAAGGCGGATAGGAAAACGAAGAAGAAGAAGTAGAAGAAGAAGGTCTTATTCCGATCGCTACTCATGCGATCATCATCATCATGCGAA